>CANXME010002017.1:542500-610572 GCA_948144175.1 Closterium sp. NIES-65
TTTCCTCCTTTTCCTCTCTCTTCATCTGTGCGTCTTCTCCACACAGGTCCAAAAGCACTTGCCTCTAGCGGGCTGACAGTCTGACTGACGCCACGTGATTGAAGAAGGGTTTTGAGACGTCTCAAAACACTTGCCTCTAGCGGGCTGACAGTCTGACTGACGCCACGCATGCAGCGCTCTTTTGTGTTGTGGTTGGAGACTCAACTCGGACAACAGTCATCCTATCTATCTCCCCTGCTGGTTGTGGTTGAGGTTGGGGTTCTTAGAAATTGGAGCTGTTTGTGATTGAAGAATCTATTCGTTAGAGAACTCTTGCCTCTCCTGCTACCACTATTTGTGGTTGATGCGCTTAAAAAGAAGCTGTTTTGTGGTTGGGACTCTAGTACCGTACAGTCCTTCTCCCTGTGCTATTTGTGTGTGAGGCACCTGTGGTTTGAAGTCCCTACAAGTTCAACCATCCCACTCCAGGACGCTCATCACACGGGAATATACGGTAGTTGAAGTGCTCAGGAAACCCAGGTTAGAGGTTGAATATAGCCAGGGTGGAATTTAAATTAGAAACAAGCATGCATTACAAGACAACCCCGCACATTCATCTTTATCCCAAATGTTACAGAACACTGTACATTACAAGCACGCCTCAATGGCCTGTGGACTTGCACACTGGGAGCACGGGGAAGGGGGAACACTGGGAGCACGGGGAAGGGGGAAAGGGAGGCTCAAGAGACTGCCTAAATTCCATCAGAAGGGACCGTGGCGCCTGTTGTGGTCTCCGCCACGAGCGCACGGGTTTGCCACATTCACGATAAGCCTGTGACTGACTGGGACATCTTCACGGGCGTGGTGATTTCCTTGGTCGGGGCTGCCATTGTGGTGGACATTTTCACGGGCTTGGATGGGGTGGTTAACTTGCCCGGGGATGCAATTGACACGGTACATGTGTTCTCGTTTATAGTGTGACGGAACGAGACGACGCGCGCGGACTATGTGCGAAAACCTTCAAACCCCGGGCAAAACGAGATACTTACCGTATTACCCCGGATATAAGCACACCTGCGCTTATAATAAACCTGTGTTTTTTAGGGGGGTGCGCTTATAATTGAGTCAAATTTATAAACGCATGCGCTTATATAATGGCAAATACATAATAATGATTTAAAGCACCAAATTGTGCATCCCACTACAGTTGCATTTTTAATCAGATCGAAATGGGCATCAGAATCGCGCGAGGGCGATTTTCTGCCGGCGCACAGGGGCAATGACACGTCAAGCTTGCCCCGACCCAGCGTATGAGCCAATCACATACAGTCGCTTGCTCAGTGCACTGTGAAAGAACAAGGAATGATTGCATTGAGCAGCATGAGGAGTACAAGTAGGAAACCCTAAAGTGTTGTACCCCATATGAGCTACCCCACTACGGCCTACAAAGACTATAGCATATAAGTTTGACACACCCCCATAGGCAAAGTGGGGGAGAACAAGAGGTCACAAGACCAGTCAAGAGAAGCAAGGCAAACTCAACGTGGATCACAACGTCACCATACATTCTGAGCACAAGCACAAGGCCACAACGCCAGATCACATGCAGAGTTATATATCAAGGTGAACAAACAAGGCAGTGATCTCAGCCTAGCAAGGGTAAGCATGCAAGAACAGGTACATATAGATCACAGTACAAGCAAAGTCAAGAAGTGAGCAAGTGAGGCCAAGTAGGCACAAGACCTAGCAAAGTACAAAAGCGCTGATGATCACAAGGCGGAAGTGCCTTGGTAAAGATATCAGCAGTGTTGGCCTCACAGCTGGAGCCAAGAACAGAAGACAAGCGGGTAGACCGCCACGAGATAGAGCCGGAACCAAGGCTGAAGGTGTGACACTGTGACGACCGCTGCGTAGCCTGGTCGTCAGCCCAAGAAGCGTCTGCGTGACCTATGAGGACCACTGGACGTCGCCCTACAAGCACCAGCCCCATGCCCGACGTACTGCACAAGTAGCGCAACACCCTCTTCGCTGCAGCCATGTGCTCTGGTCGGTGTCTCCCAGGAGCAACCTAGCGTGCCAAGATGCTAAAAGGGTATGCTAGGTCAGGTCGTGTGCAGGTCATCAGGTACATGAGGCAGCCAACAAGCTCTGGGTACGGGCCACTCAGCTCTACGGAATCATCCGAAGGCAGAGCTGAGAGCGAGTGGCGAGTAGACAGAGGAGTGGCCTGAGGCGAGGAGTACGTGAAGTCGAAGCGCTGAAGGACCTGCTGCGCCATGTGTGACTGAGTCAGGGTAATGGTGCGCTGTGCTCTGTCCCGGGTGATCTGCAAGCCAAGGTAGCTGCGCAGTTCACCCAGGTCTGTGCACGTGTGTCTCTTCTGCAGCTCGGACTTAACGTAGGCGAGTCCAGCAGTGTCAGCAGTGGCAAAGACCTAGTCGTCGACGTACACGAGGATGTAGAACGGCGGCAGTGAGGTGTCGGTGCGCAGAAACAGTGACGAGTCGGCAGTAGAAGGAGCACACCCAAGAGCCGCAAGTGTAGTTCTCAGTGTGTCGTGCCACTCACGTGGCGCCTGGCGGAGACCGTAGACTGGCCGCCGGAGGCTCCGCTGGGTACCAGGAGGGAACGACCCAGTGAAACCAGGTGGGCGGCGCAGCCAGATCTCCTCGTGCACGCTGCTCAGCAGGAAAGCAGTGCTGATGTCAAGAGAGTGAAGCTCGTAGTCGCGCTGAGCGGCTATGTGCAGCAGCCCCCAAAGAGTGGTCATCTTCGGGGTGGAGGAGAAGGTATGAAAGTAGTCAACTCCCTCCCGCTGACTGAAGCCTCGAGCCACGTAACGCGCCTTGAAGACAGGCGGAGAACCCGGCGGCCGCTTCACCCTGAAAATCCACATGCCACTGACGATGTTCGCCCCAGGTGGGGGAACCTCGTCGACGTAGGTGCCTGTGGACTTCCAGGAAGCCATCTCTGCGTCCATGGCTGACTGCCACTGTGAGGAGTAGGGACCCTCGATCGCCTCAGCGTACGATCGAGGAGTCGGGATGTATCGTGCAGCCGGGTCTCCCTCAGGGGCAATCAGCGTGGACACGAGATGAGGCAAAGCAGCAGCAAAACACTGGAACTTCTCCTGCTTGTCCTCAAGGACGTCCGTGCTAAGAGCACACTCACCCCCAACGGACGGAGGACAGACAGACTCAGACTCAGCAACAAGACTAGCAGCGTAGTCTAGACGACAGCGAGCAGCAAATTCAACAAGCTCAGCAACTAAGGCAGACGTAGTAGTGGACTTCAAAGAAGGGTCAGTGACAACAGTAGCCAAGAGACGCGTGACAGTAGGACTGGCAGCATGAAGAGAGTCAGACTCAGGGTCAGCAAGAGTAGGAAGAGAGGACTCTAGAGGAGACGGCAACGGGACATGCAGAGGAGCAGTGGAAGGACGCAGCGCCATCTGGTGTGTGCCGGGGACCGCAGGAGGACGCGGACGAGGAGCACGACCACTAGTGCGAGCAGCACAAACAGGCGACGCAGGACAAGACGCAAGCTCACGATGCTCAGCAAGACCTTCAGTAGGACTAGTGTAGGGAGAAGGAGCAGGCAGTGGGGAGGCGGGCTGTAACTGTGACCGTGACTGGACAGGCTGTTGACACTCTAAGGAAGGAGCAGGACCAGTAGAGGGCGGGAGACCAGGAACCTGCTCAAGGAGCGGAACGAAGTACGGCCGCGGCCGCGGAGCGCCTCCAGAAGCAGCAGGGACAGCACAAGTACCCCTAGCGGCAGCACCAGCACCAGCAGCACCTCCAGCTCCAACAGCGCCAACACCAGCACCCTCAGAAGCACCAACACCAGCAGAACCACCAGCGCCAGCACCCCCAGCAGCTCCAGCACCAGCAGCTCCAGTAGCACCAACTCCAGCACCCTCAGAAGCACCAACACCAGCAGGACCGTGAGCTCCAGCACCGCCAGCAGCTCCAGCAGCACCTCCAGCAGGACTCCCAGTCCCAGCAGCTCCAGAACCGCCAGGACGAGCACCTGCAGGACCAGCAGCAACAGTAGGGACTTCAGCTCCAGCAGCACGGCTCCAGCGCCGGGCAAACCACTCGCGCAGCTCCTGTGGAGAAAGTAGCTCCCGCCTCGACGAAGCACCGCCAGAGGCCACACAAGCAGACCCAGCACCCCCAGGCTCCGCACCTCCAGGCTCCGAACCCCCAGGCTCAGCACCCCCAGGCTCCGCACCCCAAGGCTCAGCACCCCCAAACTCAGCACCCCCAGGCTCAGCACCCTCAGACTCAGCACCCCCAGGCTCAGCACCCCTAAACTCAGCACCCCCAGGCTCAGCACCCCTAGACTCAGCACCCCCAGGCTCCGCAACCCTAGGCTCCGCACTCCTAGACCCGGCACCCGCAGACCCGGCAACCGCAGCCTCAGCGCCCCTAGCAGCACTAGAGTCAACAGCAACCTCGACAGACTCAACTGCGTCTACTTGGGACACACATGACGGGGCAGGACCCTGAGGGGGGAGGGGGTCTACCGGGGGAGGACCTGGTGCAAGGAAGAGCGGCGGCGGGGGGAGGGGGGGAGTGCAGTAGGGGAAGAGACGGTAGTAAGGCACCGACTTGTCAAAGGTGACGTCCTGGGAGGACAGAACACGGCGCAAGGTGGGGTGGTAAAACTGCCAACCAGGCGCGTCAGAGGGGAAGCCAAAGAAGACGCAAGGAACAGCACGAGGGGACAGCTTGTCCGCAGACAAGTCGCAGACAAACGCCCGAGATCCCCTGACCCGAAACGCAGACGCATCGCCAACCTTCCCCGTCCACCGCAAGGTGGGGGAGGTCTCTGGCAAGGAGACCCAGGGCTGAAGGTTGAGCTGATGGGCTGCGTACTGAACCGCAAACGGCCACAGAAAATGGGGAGCAGCCGCATGGATCATGGACGTACGAGCGACGTCCATGACCATGCCAATGCGGCGCTCAGTAATCCCATTTAGCTGTGGAGAGGCCGGAAGCGTGAAGGTCTGGCGGATGCCCTGTGCACGACAGAAGGCTCCCAGACGGGCAGAGGAAAACTCCCCGCCTCTGTCAGAGTGCAGACGCAGAACTGGAAAGTCCGAGCCGAAACTCTCTCTGAGCTGGAGACGAGCTGCGCGGATCAAGTCGATCAACACCTCAGTGACGTCACCCTTGCTGCGCAAGGGGAACACCGTGTTGTAACGCGAGTAGTTGTCAACCACCAACGGGAAGTAACGCTCGTGACCCTGGCCACGGACGCGTGCGGGGCCCCACACGTCCATGTGAAGTGTCTGCAAGGGAGCCTCTGTCGGAGGAAACTCGGAGGAGTGAGGGGCGGCGCGTTGCCGCCCCTCGATGCAGGGGACGTAGGTAGGGGCAGGCCCCGGAGGTAGGGGAGGGAGGGAGCGGGGAAGACCAGAAACATGGACACGTGAGGCCATGCCTCGTTGACGAGGCAAGGAGGGGTGACCAAGGCGGTGGTGCCAAAGGAGAGTCTGGTGGGACAGGAGACGACACGAGCAGGGCGCAGACTCAGGACCAGACCTGGACGCTGCAGCAAACACCTGACTCGACACAACTACCTGGCCAGACTCAGAAACAGGAGGAGACACAGTGGTCAGTGTGTACAGGCTCGACTCCGGCTGACGGGTAAACGTGGCCAAGTGTCGGCCCGTCCGAGCACACGTACAGTGGGTCACCCGCTGACTCGCAGGCGTGAACTGGTCAACCACCCGATCCTGTAGATCAGCTCCACTCACCAAGTTCGTAGAGAAAGAGGGGAGGTAGAGACCTTACAGGGTGCCAGAGGGGGCTGCCGGACACGGTAAGATAGTGGAGAAGCTAGTACGGACAGGACCCCCAGAGGGGTCCGCCAAGGAGACCGCAACCGGCCGACTAAGCGGCGTAAGCGTGGTGCGGTCTCGAAAGAAGGAGCGGGAAGCACCCGAGTCAAGGGTGAAGGTGTGCAAGGCCTGAGCCGACGTGGTACCTGAGAGAGCAGACTCACCAGCACTTGGGGCAGCAGGCGCACTAGCACCTAGAGCAGCAGCCTCACCAGCACCTAGAGCAGCAGCCTCAATGCCCGGGTCAGGCGAAACACACAGGTAACAGTCACCCGCATCACTAGTAGGCAATGCATACATGGCAGTGAGGATAGCATCATAGTCAAGAGTATAGATATCTACCTGCAGCCGAAGCAGCTCCACCCAATCGGGGAGCTCAGCCGTGTCGCCAAACTCTATACGCCAGGCGTCACTCAGATGGGCGAAGCAGCGGGACTCTGCGTGACCAAGCGTCCCGCAAGGCTGACCAGTCCGAGCACCAGTGCGAATGATGTACAGACAGCGAGCAGAACCCCTCGACCCGTCATGCTGAGCGTACCACTCACGAAGCTGCTGGGGCGAAAAGACCGCGCGCGGACGACGTTGAAGCTGCACCTGGCCACTACAAGCAGCTGCCGAACTACTTACTCCAAGACTACTCCCACTACGGCCACCCCGACAACCCCAACTAGCGTAACACTCACGAAGTTGTTGGGGGGTGAGGGACTCACGCGAGCGACGCTTCTGCTGCACCTGGCCACTACAAGCAGCTGTGCAACTAATCACTCCAGGACGACTCCCACTACGGCCACCCCGACAACCTTAACTAGCATACCACTCACGAAGCTGTTGGGGGGTGAGGGACTCACGCGGGCGACGCTGGAGCTGCATCTGGCCACGCCAGGAGCAGCAGTAGCAGTAGAAAGAGCTGTAGCAGCAAGCGCAGCAGTACCGGCAGGGCATGTAAGAATATTATAGCTTACTTATTTGTGTAGGCTATAGTGGGGTATCCCATAGGGGGTACAACCCAACTAGGGTTTCCTATTTGTACTCACTTCGTTCATAGTCATTTCATTCCCGTTCACTTCTTCTCATGGTATCGAGCAGGTTCCCCTGTGGGACCTGTGGTTAGGGCCCACCACCTCGAAACGTCTTTTTTTTCTGCCCTAGCCGCTAGCGCGCCGCCCGCCCTCGAACGTGAGCGCCGCCCCTAGCGCCCGTCTGCTGCCTGCCCTAGCGCGCCTGAGCCCCACGACTGAGCGCCGCTCCTAGCGCTAGCCGCCCGATGCGCCGCCCACAGCGTTGCCCGACGCGCTGCCCTAGCGCCGCCCTAGCGCCGCTCGACGCGCCAGCCTAGCGCCGCCCGACGCGCTGCTCGACGCGCCGCCCTAGCGCAGCCCTAACGCCGCCCTAGCGCCGCCCAACGCGCCGCCCTAGCGCAGCCCGTCGCGCCGCCCGTGAAGCCGCCCTAGCGCCGCCCGTCGCGCTGCCCAACGCGCCGCCCGTAGCGCTCCCCGCTGCCCGCCCTAACGCCGCCCGTCGCGCTGCCCAACGCGCCGCCCACGCGCCGCCCTAGCGCCGCCCGACGAGCAGCCCGTGCAGCCGCCCGTGTGCCCGCCCATGCACCCGCCCGTGTACCCGCCCGTGCACCTGCCCGTAAACCTACCCGTGCGGCCGCCCCAGCACCCGCCAGTGCACCTACCTGTGCGACCGCCAGTGCACCCGCCAGTGAGCAGCCTGCAAGCCGCCCCAACCGCCCGTGCAGCCGCCCCAGTCGCCCGTGAGCCGCCTCGGCCGCCCGTGCAGCCGCCCGTGAGCCGCCCGCTCGCCGCCCCAGCCGCCCGTGCTGCTGTCCACGAGCCGCACCAGCCGCCCGTGCTGCCGCCTGTGAGCCGCCCGCAAGCCGCCCGCGAGCCGTCCGTGAGACGCCCACGCCGCCCGAGCCGCCCGAGCCGCCCACGCCGCCCGAGCCGCCCGAGCCGCCCGAGCCGCCCGAGCTGCCCGAGCCGCCCGAGCCGCCCGCGGAGCCGACCTTCTGCTCCAGTGGGGCTCCTACTGCTCCTAGGCCGGCGCAGCTGCTGTACTGCCGTGCTGCTGTGCCGCTGTGCTACCCGACTCTTCCTGCCCGGTGAGAATGTCAGCTGCTACAATGGCCACCCCCAGTGTCCTGACTTTTGACGCTGAGGGTCGCGCCATTGACTTTGCAGTCTGGATTGAGGACCTGCAGCTGTACTTACTGTGCGATGCGATCGATGAGGTTTCTCTCTTTGACTTTGTCTTTGGCGCTGTCCCTGCCCCTCCTGATGATGCTGACCCCACTGTTCGCTCTAAGTGGGCCACACGCGATGCTGCTGCACGTCTTGCTATGCGTCGCCACCTCCCTTCCTCCGAGCGTGCACACTTTAGTCAGTGCAAGACCGCTTCCTACTGCCTTCCTCGCCGAAAACCCCCCTCCCATGTACATCACCCTCTACTTTCTAGTCACCCGTCTCCCTGAGTCCCTTCGTGCTGTTAGGGACCAGTTTCTCTCTGTCTGTCCCACCACCCTCACTGTCGACCTCCTTGAGAAGTCCCTGCTAGCGGCCGAGAAGAGCATTGTCGCTGTAGGGGCCTCTCATGGTGACCCGCGCACCCCCATCATTGAGGGGTGTTCTCCTTCCCCCTTGCTACCCTCTGCCGCCTCTGCTTTTGCGGCCGACCTCGTTGGTTTGGAGTCGGTCGGTGCGGCGTCTGCCCCCAGCGGTAGGCGCCGCTCTGGCAGGAGCAAGGGGGGCAAGGGAGCGGGTGGAGCTAGCGGGGGCGGTGGCGGAGGAGGTGGGGGCGGCGTGGGGAGTGGGGGTGGCGGTGGAGGTGGAGGCGGGAGTGTAGGTACTGGTGGCGGCGGTGGAGGCGGAGGTGGCGGCGGAGGTGGTGGCGGAGGAGGCAGTGGGAGCGGCGGGGGCGAGGGTGGCGGTGGCGGCGGTGGCGGCGGAGGCGGGGGTGGCGGTGGTGGAGGTGGTCGGAGTGGCTCGTCCCAGAGGAGCGGCACTGGGGGTGGTCAACGCCAGCAGCAGCAGCAACAGCAGCAGCAGCAGCAGCAGCAGCAGCAGCAGCAGCAGCGCTCTCGCGACGTCCCCGCCCCTCGGCAGCTCCGTGAGTGGTACTCGCAGCGTCAGCGTGGTGGGGCGTTCGGTCCCTGCACCTACGTCCTTCGCACCGGCGACCGCGCGGGTGAGCTGTGTGGGGGCACCCACACTGCTCGCCGCTGCTTTGCCCACCTGACCGACGCTTGGCGCTAGCAGTTTCCGGAGGCCTCTGAGATCCCCCGCTGGGGAGAGCTGTCTAGGGCTGGTGTAGCTGTGTTTGATCTTGACTTTGATGTTGTCCTTGCTGCCATGTATGCTGTGACTGTTAGTGATGATGGTGACTGTTACCGGTGCTTTCCGTCCGACCCGGGCATTGGTACTGCTGTGTCAGGTGCCATTGAGGCTGCTGCTCTAGGTGCCAGTGCGTCTGTGCTCTCAGGTGCTAGTGAGTCTGCCCTCTCAGGTACTATGCCGTCTTCTGCCTCCCACACCTTCACCCTTGACTCTAGGGCGTCTCGCTCCTTCTTTCGGGACCGCACCACTCTCACGCCGCTTAGTCGGCCGGTTGCGGTGTCCCTGGCTGACCCCTCTAGGGGTCCTGTCCTGTCTCGTTTCTCCACAACCCTCCCGTGTCCGGCGGCTCCCTCTGGCACCCTGACTGGTCTTTACCTCCCCTCGTTCTCTACGAACCTGATGAGTGGTGCTGACCTACAGGATGTGGGGGTCCACCAGTTCACTCCTGCTCGTCAGCGGGTGACACACTGCACAGAGGCCAGCACAGGTCGCCACCTGGCTACGTTTACACGTCAGCCAGGGTCAAGCCTGTACACACTGACCACTGCTTCTCCCCCCGGTGTTGAGTCTGGTAGAGTCCCTTCGTCTGGTCAGGTGTTTGATGCAGCATCCAGGTCTGGTCCTGAGTCTGCCCCCTGTTCGTGTCGCCGTCTGTCTCACGAGACTCTCCTCTGGCACCACCGCCTTGGCCACCCCTCTCTGCTTCGGCTCAGAGGCATGGCCTCCCGTCTTCTTGTGTCTGGTCTCCCCCGGTCCCTCCCTCCCCTTCCTCAGGGCCCTGGCCCTGCCTGTGTCCCCTGTGTTGAGGGGCGCCATCGTGCTGCCCCTCACTCCTCCTAGTTTCCTCCGACAGAGGCTCCGTTGCAGACACTTCACATGGACGTGTGGGGCCGTGCCTGCGTCCGTGGTCTCGGTCACGAGCGCTACTTCCTGCTGGTGGTTGACGACTACTCGCGTTACACCACAGTCTTCCCCTTGCGCAGCAAGGGTGATGTCACTGAGGTGCTGATCGACTGGATCCGCGCAGCTCGTCTCCAGCTCAGGCAAAGCTTTGGCTCAGACTTTCCTGTGTTGCGTCTGCACTCGGACAGAGGTGGAGAGTTCTTCTCTGGCCTTCTGCGTGCCTTCTGTCGTGCGCGAGGCATCCGCCAGACCTTCACGCTTCCGGACTCACCGCAGTAGAATGGGATTGCAGAGTGCCGCATTGGCATGGTCATGGACGTCGCTCGTACATCTATGATGCATGCGGCTGCCCCCCATTTTCTGTGGCCGTTTGCGGTCAGGTACGCAGCGCATCAGATCAACCTCCACCCCAGGGTCTCCAGGCAGGAGACCTCCCCAGCCCTGCTGTGGAGAGGGAAGGTTGGCGATGCTGGAGGTGTTGAGCCTGGGGGTGATGAGCCTTGGGGTACTGAGCCTGGGTCAACTGAGTCTGGGGGTGCTGAGCCTGGGGGTGCTGAGTCTGGGGGTGCTGAGCCTGGGGTTGCTGAGCCTAGGGGTGCTGAGACTGGGGGTGCTCCGCCTGGAGGTGCTTTGCCTGAGGGTGCTGAGCCTGGAGGTTCTTCGCTTGGAGGTTCTCCGCCTGGAGGTGCTTCGTCTCGCCGAGAGCCACTCTCCCCACAGGAGCTGCGTGAGTGGTTTGCCCGGCGCCGGAGGCGTGCTGCTGGTGCTGGAGGTTCTTCGGCTGCAGAGGGTGCTGCTGCCGCGCGTCCCGGAGGTGCTCATGCTGTGGGTGCTGGGGCTGCTGGGCCTGAGGGTTCTCCTGGAGCTGGTGCTACTAAGGGTGTTAGTGCTGAGACTACTACTGGCGGTCCGACTCGCAGTGCTCCTGGTGCTGCTGGGGGTTCTGGAGCTGCTGCTGGTGCTGCTGGAGGTGCTACTAGAGCGGGTACTCCTGCTGGGGGTACTGGTGCTGTCCCTGCTGTTTCTGGCGTCGCCACCCGGCCCCGACCGTACTTCGTTCCGCTCCTGCAGCAGGTTCTTGGTCTTACACCTTCTCCTCGTCCTCCTCCGCCTCCCTTAGAGGGTCCATAGCTTGTCCAGTCCCAGTCACAGCTACAGTCTGCCTCCCCTTTGCCTGCTCCTTCTCCCTACGCTGGTCCGACTGGAGGTCTTACTGAGCGTCGTGAGCCTGCGTCGTGAGCTTGCGTCTCGTCCTGCGTCGCCTGTTCGTCCTGCACGCACTAGTGGTCGCGGTTCGCGTCTGCGTAGTCCTCCTGTCCCAGGCACGCACCGGATGTCTCTGCGTCCGTCCACTGCTCCTCTGCGTGCCCCTTTGCCTTCTCCTCCTGAGTCCTCTCTTCCTACTCTTGCCGACCCGGGGTCAGACTCTCTTCGTGCTGCCAGTCCCACTGTCATGCGTCTCCTTGCTAGTGCTGTCACTGACCCTTCCTTCGAGTCTTCTACAGCGTCTGCCCTTGTCACTTAGCTTGTCGACTTTGCTGCGCGCTGTCGTCTAGACTACGCTGCTAGTCTTGTCGCTGAGTCTGTGTCTGCCTGTCCTCCGTCCGTCGGGGGTGAGTGTGCCCTAGGGACGGACGTCCTTGAGGACAGGCAGGAGGAGTTCCAGTGTCTGGCCGCCGCTTCACCTCATCTCGCGTCTGTACTACTCGCCCTTGAGGGAGACCCGGATGCACTAGACATCCCGACTCCGCGCTCTTACGCGGAGGCGATAGAGGGTCCCTACTCGTCTCAGTGGCAGGCAGCTATGGATGCAGAGATGGCTTCCTGGAAGTCCACAGGCACCTACGTTGACGCTGTTTCCCCTCCTGGGGCGAACATCCTCAGCGGCATGTGGATTTTTAGGGTGAAGCAGCCGCCGGGTTCTCCGCCTGTCTTCAAGGCGCGTTACGTGGCTCATGGCTTCAGTCAGCGGCAGAGAGTTGACTACTTTTAGACCTTCTCCCCCACCCCGAAGATGACCACTCTTCGGGTACTGCTGCACGTTGCTGCTCACCGTGACTACGAGCTGCACTCTCTCGACTTCAGCACTGCTTTCTTGCAGGGCAGCCTGCACGAGGAGATCTGGCTGCGTCGCCCACCTGGCTTCACTGGGTCGTTCCCTCCTGGTACCCAGTGGATTCTCCGGCGTCCAGTCTACGGTCTCCGCCAGGCGCCACGTGAGTGGCACGACACACTGAGGACTACGCTTGCGGCACTTGCGTTTGCTCCTTCTACTGCCGACCCGTTGCTGTTTCTGCGCACCGACACCTCTCTGCCGCCGTTCTACATCCTCGTGTACGTCGACGACTTGGTCTTTGCCACAGCTGACACTGCTGGACTAGCTTACGTGAAATCCGAGCAGCAGAAGAGACACACGTGCACTGACCTGGGTGAACTGCGCAGCTACCTTGGCTTGCAGATCACCCGGGACAGAGCACGCCGCACCATTACCCTGACTCAGTCACACATGGTGCAGCAGGTCCTTCAGCGCTTCGGCTTCACGTACTCCTTGCCTCAGGCCACTCCTCTGCCTACTCGCCACTCGCTCTCAGCTCTGCCTTCGGATGAGTCCGTAGAGTCGAGTGGCCCGTATGCGGAGCTTCTTGGCTGCCTCATGTTCCTGATGACCTGCACACGACCTGACCTTGCATACCCTCTCAGCATTCTCGCACGCTATGTTGCTCCTGGGAGACACCGACCAGAGCACATGGCTGCAGCGAAGAGGGTGTTGCGCTACTTGTGCAGTACATCGGGCATGGGGCTAGTGCTGGGAGGGCGCAGTCCAATGGTCCTCACTGGGCACGCGGACGCTTCTTGGGCTGACGACCTGGCTACGCAGCGGTCGTCACAGGGTTACACCTTCGGCCTTGGTTCGGGCTCTGTTTCGTGGCGGGCTAGTCGCTCGTCTTCTGTTCTCGGCTCCAGTTGTGAGGCTGAGATCTACGCCGGGGCTATGGCTGCTCAGGAGCTTCGCTGGCTCACCTACCTGCTGACCGACCTTGGAGAGCCGCCTCGTTCTCCTCCAGTCCTGTACGTAGACAACAAGGCCATGCTGGCCTTGTGTCGAGAGCAGCGACTGGAGCACAGGACAAAGCACATTGCTCTCCGCTACTTTCTTGCTCGTGAGCTACAGCAGCGTGGTCAGTTGTGACTTGCGTACGTGGCCTCTGAGGCCAACACTGCTGATGTCTTCACCAAGGCACTTGCACCTTGTGATCATCAGCGTTGCTGCACGCAGCTAGGTCTTGTGCCTGTCTTGCCTCACTTGCTCACTTCTTGACCTTGCTTGTACCTTGACCTATATATACTCTTGCTGTTGTTTGCTTGACTCTTGTATATCTCTACATATGATCTTGCATGTGAACTGGCCTTGTGGCCCTTAAACTTGTGCTCGGAATGTGTGGTGACTTTGTGATCCACCCTGAGCTTTGCTTTGCTTTGCTTGTTTGGTCTTGTGACCCCTTATTCTCCCCCACTTTGCCTATGGGGGTGTGTCAGAATATTATAGCTTACTTATTTGTGTAGGCTATAGTGGGGTATCCCATAGGGGGTACAACCCAACTAGGGTTTCCTATTTGTACTCACTTCGTTCATAGTCATTTCATTCTCGTTCACTTCTTCTCACGGCAATGCTCACCAGTGGCGAGAAGGGCAGGCGTACGACGGTGGCAAAGGCGAGGCCGCTACCACTGTAGGGTGAGAGCTCCGCGGCTGCTGCAGTGGCGGCTGCTCCAAGGGCGGCTGCTGCAGGGGCGGGTGCTCCAGGGGCGGGTGCTGCAGGGGTGGCTGCTCCAGGGGCGGCTGCTGTAGTGGTGGCTGCTCCAGGGGCGGCTGCTGCAGTGGCGGCTGCTCCAGGGGCGGCTGCTGTAGTGGCGGGTGCTCCAGGGGCGGCTGTTGCAGTGGCGGCTGCTCTAGGGGCGGCTGCTGCAGTGGCGGCTGCTCTAGGGGCGGATGCTGCGGGGGTGGCTGCTCCAGGGGCGGTTGCTGCAGTGGCGGCTGCTCCTGGGGCGGCTGCTTCAGGGGCGGCTGCTCCAGTGGCGGCTGCTGCAGGGGAGGCTGCTCCAGTGGCGGCTGCTGCAGTGGCGGCTGCTCCAGGGGCGGCTGCTGCAGTGGCGGCTGCTGCAGTTGTGGCTGCTCGAGGGGCGGCTGCTGCAGTGGCGGCTGCTCTAGGGGCGGCTGCTGCAGTGGCGGCTGCTCTAGGGGCTGCTCGGCTGCTGGGCGGCTCGGCGACTCGGCTGCTGGGCGGCTCGGCGGCTCGGCTGCTCGCTAGGGACGGCGACGGGGCCGGGTAGGGGCGGCGACGGGGCCGCTAGGGGCGGTGACCGGGCCGCGTAGGGAGGGGAGCGGCGACGGGGCCGCTAGGGGCGGCGACGGGGCCGCGTAGGGGCGGCGACGAGGCCGCGTAAGGGCGGCGACGGGGCCGCGTAGGGAGGGAGGCGACGACGGGGCCGCGAAGGGAGGGAGGCGGCGACGGGGCCGCGTAGGGGCGACGACAGGGCCGCGTAGGGAGGGAGGAGGCGACGGGGCCGCTAGGGGCGGCGACGGGGCCGCGTAGGGGCAGCGACGGGGCCGCGTAGGGAGAGAGGCGGCGACGGGGCCACTAGGTGCGGCGACGGGGCCGCTAGGGGCGGCGACGGGGCCGCTAGGGGCGGCGACGGGGCCGCGAAGGGGCGGCGACGGGCCGCGTGTGGACGGGAGCGGCGACGGGGCCGCTAGGGGCGGCGACGGGGCCGCTAGGGGCGGCGACGGGGCCGCTAAGGGTGGCACGAGGGGCCGAGAGAGGGGCCTCTAAGAGGGCTCGACAGAAGGGCGGCCCACAAGGCGCGCCTCGGCCAGGAGCGACTGGCGCTCCGGTCAGAAATAAAATTTCAGTGGTGGGCCCAAGGAAGCGTTCCCACTAGGGAACCTGCTCTATACCATGTAAAAGAACAAGGAATGATTGCATTGAGCAGCATGAGGAGTACAAGTAGGAAACCCTAAAGTATTGTACCCCACTACAGCCTAGACAGACTAAAGCATCTATGTTTGACATGCACAGCACCCACGGCTTTACTGTCAGTCAGCTTCGCCCCAGGTCAGCATATGAGCCACTCGCGTGCAGTTGCTCGCTCGCAGCGCACAGGCACGGTCCCCTTTTCCACCCCCCCCCCCCCCCCCCCCCCCCCCCCCCGCCCCCCCCTCTCCCCCCGCCCCTTCGCCCCGAAAGGGCTGTCAGTCAACGGCTTCGCAAGGTTCCGCCTTTCTTGATCGAATCGCCCGTGCTCAAGAGAGTCAACCGAAGTACGGTAGAAATGGATGTGGGTGGACTCGCTGCAAAATACGGAATCGTTACCGTTTCAATCATGATATAAAATAAAATTTGTACATGCGCTTATAATAAATCAAGGTTTTACAGGGGGTGCGCTTATAATTGAGGATCGGCCATAAGCGCATTGCTCCAGATACAAGCGCATGCGCCTTTAATAGGCCTGTGCTTATATCCGGGGCCATACGGTATAGTCCCGTTGAGGAAAATTGCATGAAGAGTGGTTTGATTGCTACTAGTTTTGGATTTTGTATTTTACGTAGATTCGGACCGTGCTTGCTTCAACTTCTCGTCGCACGGTTCCCCGCGGTGATCGGTGTCGCATGACTAACGTGTCAAACTATATCAATGCTAGTTCTGTGTAGGCAATAGTGGGATAGCCAATATGGGGTACAACCCAATGTTAGGGTTAGTACTTGTACCCACAATTCATTCAATGCAGTCATTCTAACTTCTCATTCTTACATGGTTTCGGAGCAGTACGTCCGTAGGACCGTTCTTTTTTTTTTTTTTTTTTTTTTTTTTCGGGCCCACCATTCGGACTGCGATTACCGCATTACCTCACTGCCCTACCCCGCCTCGCGCTGCCCCGCGCGCGCCACTTGCGCGCTGCCCCTGCTGGCTGCACGCCACTGCTGCAGCGCGTGTTTTCTCTAGCGCGCTGCCCCATCTGCGCCCCTCGCGCCGCCTATAGCCCCGCGCGCCGCCTGTAGCCCCGCGCGCCGCGTGTAGCCCCGCGCACCGCCTGCCCCTGCCGCGGCTTCCAGCTACGCCCCGCGCGCCACCCGCCGCGCTGCCTCGCAGCCCCGTGCGCCGCCCGCTCTGCTGCCGCGGCCGCCCGCTACGCCCTGCGCGCAGCCCGCCTGCTGCTCCGCCGGCCGCTTGCAGCCTAGCGCGCTGCCTGCTACAACCGCGGCCGCCCGCTACGCCCCGCGCGCCGCACTCTTTGCTGCCATGCTGGCCGCCTGCAGCACCGCGCGCCACCTGCCTCAGCCGCGGCCACCCGCTACGCCCAGCGTGCCGCCCGCCATCCTGCCCCGCCGGCAGCCTGCTGCCTCGCGCGCCGCGAGCCTTAGCTTCGGCAGCCTGCTAGGCCCCGCGCGCCGCCTGCCCACTAAGTCTGCGCGCTGCCTCTGTGCTTGCCCCTGTTGCGGCCGCCCGCTTCAGTCTAGTGCGCCGACCCTCCTACTGCTGCTTGCCTGCAATCGCTCTGCCTTGCCGGTCTCATGCCAGCAGTTATGGCCACCCTCCGCGTTCTGTCGTTCAATAATGATGGCCGCCCGATTCAGTTCGAGACCTGGCTTGATGACCTCCAGCTGTTCCTAATGAGCGATAGCAAGGACAATGTATCTCTCTTTGACCACGCGTTTGGTGCCTCTGTCGCTCCTATTGCTCACCTAGCCGTTCGCAACCACCTGCAGTTAGCCGAACTCACTCATTTTAACGAGCACAAAACCGCTAAGGCCCTGTATGATGCTGTAGTTACTCGATGCTCCTCCCCTGCCACTACTGCACTCAGCCGCCTCATGCTGCTCTACCTGTTTCTTGAGCCATCCACCTTTGCCACAGTTGCCGATCTTATCACCCACCTTCGCACTAGTGATACTCGCCTTCGCGCCACCCTCCCCAAAGAGTTCTTAGCTAAGAACCCGCCCCCGATGTTCTGGACCCTCCATTTCATCGTGACCCGTCTCCCTGACTCTCTTCGCTTGGTGAGGGACCACTTTCTCGTTCGCTGTCCCACCGATCTCACTGTCGACCTCCTAGAGGAGCAGCTTCTAGCAGCCGAGACTAGCATGGTCATTGTAGGTGCTGCTCGTGCCGCTCCTGGCAACCCCATATTTGAGGGGTGTTCTCCCTCTCCCCTCGCCCCCTCCTACGCTACTGCCGCTGTTGTTGACTACCTTGGTGCTGAGTCTGTTGGTGATGCTTCTGCTCCTATTGGGAGGCGCCGCAGCGGCAAGGGCAAGGGATCCAAGAGTAACGGAGGTGGCATCGGGGGGGATGGTGGTGGAGGAGGTGGGGGAGGCGGAGGTGGCGGAGGGAGTGGTGGCGGGAGTGGTGGCGTTGGTGGCGGCGGTGGGAGTGGCGGTGCAGCGGTGGCGGCGGAGGGGGTGGCGGCGGCGGTGGCGGCGGCGGCGGCGGTGGCGGCGGCGGCGGCGGCGGCGGTGGCGGCGGCGGCGGCGGCGGCGGTGGCGGTCGGGGCGGCGGTTGCGGTAGGGGCGGAGGCGCTGGCCAGAGACAGCAGCAGCAGCAGCGTCCTCGTGAGGCTCTTACGCCCCAGCAGCTTCGTGAGTGGCTAGCTCAGCGTGGGACGTCTAGGGGTAGTGGTCGCTGCTCGTATGTCATTTACACAGGTGACCGCGTTGGTCAGACATGCGGGACATTCCACACCCAGCACCACTGCTTCTCCCGCCTTGACGACGCCTGGCGTAAGGAGATGGGCGAGGAAGTCGAGCGCCCTCGCTGACATGAGCTGCTTAGGGCTGGTGTAGACATCTTTGCTCTTGACTATGATGCTATCCTTGTTGCCATGTATGCATTAAATGTTAGTGCTGAGGGAGACTTATACGTGTGTGTGCCGCCTGACCCACGTAAAGAGGTTGCTGCCTTAGGTGCGAGCGAGTATGCTCTCTGAGATACTACGCCTACAGAGGCCTTGCACACCTTCACGCTTGACTCAAGTGCTTCCCGCTGTTTCTTTCGTGACAGTACTGCAATCACACCACCCACTGCACCTGTTGCAATCTCTCTGGTTGACCCCTCAAGGGGTCCAGTTCTTGCACGGTCCACCAATGTGCTCCCGTGCCCTACGGTTCCGTCAGGCTCACTATCCGGCCTCCACCTCCCCTCGTTCTCTACGAACTTGGTGAGTAACGTAGTTCTCTAGGACCAGTGGGTTGATACCTTTGCCCCTGGAGGATAGCGTGTGGCGATTTGTACGTGCTCCCGGATCGGCCACCACCTGGCCACGTTTACCCGTCGGTCAGGGTCGAGTCTTTACACACTGGCAACTGCGCCTCCTCAGTTAGCTGCTACTGGTCAGATGTCTGTGTCGGGTCAGGTAGTCTCCCCTTATTCGTGTTGCTCCTTGTCGCACCAGACTCTTCTCTGGCACCACCGTTTGGGTCACCCCTCCTTGCCACGTCTACGTGGCATACACCATCGCCTCCTTGTGTCTGGTCATCCCAGGTCACTCCCTCCCCTCCCTGCCTCGCCTGCGCCGCTCTGCCTTCCTTGTGTCGAGGGGTGGCAGTGCGCCGCTCCTCACTCCTCCTCGTTTCCCCCGACAAAGGCTCCCCTGCAGACCCTCCACATGGACGTGTGGGGCCCAGCCCGCGTTCGTGGACAGGGCGGAGAGCGGTACTTTCTGCTGGTTGTCGACGACTATGTGTGTTACACCACGGTCTTCCCCTTGCGCCCCAAGGGTGAGGTCCCTGCTGTCCTGAACTCTTGGATCCGAGCAGTTTGTCTCCAGCTCCGCGAGCGGTTCCACTAGGACCTTCCTGTTCTGCGTCTGCACTTTGACAGAGGTGGTGAGTTCTCCTCCGACCTCTTGCGCGCCTTCTCTCAGAGGGAGGGCATCCTCCAGTCGTTCACGCTTCCGAGCTCACCGCAGCAAAATGGGGTTGCTAAGCGCCGCATTGGCTTGGTCACGGATATCGCTCGTACCTCCTTGATCCATGCGGCGGCTCCCCATTTTCTGTGGTCGTTTGCGGTCCGGTACGCCGCGCAGTAGCTCAACCTCTGGCCCTGTGTCTCCTTGCCGGAGACCTCGCCCACACTGCGTTGGACAAGAGAGGTTGGCGATGCGTCGGTGTTCCTGGTCTGGGGTGTTCGTGCCCTTGTCCACGATACGTCCGCGGACAAGCTCTCCTCCCGCACCATTCCCTGTGTCTTCCTCGACTTCCCCCCTAACGCGCCTGACTGACAGGTTTACCACCCCACCTCGCGCAGTGTTCGGTCTTCTCAGGACGTCACCTTTGACGAGTCGGCTGCTTTCTACCGTCTCTTCCCCTACCGCACTGCCCCTCTCCCTCCCCCGCCGCTTTTCCTCGCTCCAAGTCCCCCTCCGATAGGCCCCCTCCCCCCTCAGGGTCCTGCTCCTTCAGGTGTGTCTCAGGTAGACCCACTCCCCTTGAATGAGCTTGTAGAGGTCACTAGCGACTGAGGAGATGACATCAACATGTGTGCTCTCTGTTATTTTGCATCCCAAGTGCGTGCTTGGGATGGGCGCTTAGGCACACCTATAAGGATTAATATGCGCCACCCAGGTTCTGACACAGGAGTGTTGACACAACATCGTTAATCATACAACCTCTACTTTTCTGTATGACGTACATATGTGCAAATGATGAGAGTGTGTTGATGGTCGAAGAGATAATGTAGTCACTCTATAAAAGCGCACGCAGTGCCCAACATATCGAGCGAAACACAATGTGCGCATGAGTAGGTTCTTTGACGGTGACATAGCATTAGTGACACTCGGTGTTATAGAGTCCGGTGAAGATTTCTATAAAGCGTACCGCTCTGAGTATGGACCATTTTTATACAATCGTGCATCTGATTGGATGAGTCTGGATTTGCGTGCAGCCCTGCAATATGTGGCGTGCGTGGGTACTTGGTGGCAAGATTGGAGGGTGACCTCCCGAGGTGAAACAAGGCCTGGCCGGCCTAGCGAGGGGAGAGCTGCGCCGTAGCTAAGTAGAGAGAGGTTGTCACGCAGCGGAAGAAAGAGAAGCCAGGCTAAGCTGGGAGAGGCTTCAAGAGACGAGCAGTGATAGAAGGTACAAGAATAGAATCATAGAAAGATATCCGGACGATACAAATAAGAAGTATTTATGCTAGGAAAGGAGAAGTGCGACTCGGATAGGACTACCGTGTCGCCACGCTTCTCGCATGGCATCTTCGCATAGCGCCTCTATGCCATGCCCTGCTGTACATCTTCCTGACAAGGATACGGGAGTGTGATCTAGCCTAGCAAGTGTAAGAGCTAGCTAGGCAACCATCCGTTCGGAAATTCCCATGCATCCCGCATGGTGAATTCCCGACTTGTTACACGAGGTTACATCAGGGTGACGTCCGTCTGGGGCAAGTTAGGGGGCCTCCCTAGTCGTGGTGGTGGTTGTCTTGGTCAGCTTCACGGCGGTCGGGTTGCCTTCGGATTCCCTGAGGTGGTACACAGTTCCGCCCCCACCTGCTACGAGCTTCACGGCTGCCGACGTATCATGCGCTGCGATTTTCACGGCAGCCGACGTCTCATGCGCTGCGATTTTCACGGCGGCCGACGTCTCATGCGCTGCGACTTTCACGGCGGCCGACGTCTCATGCGCTGCGACTTTCACGGCGGCCGACGTCTCATGCGCTGCGATTTTCACGGTGGTTGTGGTCTTGCTTGTCGATACAAGCTCCTCCGCCGTCTTTGGCGCCGACAACTTCACGGGCCTCGCGGTGGTTGACTTGGTCGGGTCGGACATCCCCAAGGTGGTGGATCGCGACATTTTCACGGCGGTCGGGGAGGTCGCGGCGGATTTCTCGAGGTGATACACAGTCCCGCCCCAACCGAATCCTGCTGCTATTTTCACCTGGGTCGGGTTCGACGTGGTCAACGTTTTCTGAACGTGCTCCGCCGTCTCCGGGGTCGCCATTTTCACGGTCGTGGTGGTTGTCGTGATCGGGGAGGCCATGGCGGTTGTCCATCTCATCTTCACGGGCGTGGTAGTCGTCGTCCTGGTCCGGGATGGCACGTCCGCAGTGGTCGTTGATACGGACGTGGCCTTTAATGCCAGGATGCGCCGCGAGGCGACGAATCCCTTGGATGCTGCACAGAATAACGGAAAGGATTAGATCGAGTAGACTACTGTCATAGTACTACTAGAATCAATCCAGACTATAATTCGAATTATATAATTGCAAACGAAATGTAAACTTCACTCGGATACCACCGAGGCTGAATATTACCACTGAAACTGGACGGAATGCAGGATGTTATGGGTAGAGAGCTTACCTGCCGCGACATACGATGCTGACGTCAGGAGCAGCACAAACAGAAGCACCGGCAGCGCCGCCGTGATGGCAATACCTTGCTTTGTCCGAGCCATCGTGGCAACGGAGTTCACCCCCACTCGCGAATATAGTAAGGGGGAGAGAAGAATAGCCGGGACACAGGGGCAGAACGGGAAAGTGGCTGGCTAGGGAACTTGAGAAGTATTGACTGATGAAGAGGATGAGATGACGAGCGAGTTTTCTAGGCGTGATTTTCCGCGCTGCCATGAAACACTTCAGTCTTGCGAGTCCAAGGGTGGGGAGGGGATGGAGACTCTCACAGGGAACATTTTGGCGGGAAGGCATTTCTCGTTGGAATCAAATGCGGCAGCTGCGCACTGCGCAAGTTTCGCAGGCGTGCGATTTTTCGCCATGCGGTTACTCGACCAAGCCCGGCGGCTACGCAAACCCAATCAGCCCAAGTAGGGCGATTTCGCGAAAAACTCGCGGCGCAGGTTCTGTAGAACAGCGAGAGGATCACGTCATGGATATTTAGGCGGTCGGGACTCGGCATGTTTTGATTTTGGTGTACCCGAAAAGGTAGCAGTTTGTGAACTCCTAGCTGGATCTTTTAACGATTGAGCCAAAAAGCTTGGTGTCGCGGACTTGGTACCACTGTTTTAAAGGAGTGTCAGATTGTGCTTCTAAATACCTGACCACGTACTATGTGGAAAAACTGGAACGAGAAACCTGTCGTATAAACAGAAGTGAATGGATTCCGAGTGCGAACATGAACACACCGATGCAGGACTAAAAAGGTATCTTCCTGCCTGCCGAAGGGATGTAGGAATAGACCATCGTATGCCCGAAGGAGAACCACCCTCCGGAATAGTGATATTGCATGATTCACCAGCGTTAGTCACGGCGTGATTCCAGGCCAAGCTGCAAAGACGCACAAGTGCCGCAAAAATTGTTGGCAACGGCATCACATACAAGGTCATCAGCACACATAACATGTTTGCCACACCACCTTACGAAGGCAAAGCCTTTCCAGCGTACATAACCTAAACAGGAGTGGTGTGCTTGGAAATAAGTGTGTTGCCAAGCCCTGGCCCAGAAAATGCTGAAGAACGAGGATCTGGCACAACGGTTAAGAGCGAGGAACAGGGCTTGTCCGTGGATGGCGGTACTTAATAAAGCACAAACCTCTCTCAAGATTGTTATGCTAGATCTGAAGGTGCTCTTCTTGACACTGGTGTCTACTCCAGACCAGAAATAAATATATAAATAAAATAATAACAAACAGAGCTATTTGGCGCTGGACACGCGGACCGAGTCCATGGCTTGGCGCGGCACGGGCCTCTTGGCAACCAGGAGCCTCTCGGGCACCTCAAGGTGCAGCTGGTACAAGCGTCTGTTGGCCACTGCGAGCACTGTGAGGTAGCGGCGGTTCCACTCCGCACCTGCACTCGCTCGTCTGGCATGATGGCCAGCTGTTTGTTGTTGGCAAATGATGTCAAATGTTGTAGCCTGTAGTGAGGTTTGTCTTAGGGGGTACAGAAGTTAGGGTTTGTCATATGTACCCCAACCAACATCAATGGAAACACCATTCCTCATTCTGACATGGTATCAGCTAGGTTAGGATCCTGTGGGATCCCGTTCCTCCGTTCTCCGTTCGTACCTCCCGAGCCTGATCCTACCTCTCGTTCGTACCAGTTCCGTTGTTACCGAGCCTAGCGCCCTTTCCCCCGTCGCTTAGCGCCCTTTCTCCCCGTCGCCTAGTGCCCCCCCCCCCCCCCCCCCCCCCCCGTCGCGTCGCGCCCTTCCCCCCCCCCCCCGTCACGCCCTTTCCCCCCGTCGCGTCGCGCCCGTTCCCCCCGTCGCGTCGTGCCCGCCTGTTCCCCCCCCGTCCCGTCGCCCTGTCCCGTCGCGTCGCCCTACCCCGTCCCGTCGCCCTGTCCCGTCCCGTCGCCCTGTCCCGTCGCATCGCCCTACCCCGTCGTGTCGCCCTGCCCCGTCCCGTCGCCCTGCCCCGTCGCGTCGCTCCCGCCCTTTCCCCTGTCGCGTCGCCCTGCCCTACGCCCTGGCCCGTCACCCTGCCCTAAGCCCTAGCCCGTCGCCCTACCCTAGGCCCTGGCCCGTCGCCCTCCCTAAGTCCTGGCCCGTCGCCCTACCCTAGGCCCTGGCCCGTCGCCCTACCCTAGGCCCTGGCCCGTCGCCCTACCCTAAGCCCTGGCCCGTCGCCCTACCCTAGGCCCTGGCCCGTTGCCCTACCCAACGTCCTGGCCCGTCGCTCTAGCCCGCTCTTCCGCTGCCACTGAGTCCTCTTCCCCCCCGGTTGTTACTCGCCTGTTCGTTCGCTTTAGTCCTCACTATGGCGACTCCGCGAGTTCTTCGTTTCGACGCTGACGGTAGACCCCTTGACTTTTCCGTCTGGCTTCTTCGCGCTCGCCGTCTGTTAGAGAGTCAGGTCCAGGGGGGCGAGACCCTCTGGTCACACGCTACTGGTGACCTCCCTGAGCCCCCCGAGCCTACAGCTTTAGGCCCTGCTCCTGACGACGCTGCTACGGCTCGCTTTGCCCGTCAGCGCGCTGACCGGACGGCTTGGACGTCGCGTGACGCTGCGGTCTGCATCGCACTCAGCAGCCTCCTCCCTGAGTCCGAGGAGGTCCACTTTACTCAGGTTCGCACCGCTGCTGCGTACCTCACTGCGATTAAGGCCCGCTACTCTACTCCCGCTACTGTCTCTCTTGGCCGTCTTTTCCTCCCGTTCCTGTTTCCTGATCTTGCCTCGTTTGAGCGCTCTGCTGACTTGATCGCTCACCTCCGCTCGCTCGACGCTAGTTACCGCGCTGCTTGCACTGAGGCACAGCTTACACTGCTTCCTCCCCCCATGGCGATCACTGTCTATTTCATCGCCACTAGCCTCCCTGACCGCCTTGCCTCCGTTCGTGACGCGCTTCTGCTGAAGCACCCTAGTGAGCTGACTATCGAGGTCCTTGAGTCTGCACTCAAGGACGTCGAGAGCAACCTTCGTTCGGTAGCTGCCGCCTCTGGTACTGTGTCCCCCCCACTCTTCCATGGGTGCACAGTCCCGCAGTTACCCACCTTCACTGCCTCTCTTGCCACTGCCGCTACTGACGCGACTGCGGCTGCTGTTACGACTGCGTCGCGGTCCCGCGGCAGGGGGGGCAAGAAAGGTGGTTCTGGTGGAGGTGGAGGCGGAGGTAGCGGAGGTAGTGGGGGTGCTGTTGCGACTGGGGGTGGTGGGAGTGCAGCGTCTGGAGAGACCCCTCGTGCAACGGCTGGTGACTCCACTGCACCTGCTGGTGGCGGCGACCCCCGAGCTCGTCAGTCGCCTCCTGTACTGCCGGCCCCGCTAGGTGGAGCAGCGGCGTGGTACCAGGCTCAGCGTCAGCAGCACCTTCAGCAGCAGCAGCAGCCCCTTTCCTCCCAGCAGCCTCAGCAGCAGCAGCGTCAGCAGCTGGCTCCGGGGTCGGGGCTGCGTCAGCCCCAGCGCGGTGCGGCTTACACTCCCTGCCCCTACCAGGTTCAGACAGGTCCTCGTCGGGGCCACCCTTGTGGCCGCTTTCACCCCCCTGGTCAGTGCTTTGCTCAGCTCACTGACACGGTCCGGTTGACCTACGGGGTTGGCGGTCCTGCTCCTGACTGGCTTCCTCTGGTTCAGCGCTACGGCTCCGCTCTGTGGGGCATGTCTGCTAAGCAGTTGGTTGATCTGATTAGTGCTCCTCATGCTATGTATGCTGTTGTTGACTCTAGTGTTTCTGACTCTGTTTACTCTGGTGTTGTTAGCTTAGGTGCTAGTCTTGCTCAGTTGCCTGTTGCTAGTGTAGGTACTTGTGTAGACTCTAGACCAGCGACTACCTCAGGGGACGCTTCGCTGTCGTTCACACTGGACTCTGGAGCCTCCCACTGCTTCTTCCGGGACAGCACGACACTTACACCACTTCCTGCGCCTGTTTCTGTAGCGTTGGCTGATCCCACTACGGGACCAGTCACTGCCCGTCACACTAACACTTTACCGTGTCCTGCTGCTCCCTCCGGGTCTCTCACTGGGTTTCACGTCCCCTCGTTCTCCCGGAACTTGGTGGGCGTGCGACCCCTCGTGAGTCAGCACGTGGGTGTGTGGTTTGAGCCTTCTGGAGAGACTGCGGTGTGTGTTGACGGAGACTCTTACCAGCCTCTTGCTACCTTTACTGCTGAGCCGGGCTCGGGTCTCTACACTCTTCACACTGGCCCGCGTGCGCCGCAGCAGCAGTAGCACCAGCGGCCGCACCAGCAGCCCCCCCTACTGCCACTGCCCCCGGTTCCCCCCCCCGTTCGGGTCCCCGTGTCTCACCAGGTTGCTTCGTCCCCCCAGGTGTCTGTGTCGTGTCAGGTTCCTACGTCTGTTCCAGTCGCTGCGTCGTGCTCCTGCCGGTCGCTTGCCCACCCCACCGTTCTGTGGCACCACCGGATGGGGCACCCGTCCCTTCCTCGTCTGCGCGCAATGTCTAGTCAGCGTCTTGTCCTAGGCCTCCCACGTGTCTTGCCGTCGCTGCCGCCTTCGCTTGCGCCGCCGTGTCGTCCCTGCGTCGAGGGTAGGCTGCGCGCCACCCCTCACTCCTCCTCCCTTCGTCCGGCCACCGAGCCTTTTGAGACGCTTCACTTGGACGTCTGGGGCCCCGCCCCTCGTCTAGGCCCTGAGCGTGAGCGTTACTTTCTGGTGGTCGTTGACGACTTCTCCCGCTACACCACAGTGTTCCCACTGGCGAAGAAGTCTGAGGTGACTTCTACGCTGATCAGGTGGTTGCTCACCACCGAGGACACTCGTGGTCGTCGTGTCAGCTGTCTCCACTCCGACCGTGGGGGTGAGTTTCGCTCCGGCATTCTCGCTGGATTCTGTCGCGAGCAGGGCATTCGTCAGTACTGGACGCTTCCAGAGTCCCCACAGCAGAATGGGGTTGCTGAGCGCCGCATAGGCCTGGTCATGGAGATCGCCCGCACCTCCCTGACTCACGCCTGTGCCCCCCATTTTCTGTGGCCCTACGCGGTCAGGTACGCCGCGCACCTGCTGAACCTCTGGCCACGTGTCTCTCGACCAGAGGTTTCACCGACCAGTCTTTGGACAGGGTCCCCTGGTGTTGCGTCGCGGTTTCGTGTCTGGGGGTGCTTGGCTCTTGTCCGCGACACCTCCGCGGACAAGCTCTCGCCTCGTGCCGTCCCCTGTGTCTTCCTTGGTTTCCCTGAGGACTCCTCTAACTTCACCTTTTACCACCCTCCCTCTCACCGGTTCTTTGACTCCCGTGACGTCCGTTTCGAGGAGTCCACTCCGTACTACGTCAGGTACCCCAGTCGAGGTCTCCCGGTTCCTCCTCCCCCCCTCTTCCTGACTGCTGCTCCCCCTCCTGCTCCCCCGGTACAGCCTCCCCCCCCTGGCCCAGCCCCGTCAGGTGTGTCCCAGGCTACCCCTCCTCCTTCGGTAGCCCCTCCGGTACAGCCTCCCTCCCCACAGTCCTCCTCGCAGCGTGCCGCTGGTGCTAGCTCTCGAGAGGTTGGTGCTGCGCCTGTTCCTGTACCGGTTTCTGGTTCTGGGGGTGCTGGAGTTGGAGCTGGTGTTGGAGCTGGAGGTGGAGCTGGAGTAGGCACTGGAGTTTCTGGTTCTGGGGGTGCTGGAGTTGGAGCTGGAGTTTCTGGTGCTGGAGTTGGAGCTGACCCGGTGGGTGCAGAGGACTCTTGTCGTCCGGGAGCCGGTGCTGGCCGCGCGGACTCTGGGGGTGCTCCCTCTGGGGGTGAGGGTGCGCCTGGGTCTGGAGCTGGTGTTAGTGCTGCCTCTGGGGGTGGTGCGCCTGGTTCTTCGGGGGTTGACTCTGGAGCTGCCGCTGCTTCGGACACTACTCCGCCCCCCCACCCCTACCCGACTAGGCTCCAGGCTCGTGTTCGCCGTGCGCGTGACGAGCAGCCGAAGTTGGAGAGAGAGGAGAGGGAGTTACAGCGGCTGGCGGAGCAGCAGCAGCAGCTGGACCCGCAGGAGCAGCAGTCCCAGCAGCAGCCGCGTCCGCAGCAGCAGCAGTCGCAGCAGCAGCAGCCACTTCCTCCTCCTGTCTCGGGTCTTCGGGCCCTTGGTCTCCCCTCCCCTTCTCCTCCCTCCTCCGCCTCTCCTCCTGTCTACGGTCCCACGTTTCCTCCGCCTGACTCCTCCCCCGCTGTTTTCTCTAGTTCTCCGCCTTTGTCCTCTCCTCCTCCATCTCGTTCTTGGGCTACTCGTCGCTCCCCTCGTGCTCGTCCCTCGTCTCCTGTTCCCTTCACTGACCTTTGTACTGCCTTACTTTGTTCCAGTCCACCTCGTCCGTCTCAGTCTGTGCTTCCGTCTCCTCCTGAGTCGGCCCTCACCGTGTCGCTCCCTGCTCCTGTCACTGACTACTACCGCACGTACCGTCCTGTTCTCTCTCGTGTTCTCGCCTCTCTTGTTACTCACCCTCGTGCCTCTGTGTCCTCTGTGTCTGCTCTTACTGCCGCGGTTACTGACTTTGCCGCTACCCGCCGCCTTGACTACGCCACCACGCTTGTGGCTGCTCCTCCTACCAGTCCTCTGGCCGTCGGGGGTGTGTCTGCCCTTGGCTGTGACGCCCTAGAGGACAGGCAGTTTGAGCTAGAGTTCCTGGCGGCCGCTTCCCCTCATCTCTGTGCCATGCTCCTCGCCCCTGAGGGTGACCCCGACGCCCTTGACATTCCGACTCCTCGCACTTACGCTGAGGCAGTGTCAGGGCCTTGGGCCTCTCAGTGGAGAGCTGCCATGGACGCAGAGATGGCCTCCTACAGATCCACAGGCACCTACGTCGATGAGGTTCCCCCCCCTGGGGCGAACGTAGTCGACGGCATGTGGATCTACAGGGTGAAGCGGCCACCGGGATCTCCCCCGGTCTTCAAGGCGCGCTACGTGGCTAGAGGTTTCAGTCAGCGCGAGGGAGTTGACTTCTTTCAGACCTTCGCACCTACCCCGAAGATGACCACTCTTCGGGTGTTACTACACGTAGCAGCACAGAGAGACTACGAGTTACACTCTCTCGACTTCTCCACTGCTTTCCTTCAGGGCAGCCTACACGAGGAGGTCTGGTTGCGTCGTCCCTCGGCCTTCACTGGCACTTTCCCTCCTGGGACCCAGTGGAGGCTGAGGCGACCTGTTTACGGTCTTTGCCAGGCCCCTCGCGAGTGGCACGACACTCTGCGTTCTACCCTCTCTGACCTTGGGTTCCAGCCGTCTTCTGCCGACCCGTCGCTGTTCGTTCGTCGTGGCTCCACACCGTTCTTTGTTCTGGTCTACGTCGACGACCTCGTTTTCGCCACTCCGGACAGGGTTGCTTTGGCAGACGTGAAGTCCCAACTGCAGAAGAGACACACGTGCACTGATCTTGGTGAGCTGCGCCACTACCTTGGCCTGCAGATCACCAGGGACAGAGCCGCTCGCACCATTACACTCTCACAGTCACACATGGTGCAGCAGGTCCTTCAGCGGTTCGGGCTTCAGCACTCCACCGTACAGCGCACACCTCTCGCTGTTGACCACAGACTCACTGGTCCCTTTCCTGACGAGCCGTTTGAGCCTAGTGGTCCCTACGCAGAGCTTGTGGGTTGCCTCATGTACCTGATGACTTGTACTCGCCCGGACCTCGCCTTCCCTCTCAGCATCCTTGCGCGCTTTGTTGCGCCAGGGAGACACCGTCCTGTTCACTGGACGGCAGCTGTGAGGGTGGCGAAGTACCTAGCGACTACATCAGGCGTGGGGCTAGTTCTTGGAGGGCAGCAGTCTGTCGTACTCACTGGTCACTGTGACTCCTCTTACGCTGACGACGCTGAGACTCACAGGTCTACTCAGGGGTACTGTTTCAGTCTGGGTTCTGGAGCTGTTTCCTGGCGTTCCACGCGCTCCTCTTCTGTCTCGACCTCTACAGCTGAGGCTGAGATTTACGCTGGTGCCATGGCGGCACAGGAGTTGCGGTGGTTGACCTTCTTGCTCGCCGACCTTGGTGAGCGGCCGAGCTCTGCACCGACCTTGTTTACTGACAACAAGGCGTCGATCCTCCTCTGTCGTGAGCCGCGACTGGAGAGCAGAGTGAAGCACATTCACGTCAGGTACTTTCTTCTGCGAGAGTTGCAGAGACGTGGACAGGCTCGCTTCGAGTTCGTGGAGTCCGAGGCCAACACTGCAGACATGTTCACCAAGGCGCTTCCGCCTTGTGACCACCAGAGGTGTTGTGTGCAGTTAGGCCTTGTTGACACAGGTTCTAGTCATGTGTAGACTTGAGTTTATTGCCTGCTTCGTCTGTACACTTGCTATATATACTTGTGATCTCTTGGACTGGCCTTGTGGCCACTGTTGCTTGTGCTCAGAGTGTGTGGTGACGTTGTGATCCACCCTGAGCTTTGTTTTCTTTTGGACTGGTCTTGTGACCGTACTCTTTTTGATTTTGCTAGACACCCCTCACTTAGGCTATGGGGGTGTGTCAAATGTTGTAGCCTGTAGTGAGGTTTGTCTTAGGGGGTACAGAAGTTAGGGTTTGTCATATGTACCCCAACCCAACATCAATGGAAACACCATTCCTCATTCTGACAAATGACTATACGTTCAACTGCCAAGGAGCGAGGGATGGGGAATGGGGTGGGAGGGAGACGGTGAGAAGAGAGGGTGGGGAAGGGAGGGAATGGTTTGGTGGGGAGGAGAGGGTATGATGTGCTGTTTCAGATTCGCCACTGCTAGCACTGCCAGGAGCAGGAGCAGCAGCAGGCAGGAGCGGCCGTGGCTGGTCACGGCGAATTAAGGGCATGGGGATGGAGCGCTGGGTGCATCGACCACAGAAGACGCGGTCGCATCGGCGGCAGTGGTGGTGGCGGTTGAGGATGGTGAACTGCGCGTCACACGCGTAGCAGTGCAGCGCGTGGCTGTCCTTCATCCATAAGTCCCGCGATAATAGATCCGACTTGCTGCTCCCTGGAATCCCCCTCCTGCTGCTGTTGTTGCGGTTGCTGCTGCAGCTGCTGCTGCTGCTGCTACCGCTTCCAATGCCGCTGCTGGTGGTGGCGGTGCCCCTGATGGTTCCAGCACCAGCAGCGCCAGCACCAGCAGCGCCAGCAGCACCACCAGTGACAGCAGCGCCAGTGGGGGCACGGATAGGGTTGACACAAAGGTACCAGCAGTACTAGCTCTTTCTGCCCTAAGTGCCCCTATTTTGCCGTCTGCAACCCCTGCTTCTCGACCCGCTCCTATTGATCCTCTTGCTCCTCCTTCTAAGTATCCCATGCCCCCCATGCCTCCTAAACCCACGGCTGCAGTTCTCGTTGTCCTGGCATCACTGAATCTGTCCGCACCACTAAAAATGCCGCTTTCACCATCGAAAGCGCTGGTAGCATGGTTACCACCGCCGCCACCGCCACCCACAGCAGTCCTCACCGCTCCTCTCCCATCCATCCCCTCACCACTCGCTCCGGCATAAGCCAAACCTCCCCCGGTTTCTCCTCCCCCATAGCCACCACCCCCATATCCGTTTCTCCCTAGATCCCTACCCCCGGCAGGCAAACCAGCACGAGTTGCGCCGGAAGTCCCGCCGCGTTTCGCGCTTGCAGTGGCCTGCCCGTGGGAATAGGAGGAGTTCGAAGAAGTGGATCCAGCTGGAATCGTGGCGCCTGACGCGATCAGAGGATTGCTGCTAGTGGTGTCGCTGGCGGTTGCTAGAGGGAGGTATGGACCGAATGAGAGGAAAGAGGAGGCGGAGGAATCTGCGCCTGAGGCAGTGATGCGGGGGCTTGTAGCTGATGCTGCTCCTGATGCGCCTGATACGAATTTCGGCGGGTCGGGGCTTTGCCGTTTGGTTTGGAAGAGGCCGAAAACAAAGCATCCATGATATCTGGATATTTAAATAGCAGTAAACTGCGAAACGCTGTGAAGGAGATTTCATGACGGTGCTCCGGCTTTCAAACGGCCGTGACCATGCGAGAGATAATGGAAACGGACGTCGCTGATCACGAGTTTCTAAACGCGAATCTTAACCTTACGAGGAATCGCGTGCCTGAATCCTGAAAGAACACATCCTCGCCCTATCCTGAAAAGGTTCATACTGAACTCGATATATTCGCGAAGGCTTGTCGCGGTCGATCAATACTAAAATAGTAGTGCGATGGCGCGTAGGAGAGCTGCTGCGCGCCTTGGGATTGGTCGATCAATTCGAAAATAGTAGTGTGATGGCGCTTAGGGGATGGGATTGGTTGGCTGAACGAGCAAATGCGGTAGTTGTTTGTACAAATTTCGAGATTGCTACACTTTGGGGTCACAGCCTTTGTTTACTGGACGGGCTTTGCCTCGTTTTCCTTGAAATCGCGAACTGACCAGAAGTGCAAAGCACACTGGTTTCGCCTTAATTCTCACGAAAGAGATGATCCACCCCTAGAACTCCCATCTGAAACAAGGCCCGTCTCACCACGCCAATTTCAAGCTCTGAACGAACCCGGAAACGCCCCCGAACGTCGCCAAACTGCCTACCTGCTGAAACTGGCTCAGAATCCTAGAGAGTCCTGATCGCTGACCCCAACCCCAACAGCACCAGATCAGAAACTTGGCGAGCGAAAATCGCATTCGAAGGAATCGAGTAGTTGCACACCTTTTCAGTCACAGCCAGTGGGCGATTAGGTATCACAAAACCGTCGCATTCTCTCAAGCTCCGAACCGTCGCACGCGTTTCGCGCGCTTGTTGTTCGCTTGTCACAGTGCAGCAGGTGGACAGCAGCCGTGCGTCGTGTGCCAGTCGCAAGCCGCCAAATACAAATGCCCTACGTTCCTCTCTCCCTAGTACGTCTGCTGGCCTCACAACCCTTGAACGTAAACACTCCTTACTCATCGAAACCCTGCGGAGTGTACCACATGTGATTGTGACTTCCTTTCCTCCCTCTCTCCTCCTTCCCCCGGTTGCTTCCCTCATTTCTCCCCTACTCCCCCTGTTCCTTCCGTCTGTCATCCGCCATGTTTCTCCTCCTCGCCTTCCCTGCGCCGCCTCGGAAGCTGCTCCGTCGCTTGCTGCAGAACACATAAAGGTGAGCCCGAAGCTACTCTAACGCGTACAACAGATTTAGGGCTGAGTGAGACGGGATGAAGGGTTCAGGGAAAGGAGTTGAGGTTCAGGGTTGGGGTTTGTGTAGGAGGTGACTTTTGAGCCGACTCTAAAGTCGCACGGTTCAAGGCTAGGGCTTCAGGTTCAGGGTTGGGTTTAAATATTTTGTGATCTGGGTTTCGGTTTCAGGAATTTGTATGTGCTGCTTGTTAAGGTTCTTTGGTGTCTTATATTGAGTTATTCGCGTGCAAGATATATGCGCTCTCTTTCGAGCTCTCATACACGCCAAACCTCACACTAGCTTGCGTGCATGCACACCAACACACGCACGCACGCACACGCACGCACGCACTCACACGCGCGTGCGCTCACAGACACACACACGCAACCCGCTAACTTTCTCCTATCGCGTCCCCCTCACGCAGGTTCTTTTTCCCTCCCTGCAGGGCCATGGATTGTTCTAGGTTCCTCTTACCACTCCCTCCGTCCTTCTCTCCTTCACAGCCGGTCGCTCACTCTCTCACCGTCTCCTCACCCGTCCCCAACCATCGTGTACCTTCTCACTCCTCTGCGACACCGGTGCACCACATAGAACCACTCTTCACCGCGCTCACGCCTTCCCCCTCTTGCATCGTCCCCCCTGCAGAAAGGCCGAGCCAAGCAAGAGAGCAGCCTGCCACGTCAGCAGCAGAGGCAGGAGGAGCTACAGCCGCCGCCACAGCAGATGCCCAGGGCAGCGCCGGCCTCAGCAGCAGCAGCAGCAGCAGGGGCAAGCAGCCGGTGCGGCCATTTGAGGAGTGTGAGGATGAGGACGAGCTCTCGTGGCGTCTCCCCTGCAGCACACTCAGAGAAATAGGTGAGGATCCGGCACTCAGTTACCCCTTTGTGTCCTCATTCCCCACTTACGTGTCACTCTTCCCGTCTTTCCACAGCTGATAATGCACCCCTGGATAGCATCCGAGAGACCATGAGTTGCAGCGCATGCTGCTCCTCACTTCGCTCGCTCGCCTACGCTCTTCTTCCCTTGCCCCACCCACACACAGTGGACGATGCAGCGTTGAGGCAGCAGTTGAGGGACCACGAGTTGCAACGCGTGCTGCTCCTCACTTTCCTTACTCGCCTATTCCCTTCCTCCCCTGCCAAACATACACAGCGGATGATGCAGCGTTGAGGCAGCAGTTGGGGGACCACGAGTTGCAACGCGTGCTGCTCCTTATCGACAGCTCCCCGCACCCAGAAGCAGTCAGTGCTGCCATCCACCTTCCTCCTCCTCTTTCCAGCTCCACTTACTCTTCGTTCCTCGTCGCAACTTTCATTTCTGCCTCGTTTGATTGCCACAATATCACTCGTGTAGTTACTCAGCTGTTTGCATTGCCTTATCTCATCCCATGCCCCTCAAAACTCTCAACACCCCACTACCTCAACCACACCTCCCCCATCATGCTATCTCAACCCCTCTCATCCCCTCGCCATGCTACCCCACAGGCACTAGAAGCAGCGCAGTCGCATCCTGCTTTTGCCAAGTTCCTTCAACAGGCAATCCTCTCATCCCCTTTTAACTTCTCTTAACCCCTCTTGCTTCAGCTCCTTTCCTCTCTCCTACACTTCTCTTCTCTCGACCCCTCTCGCCCTTCCTGCCTGCTTTTCTCCCTCAAGTTGCACCTCACCTCATCCCTTATCTCTTTGTCAGCAGCCTCAAAAGTGGTCCTATGGCTGAAGCATTTCCTCCCTTTCCTCTTCCTTTTGATGATTGTGTCCTGTGCTTGCAGGCATGATTGAGCAAATGTCTTGTCGAGTACCACCATGATCTCTACTCAACTCATCATCTCTCTGCACCACACCACCCCCCTTTCCTCGCAGCGCAGGACCCCTCCATGTGCCACCTGCTGCTGCACCCGACCTTCCGCCTCCTCCCTTCTCTCACCCGCCACCTCTCACCCGCCACCTCTCACCCGCCACCCCTCACCCGTGCCCTCCTCACACTCCTCCTCCACCGCCTGCCGCATCACCTGTCCCGCCTGCCGTCAAGCCGCCCTCTCGCTTCTGCAAGCGCTCGCTGTACAATCCTTCCTTCCATGCACCTTCCTTTGCCATGCACGCCCCTCGGTGACTCAGCCTTGCTGTCGGGGTCATCCAGCATTTGTCCCATGGATGCATGCTGCTCCCGCCCCACCCCTTTTCCCTCAAACGCTCCTTCGTGTTTTGTGAGAGATTCAGTCATGCAAGTATAAGGGGTAAGATTACATGGCAACCCGCTCCGTCTCTCTGTCCCTCATCCTTACCCCCTGATTCCTCTTCATACCCCATCACATCACATGTGTGCAGAGCCACCCATCGTTTGCTGCTGCCACGCGTTGCACTTCGCCCGCCACCACCACTGCAGCATCGCCCCTCACCCCACTCCTCACCTTTGCCCTGCAAGCAGCCCACACACCCCTCCCCCTGACCCGCTGCCACTGCCCCCACCTGCCCTCCCTCCGCCTCATCTCATCCTCCTCCTTGCCTGCCAGCTCAGCACGCGATGACTCAGCAGCCAGCCATGTGGCAGCATCTGCCTGGCAGACCGCAGCGAGCCTCCTGCGCTGGCCGGGTGGCCATCATGACCCGGCTGTACTGTGGGCGGCAGGCTTGTCTGCATCTGTGCTGACACGTGCACTGCTGGGCGGCAGGTTGTATGAACAGTCAGGATGTGCAGAGGGCAGCAGCGAAGAGCAGATGGGTATTCGGGGGGGTGACGGCAGGGCGGGTGGGGGGGAGGAGCAGGTGGGAGGGTCGCAAGTCGTCATGGCAGCAGCGTGGGAGGCAGTGAGGTGGATGGCAGCATTCTGCCACGTGGCAGTGTGTGACTCAGAGGGGGGTGTGACTCTAGTGAAGGCGAAGGAGGCAGGAGGCAGGGCATGTGGGAAGGCAGGCGAGAGCGAAGAGAACAAGGGAGGGGCGGGCAGTGGTGGCGGTGGGGGGCGAGGAGGGGGAGGGTGGGGGGGGGGGGAGCAGTTGGGCATGCAGGCATGGAGGCGGTGGCAGCGCTGGCATGGTGAGCGGCGAAGGGCATTACCAAAGAGTGAGGTTTTTGTGGAAAGTGAGCTGCTGAGTGCAGTGCGGGTGTGAGTGGACCCGTAGCCTCTGCCGCGCGTGCTCCTGCTCGTGGGGCCAAATGGGGATGCTGTTTGCCTATTCTATTGTCCACCTCTGCAACCTTTTTGCCCCAGCAGCACTGCACTTGCCATCACTCTTTTTTAGCACCTCTTGTCCATCTCGCTCATCTGTCTCCCCCACAGCCTGCTACTAGCTTTAACCTTCGATTGCCCCTCTCCCCCCCAAACCCCCTCAACGTTCTGCCCACATGCAGTGCTCACCTAGTCGCACTGCTCGCTCCCTCCTCAAACGCCACACCTCACCCCACTGCTGTCTCCACCACACCCTCGCCCGCACCCACCACCCCCCTGCACCCGCCCACGGCTCACGCCCTGCTCGGTGCGCTGTTCGCCCTGCTCTCCTCGCCCTGCCCCGCCCTCGCCTCCCTCTCCCGCACCGCTCTCTCTCAAGCACTCACAGCAGCCACCACCCGCCCTGCCACCTCGTGTGAGGCGCAGGGCACAGGGGGGGGCGGGAGAGAGGGTGGTGTGCGGGCAGCAAGCAGGGCAGCACCCAGTGGCCCCCATGACCACAGCAGCGCTGCAGGGGAGGCACGTGGTGACGGCAGCAGCAGTAGCAGCAGTGGCGGGTGCAGGACAGAGGGCAGGGCATGGGAGGGCGGCCATGAGCCTAGTGTGAGTGGCCTGGCAGCGGCTGCTGTGCGCCAGGCCTCCCTGGCGTGCCGCCTCTGCTCGCGCTCCGCCCCTCGTCACTCCTCTGCACCATTTCTCACCGCTGACATGCCAGTACAGGAGGTGGAAGCTGCGATGAAGCTGCTGGTGGTGGCAGCACTGGCGTGTGACGGGCGGGATGGGGAGGCAGTGCGGGCGGAGGGGGGCTTGCAGGCCGTGGGACTCGTGGTGGTTGCACGCGTGGCCCTGTGGACCAAGGGGGGCGAAGGGCAGGGGGAGGGGCAGCGGGAGGGGGAGAGAAGGGAGGTGGGGGGTTTTGGTGATGATGGGAGGAAGGGCGAGGCCGGAGGAAGGTCGGGGGAAGGTGAGGGGTGGGCAGGCAGAGCGCGAGAGGAAGGTTATGGGGAGGATGAGTGGGGATGGGATGAGGGGAATGAGGCGTGGTGGGGGAAGGGGGAGCTGGAGGGAGGGGAGGACGAGGTGGTGGTGGGAGTGATGGGGGGCGGGGGAGACAGCGACGCCAATGGGGAGATGGGTGCTGACACCATGCTGCTGGCTCATGAGAGACCGCACATACCACATGCGCCATACAGTGCTGACGTCACAGCATGGCAAGGTGCTGACATCATCCTGTTCTCTGGCCTCACAGCCCTTGTCGCCCTCCTGCACCGCGCACAACCGTTACCATCCCACCCCACGGCAGTGGCATTAGAGCCACTGGCACTCACCCCCCCCCCCGGCACACTCCTCCCTGACAACCTCATCCCCGCCCTCACTCGTCTCCTCCACCCCGCATCGCCCGCTGGTCTGCGCTGCCTCGCTGCCCGATGCCTCTCTCTCTGCCGCTCGCTGCCCCGCCCTCCCCCACCCTCCGCTGCACTGCCTGCTGCTGCCAAACAGCCCTCTCAGCATCAGCCCTCTCAGCAGCAGCCCTCTCAGCAGCAGCCCTCTCAGCAGCAGCCATATCATCATCCTCCATCTCTCCATCCGCCTGCCACACACAGTGAGCCACCCCCCCTGGGAGTGCCAACTGCTGTGGCCCGTCACATCCGCTCTGCCCTCACGTGCCTCCCCCCTTCCTCCTCCCCGGCCTCTTCCTCCACGCCACTTCACACACTCACTTCACCCCACTCACGCCCTCCCCTGCAAGCCCCTAAGCCCACGTGGCGTTCGTCCTCACGCACCCCTCGGCACCCACTTCTACTGCTGTCGCCTCCCCACTGCGAGTGGTGGCGCATGCGGCAATCATTGCTGCCCGCTGCCCCACCCTCCTCTCGCCCCTCAAAGCCCCCCCTGCCCCTGCCCACGCCTCTCCATCTGCCCCCCCCCATAGCAGCACCTTTCTTCCCGTTCAGGAAAAGGATGGGGGGGCGAGTGGGCAAGCGCTGGTAGCGAGGGGAGGAGTCCGGGCAGAGGGAGAGGAGGGGGTGGTGAGGGAGGTGCGCCTGGGGAGGGGTGTGAGTGGCGAGACGTTCAGTCAGCTCTTGGAGTATATTTACACGGGACAGGTGTCGCTCTCTCATTGGCCGTCAAAGGATCTGCTGCAGCTGGCTAAGAAGTGCCGATTGGATGGGCTCGTTGCACTCCTTCGCTGTGATTGGCCGATGTGGGGCAGTGATGATGCGTTGGGGTGTGATCTGACGTCAGCACTTGGTCCTGCTGGCCTGCCTTGGAGGTGAGGCATGGCAGTCATGGCATCGTGACGCATGGCAGCATGGGGCGTGGCAGCATGGGGCATGGCAGCATGGGGCATGGCAGCATGGGGCATGGCAGCATGGGGCATGGCAGTTCATACTGTTAGTCATTGTCCCTTTCGTCTGTCCATCAACCCTCCCAACGTAATCATTCGTCATCACTTCAAGAGTCCCCACCACCGTGCCTCACCATCCCATCTCACCACCTCGTCTCTCCCCTGCCTCCCTATGTGCCCCCCCCCACGCATGCCCCTATCCCCACAGCGACATTGTGCTGTGTGTGCCGTGCACGCGCCACGCTCCCCCCTCCCCCACGCACCAACCACCTGCAAGCGCCAGCAGCCATGGGGAAGAGGCGCAGCATGAGGCGTGCGGAGGGCCAGACGGGGGGGGCAGCGGTGAGGGGGGGGGCGGGCAGGGGGGCGTGTGGCGGTGTGTGCGGGTGGTGGCGCACCGCTGTGTGCTGGGCGCGCGCAGCCAGTACCTGCACGCCCTGCTGCACTGCGGCATGCGTGAAAGGTGGGGGGGGAGTGTGCGAGGGGGGGGTTGGGAAGTGGGAGGACTGGGGGAAGGGAGATTGGGGTATATGAAAGGGGGGAGAGGGGGGGTATAAGGGGAGGCGCTTGAAGGGAGTGAGGGGGATGAACCTTGGGAAGGCTGAGCGGGTTGGAATGGTGCTCTCTTTGCACGTGTCCGTCTGCCCTCTTAGAGCGTCATTTATCAATTTGCTGTTACTCATTTGATTTTAGTTGCTTGATCTCCCCTTCCCCTTCTTTCTGCGTGCGCTGTGCCTACTGTGCAGCTCGCAGCACGAGGTGCAGCTGCCACCACTGCCCCTACCAGCGCTCATCGCTCTCCTGCGCTTCCTCTACTCCGCCCGCGTCTCCTTCCTCCCCCTGCCCCTCCCTCCCCATGCCACCCGCACGCCCACCAACATGAGCCACCCAACCCCCACCACTGCTGCTGCGAGCCCCAGCCGGCATCACAGCGCTCCTGTGCCACTCTCCTCTGTGCGCCTGCCCCCACTCTCGCTCTCCACATGCCTGTTCTCCGCAGTGCACCTCGCATCGCTCGCTCACCAGTGGATGCTGCCCGCCCTGCACCACAGCGCCCTCTGCTACGTGGCATCACGCCTTCGCGCCACCTGGCATGCCCCAGTCAGCGGCGGGCCATGCAAGAGTGCTGTTTACGGCAATGATGGCAGCAGCAGCAGCACGGGCAGCAGCACCTCCTCTGGCACGGATTGGGTCCAGGAGGGCTCAGTGGCACCGTGGGCGGCAGCCTGGGCGGCGGGGCAGTGGGAGATGGTGGGAGAGGCGGTGGTGCGGGCAGCATGGGCGGCGGGGCAGTGGGAGATGGTGGGAGAGGCGGTGAGCGGCCTGGCGCCGTGGTACCCCGCCATGCGCCATTCAGGCTGCCTGCACCGCCTGCCACCGCAGGTGCAGAGCGCTGTCAGGGAGGCGCATGTGCGCTTGCTCACCGCGCGGCCTTGACGCTTCCTGCTTGCCAAGCAACTTGCTGGCTTGTGCCCTTTCGAGCTGCCTCCTACGCATCTCGTTCAAACGAGACGGGGAATTTGGTGGGCGGGGCGGCGCTGCGAAGTGGCTTCTTGAGTGGGGAGCTCAGCGGAGGATTAGGTGATGAAGGAAGATAACATAGGTCGAATGTTAGCTGCATCACCGCATCAGTTCCATGTGGTGCACTGCGCATTCACTATTTTACAGCAGATGGCCTACTGGGATATCTTCAAAGCCTTGTGATTTGCAGATTGAACATGGATGGAGAGAGTAACCATTTTCTTTTTTCTCTAGGCTGCACTATGGTAGTAGGAGTGGCTTCATGTCATGGTGAGTGATGAAAGCACAGCAGGAATTCAGCCATGACTCCAATCCAGCGTACAGGACAGAATGACTGCCGTATCTTTGGATAATTGATTAAAAGAATCCGTCGTAGTATTGCTCTGGGTTGCATACCCAGAGCTAATATCGGGTTGGATAACCCGTTTCTAGTGTCTTCACATTTCCTCCTGAGAAAGCTTGTCTGAGTATAGTCGATTGGGTGTGGGACCACACGCCTCAGATGTGCGCCTCGAAGGTGTCGACGGACGGAGCGAGTATGTACAGCTGCGCGCACTGGCGCGTCGCGAGGGGAAACAGGGTCGGAAGGCACGGGCAGCGCAGGCGGCTTCACCACTCGTCGTCGCCGCCGTTCCAGCGCTGCTCGCACGACGCCCACCGCGTCAGGCGGTTAGCGGCCAGCGCTTGCCTCCTGGCGCTGCGTCCCCTCTGGCTGCTGCTGCGGCGGGTGCTGCGCGGCACCCTTTGGTCGCCCATCTCCGCCGGCTCTGATTGAACGCGACAGATGTCGCCGCACCCCGGCGCTGCCGTTGCTTGGATGTTGCTGTAGCGAGACGCCGTTCTCCTTCCTCTGCCCGACTCCCAGTCGTCTCTCAACTCGTCGCCAGCGCTCTCTCCCTCGCTCACAAACGACTGTAACATGATAACAAACTGTTCGCAGCGGATCGCATTGAGTTCGCGCTGCGCGTCGAGCAGCGAGAGCCGGCCTTCCAGCGCGAGCAGATCGAGATCCGCGCGACTGTTGCGTACGCGGCGCGAGAAAGGAACCTGGTCCGCGTGACACGTGGCGAGCACAGCCCGCGATGATAGCCGGGAGGAGACGTCGAGGTTTGGTAGAATGAGCTTGCTTATCGCCATTTTGTATAAATGCGCGTTTCAATCAGCTGTAAGCACCACGTACAGAGGGAGGTGGCTGTTAACGTAGGGTGGAAAGAAACTCGAGTATTGCGCTGAACGGAGGGTAGAACGGAGGTAGATTGAGGATTGCGCTGAAGTTGCGTAGTTTTATCGCCATCGGCACCGCCGTGACACCCAGTGTCTTAATCTCACTCGCTCAGCGTGAGGGGATGGGATAGAGCGGATACCCAGTAAGCATAAAGCCAACTTTGATTAGACATTAATGGTACCCTGACGTAGCACAGCCTGGCGCACTGTTGCGCCTCACTTGAGCTCGCCATGGGCCGGCTTGGAGGATCTTAACAGTAGATCGCACAACAAGCCTGTCGGTTCGAGCAGCCTTCTTGATCAAGCTGAAGGGAGCAGCTACGAATCCGGGGATACGAAGATGGGCCAATGAACGTATTCGCATGGCGTGTATCTTCCGTGTGAGCGTTATTCCTGATATCACCTTTCTCTGTACTGTACAGCATTCCGCTCTTAATTACCCGCCAGCAAACTGAGGTCGTCTCTCCAGCAAGTGTCAAGAAAGGCTTGGTGTCAAGCGTTGTTTACGGTTGACACCAAGTGGAGCCGCGTGTGAGCGCGGCTCCAGCCTGGTGTCAATGTTGGGCACATTGGACGATTTCCCGCGATCTCATTGGTTGGTTTAGCTGACACCAGGAGGGATAGTCCTCCATGTGTTTTCGAGTTGGTGTCATGACACTAGCCCCTCTTGACACTTGCTGGAGAGACGACCTGAAATGAACGCAAGAGCGAAATAGTACGGGCCTTGGTCGGATAGGGCGTCAAGATACAATGCTTGCACCTGCTCAGTAATCTGCGCACGGTCATGCTCTGTACCGTATAGCGCATTCTGCGCTTTCCCACTCCTTCGTGGGCACAAACCGTCCCATCGCCTAGCACCGTTGAACGCGGTTGGTGCGTAACGGGACGAATCAAGTCTGAAGAGGGGCGGGGAAGTTGCGCGGCTCGGATCAAATTCACGCTGTGAGGACGACTTGTGGACGATGATAGAATACTGTACAGTTCAAGTAGATCACATCAGATCTCCCATTGATACGTCGTTACTAGTGTTGTGGTCTTCGCCGAGACCCAGGCTTCAAATCATGGGGTGAAAGAAGACGGCCTTGCCTTCTTGGAAGGGTACCGAACGTGAACGAGACGGGTGTTTCATAAAAATCGGCCGTGAGAGTCGCTGGGCAAGACAGTAGCCACACGATTTCACTACAGAAGGGGGAGCACACAAGTCACCGAGAGACTCGTCTAATAGTTAACGTGCTCAAGATTTCTGACAAAATGCACTCGCACGGCAAAGAAAAGGGTCTTCACCGCATAGACTCGACCCGATTACGTCGGCAACAGCTTCCGCTCACAACCACGAGCACGAATTGATCCCCTTCTCTGCGGAAACACGAAGCCCCAGCGACTGCGCTGTGGCGAAGGGAATGGACAAGGTGGATCCTCCTCCCAAGGCCACACAATGAAACAGCAAGGACGCAGCATTTCCCTTCCCTCCAATAGTTGTCCAAGTGATTTTGATGGCTACTGGTGCAATTGAATGAATGAACTAGAATTGCACTATCGAAGCAAGAGTACAATGAGCGAAGGCATGAGCGAAGAATATATAGCGAAATTACAGTGGTAACGGTAATGGACTGTGGTTGTCGCGCGACGGGCCTGGGACTGAGGTTTGGGAAAGTGTCGAAGTGGAGGCCCGGAGCGCGGGTTACCAGCCGAGCCGTGAGGTTGGGATGCGATGTGCGAAAATGGCGGGCTGATTGTCGAGGCGATGATCGCGAGTGGTAACGGCGCTGACTGTGGTGCTACAGTGATGTACGCGTTGAGCAGGGATGCGAAGTAAGGAAAAGCGGTTTTCCTTACACTACCCCCCCCCCCCCCCCCCCCTCCTAAGGAGGTCCTCCTTACGAAAGTGCGTGGACGTCCCTGAAGTTTCGACTGCGCAGATATTCGGTGAGAACAAGGTGGTTTTCGATTCTGTCCAGGGGAACCCAATTGTCTTCGGTGGGTGTACGGTCTTTCCAGTGGATCAGGAACTCGATCTTTCGGGCTCCTCGAGGGTCACGAACTCTGTGGCTCAGGATTTTGTCGGGGACGATGATTGGTTCGGTTGGCGGTCGTGCCATGCTGGCTGGGCGATTGCGTGGGAGTTGGCTTGTGGATGGGACGTAGGGGCGAAGCAGGCTAACGTGGAACGAGGGGCTGACGTACCAGTCAGCAGGGAGGAGGAGGTGGGCGGTGACGGGTGTTATCATGTGGCTGATACGAAATGGCCCATAGTATCGGGGGCGGAGTTTGGGTGCGATGGGCAGTCGGAGATTCTGAGTGTCGAGTAAAACTAGGTCGTCGGGCTGGTAAGTGACAGGTCTTCGGTGGCGGTCGGCGTTGCGTTTAGCGATGATGTTCGATTTTTTTATTGCGTCTGCTACCCTGGTCCGTGCTGCTTGTAGAATTTCAGCGAACTGTTGCGCGCGTGGAACCGGGTTGTCGGGATTCGGGGTCATGGGTACTGTTGGGTCTTGTCTGTAATTCAGGTAAAACGGTGACTGCTGGGTCGTGGCGGATGGGGCGTTGTTGTATGCGAATTCGATGAGTGACAGTTGTTTCTCCCACGTGTTTGGATTGTCGCACGTGGCCCTGATGAGTTGCTCCATGGTTTTATTTGTCCGTTCTGTCTGTCCGTCTATTTCGGGGTGATATGATGAACTAAACTGTAGTCACGTGCCGAACTGCTGCCACAGGTTCCACCAGAAGTTGCTGGTAAACTTCGTGTCTCTGTCGCTGATGATTGATGCTGGTATCTTGTGCAGTCGAATGACGGTGGAGATGAAGAGGCGGGCTGTTTCTTCGGCTGTGATTGATTTCTTGCAGGCTGCGAAGTGTGCCATTTTCGTCAGTCGATCGACGACGACCAGGATCGCGTCATTCCCACTCGCTCCGGCCGGTAACCCCGTGACGAAGTCCATCGTCACCTGCTGCCAAGCACGCTCTAGGGGTGGGATTGGTTGCAATTGTCCCGCCGGCCGCTTCTGGGTTGACTTCATGATCTGGCAAGTGGGACACGATGCCACGTGTCGCTGTACGTCGGTCAACATTTCGGGCCAATAATAATACCGCTGCAGCTGTTGCCGTGTTTTCTCTACTCCGAAATGCCCCGAGGTAACTCCGTCATGTGCTTCTTGTAACAGTAATTCCCGTAGCAGTGTGTACCCTGGTACCCAGATGCATTCGGTCCCGGCTTTTACATAATAGACTCCCTTGGCTGCTGCAAATTGCGGCGAGTTTCCTCCTGTGAAGAATGGGTCCGTTTGGTATCCGTGGGTAAATAGTCCTGTCAGTAGCGGGCTGGTCTGGGCGAGTAGTATCGCATGGATCTGGGCAGTGGGGCGGGTCAGTGCGTCGGCGATATTCGAGGCTCCTTTTTTGCAGGTGACCGTGTAGTGGAAATTTGACTCGAGGAAGTCGAGCCACCGAATCTGTCGTGGGTTGAGGTGGGGCTGTGCGCGGAGGTACTGTAGGGATCGATGGTCTGTCCGTACTGTCACGTCTGCGCCGGTCAAGTAGCAGCGCCACACTTTGAACGCATGCACGATCGCGAGCGTTTCGCGGTCGTGTATCGAGTAATTTCGTTCGGGCGGATGCAGTTTTCATGATTCGTATGCGATGGGCTGTAGGCCGTTGCCGAAGTCCTGTAGCAGTACGGCTCCAATGGCGATGTCGCTTGCGTCTGTAACAACTTCGAAGGGGCGATGTGGGTCAGCAATGCGCAGGACGGGTGGTGAACAGAGGACATTTTTCAGGGCAGAGAAGGCAGCATGCTCTTTCTCCCCCCACGTAAAAGCGACGCCCTTGCGTAGCAAATCGGTCAGCGGGGCGGTTAATCGTGCCATGTCGGGGACGAACCGACGAACGCAATTAACGAACCCTAAAAAACTTTGCAGCTCCGCGATGTTCGTCAGGGGACGCCACGCTTTGACCGTATCCAGCTTCTTGGGATCGATTTCAACTCCAGCCTCCGAAATAACGTGCCCTAAAAATTCTAGCCTGTCCCGAAAAAACTCGCACTTAGAGCCCTTGGTGAGTAGCCGATGTCCCTCTAAAATTTTAAACACTGCTTCGAGATCTACTAAGTGCTGTTGCTTGTCGCGACTGTAAACGAGGATGTCATCGAGGTAAACTATCACGCATTTATCTAAGAGCGGCCTAAACGCCTCGTTCATGGTCATCTGAAATGTTGCGGGTGCGTTTGTCAGCCCGAAAGGCATCACCGTGTATTCGAACGACCCGTACCTAGTCCTAAATGCGGTCTTGGCGCAGTCCGACGGTTCGACCCGAATCTGATGGTAACCCCCCCGTAAGTCTATTTTCGAAAAGACCCGTGCTGTTCGCAGTTGGTCGATCAGTTCGTCGACGCGGGGAATGGGGTACCGCGATTTGACTGTTACCCTGTTAAGCGCTCGGTAATCGATGCACATGCGAAACCCTCCGTCTTTTTTCGGTGTGAACAAGATCGGTGCGGCGAATGGTGACGAGCTCGGTCGGATAAACTGCTTCTCTAACAAATAATCTAGCTGCTTCCTCAGTTCGTCGAGCTCGGGCTGTGTCAGCCTGAACTGGCGCTGTACAGTTGGCTGTGCCCCCGGTTCTAATTCAATCCTATGGTCATGCGCCCGCTGAGGTGGCAGCCCTTGAGGTAAGTCGTCTGGAAAAATCCTCGGGTATCGTTTCAACAGTTCCTGAAGGTCGGGCGGTACTGCTGCCAACAGTTTCTGAAAATCGCTCGGCTGCTCCTCTTCTTCCACTAATGCTATATCCACTGCGTACACGTCAGCTCCAGCGGCGACAACCCGTTTCATCGTGATGGCGTTGACGTGGACCGTTGAAGACTCGGGCGATTGCCAGCGAGGTAGTTCGACCTAGTTACCACTACTTCGCACGGGGCAGCTACCCGTCGTCCAGTCAATTCGCGGGTTATACCGTCGCAGCCAATCACGTCCCAATAAAATATCGTGCCCATCCAGTGTCGTTGCGAGCATTTCCTGTGTAAACCCGAAGTTCCCTCCGCAACGGACTTTTACTCGCTCCACCTTTTCCCGTATGGCCAGTGGCGTGCCGTCGACTAAGCGTGCGTCTACCTCAGGTAAGCAACGGTTAAGTGTTAACTGTAGTTTTCGTGCGGTTGCAGTATTAACTAAACTGTGACTCGCTCCTCCATCAATAAAAATCTTCACTGCTGCTCCCTGTATTTTCCCGTGGATCACTACTGGGCAATCTGTCGCTGTACCCTCCTTATTCATCCGAGCCCGATCGATGGCGTGAATCGGTACTGTGACTCGGTGAGGGTCGGTGCGGTTGGGCGAGCACGCAGTCTCGTCAGTAGTTGGCCCAACTTCTACTGACTGCTGGCGTTTCCCTGCCTCTGAGACTCCCTCCCCTGCTCTGCTCCGCGGCGTCTCAGCTCCTCTAGGCATTCGCTCTTGCGATGGCCCGACCTGTTGCAAGCAAAGGAGCGCCCCTTAAATGGTGCGGCAGCTGCATTCGCTGCAACAGCGTGTACAGTGGCGTGCTCGGTCGGTCCCCGAGGGCGATGTCCGTAGTAGGACCCTGGTCTCGGTCGGCGTAGAATGTCAATTTTCTCGGCGAGCGCGAGAATCTCGTTGAAGTTGGAGAGTCCGCGTAGCATGATTTCGTGCGAGATATCTGGCTTCAGCCCTCCGACGTAACGGTCCACCCGCTCCGCTTTGTGCATATAGCCGACCTGCTCGCATAGTGCGAGAAAACCGCTCGTATAATCTTGAACCGACCCGAGTTGCCGCCAAGTGCGCAGTCTCTGACGCGCCGAAATGGAAGCCGCAATCGGCTCGAAGCGCGCCCGAAGCCCTGCGCACCACGCATCCCACGTGCTGTATTGGGCGGTCTCGCAGAACGAACTCCAGGTGACAGCTGGACCCGTGGGCCCTTCCTCGTGCGACGGTGGCTCGTAGGCGCGTGGCGACGTCACGATGACTCGCCACCAGTCCATGGCGGGGCCCCTTAGCAGCGAAACTGCGTACTGAATCTTTGCGGCGTCCGACTCGACGTAGTTCGCGTCGAAGAAGACGTTCATCGTGAAGACCTACGATTGAACCGTCGGACCTCCACGTGAGCTTGGGTCGAAGCAGGGCGGGCGTTGTGGCTTGAGCGGCATTGGTGCCATAATGGCCTGTTCGCCACTTGTCGCCGCGAACTCCACGTGCCGACGGGCTTCACGGGGCTCCCGCGGGCTTGGTGCGACCCTGCTTCCTCCCATGCCAGGCATCGGCTGGGCGGCGCCATCACTGGCTGCGCCTGAGCGTTGTCCCATGCTGTCGTATTGCGTTGGTGTGCCGGATGAAATGATGATCGGCTCGTTCGATTATGTAGATGCATTTGTCGGTGCGTGTGATGTTGCGGAAATGTTCACCGTGGATTGTTGACGGGCGGAGTCACGTTCCGCCGTGAGCATCGCGATTTCGAGCGCCGAGTCTTCAAGTTGGCGCACGAAACGATCAAGCTGCTCCTGCGTCAATGTGGCGAGCGTGAAATCGGCCATGGCGGGGGTGTCGGGCGAGCTCAGTGAGAGCCTCGGTCGTGGCCGTGCGTGCTTACGAGAGAGCACTACAAGCGGCGGTGCTGTATCGCTGAGAGACGTCTACCCCCCCCCCCCAAAAATTGAGATAGTGGGGAAGCGAAAATGTGGGTGCGGTCCGAGAGGAGATCGTAGGCTCTGAATACCAAGTGTTATGAGTGCAATTGAGTGAATGAACAAGAATTGCACTATCGAAGCAAGAGTACAATGAGCGAAGGCATGAGCGAAGAATATATAGCGAAACTACAGTGGTAACGGTAATGGACTGTGGTTGTCGCGCGACGGGCCTGGGACTGAGGTTTGGGAAAGTGTCGAAGTGGAGGCCCGGAGCGCGGGTTACCAGCCGAGCCGTGAGGTTGGGATGCGATGTGCAAAAATGGCGGGCTGATTGTCGAGGCGAGGATCGCGAGTGGTAACGGTGCTGACTGTGGTGCTACAGTGATGTACGCGTTGAGCAGGGATGCGAAGTAAGGAAAAGCGATTTTCCTTACAGCTGCAATTCATTGATCGAGGTCAAGCCAAATCCAATCGCATTGCTCCCCTTCGGATACGTCGGGAAAGCCATACTCCTGGAAGGGAGAAGGGAAAATATGTCAATGGTAACTTACATGGGGCACTATAACGCGTTCAACGCGTTTGGTAACTCGCTTAACGTGTTTGTTAACTCGCTTAACACGTTTGGTAACTCGCTTAACGCGTATGGTAACTATACACTAGCAGCCCATCACGCGAATGGTAAGTAGAAGAAACCCTCGCCCAAAATGACCCTGATTCTGGTTTTTCCTGCTCGCGACAGACTAAATCGACAAATCTTGAAGCAGAAACCTCTGGCACACTCTCCGAGGTTCTGACACAGTTTTCATAAATTTTGACGCAGTTCTCGAAATCCTGACACACTTTCCGATTTTCAAGCTACCGTAATTGCAAAATCGTAAGTGTTGTAAAAACATAGTTTTGTACACAACTGATATGTCAGAACATTATAGCTTACTTATTTGTGTAGGCTATAGTGGGGTATCCCATAGGGGGTACAACCCAATTAGGGTTTCATATTTGTACTCACTTCATTCATAGTTGATTCATTCTCGTTCAGTTTTCCACATGGTATAGAGCAGGTTCCCCTGTGGGAACTGTGCCTAGGGCCCACCACTCGAAATCTTTTTTTTCTGCCCGAAGCGCGCTCATCCCGAGTCGCGCCTCGGGCCACTCCTTCACCGAGCCGCCCTAGCGGCCGGCCTTACCCTCGCGGCCCCCGCCACCCAGTGAACGCGGCCCCGCCGCCTCTTCTCTCGCGGCCCCGCCGCCCCAGCGCTCGCGGCCCCCGCCGTCCCTGATCTCGCGGCCCCGCCGCCCGAGCGCTCCCGGCCCCGTCGCCCCTGATACGCGGCCCCGCCGCCCAAGCACTCGCGGTCCCCGCCGTCCCTGATCTCGCGGCCCCGCCGCCCCAACGCTCCTGGCCCCGCCGCCCCTGATACGCGGCCCCGCCACCCCAGCGCCAGCGGCCCCGCCGTCCCTGATCTCACGGCCCCGCCGCCCCAGCGCTCACGGCCCCGCCGCCCCTGATCTCACGGCCCCGCTGCCCCAGCGCTCCCGGCCCCGCCGCCCCTGATACGCGGCCCCGCCGCCCCAGCGCCCGCGGCCCCGCCGTCCCTGATCTCACGGCCCCGCCGCCCCAGCGCTCACGGCCCCACCGCCCCTGATCTCGCGGCCCCGCCGCCCCAGCGCTCCCGGCCCCGCCGCCCCTGTTACGCGGCCCCGCCGCCCCTGGTCTCGCGGCCCCGCCGCCCCAGCACTAACGGCCCCGCCGCCCCTTGCTCTCGCGCCGCCCGACTGCAGCAGCCGAGCCGCCCACCTGCAGCAGCCGAGCCGCCCGGAGCAGCCGAGCCGCCCAGGAGCCGCCGAGCCGCCCAGCAGCAGCCGAGCCGCCCAGCAGCATCCGAGCCGCCCGGAGCCGCCGAGCCGCCCAGCAGCAGCCACGCCGCCAGCAGCCCCCGAGCCGCCCAGCAGCAGCCGAGCCGCCCAGCAGCAGCCGAGCCGCCCGGGAGCCGAGCCGCCCAGTAGCCTAGCGGCCGTTCCGCCAGGCGACCTTCCTCCCAAGCCGCCCGACCTGCCATGCCCGGTGAGCACTGCACTGCTGTCACTGCGTACCCTTCCCCTACTGCTTGCACTGCTCCACTGTCGTCGTCATGGCTACACCCAGTGTCCTCGCTTTTGACGCTGAGGGTCGAGCCATTGACTTTGAGGTCTGGCTCGACGACCTGCAGCTGTTTTTACAGTGCGACAGGGCTGACGGTCTGTCTCTCTTTGACCTCACCTCTGGCGCCGTCCCTGCCCCTGCCGCTGATGCTGACGCCACTGTTCGCTCTCAGTGGGCCACGCGCGATGCTGCTGCACGTCTTGCTGTGCGTCGCCACCTGCCTACCGCTGAGCGCGCGCACTTTAGCCAGTACAAGAGTGCCCGGACCTTGTACGACGCTGTAGTTGCGCGCTACTCCTCCCCTGCCACTGCTGCACTGAGCCGCCTCATGCTCCCCTTCCTCTTCCCTGACCTTGCCGCCTTTCCCACTGTCGCTGATCTCATCACGCACCTCCGCACTAGTGACAGTCGCTACCGCGCTGCGCTTCCTGCTGACTTCTGCGCCAAGAACCCCCCCCCATGTACATCACTCTCTACTTCTTAGTCACTCGCCTCCCTGACTCCCTTCGTGTAGTCCGGGACCACTTCCTCGCGGTGTGTCCCACCACCCTCACAGTCGACAGCCTCGAGAAGGCCCTCCTTGCAGCAGAGAAGAGCATAGTTGCTGTAGGAGCCTCTCGAGGTGACCCCCGCGCCCCCATCTTTGAGGGGTGTTCTCCTTCCCCTCTCCTGCCCTCTGTCGCCTCTGCCGCTGCGGCCGACCTCGTTGGTCTTGAGTCGGTCGGTGCGGCGTCTGCCCCTAGCGGGAGACGCCGCTCTGGCAAGGGCAAGGGGGGCAAGGGAGCGGGTGGGGCCAGTGGGGGCGGTGGCGGTGGAGGTGGAGGCGGCGGAGGGAGTGGGGGTGGCGATGGAGGTGGTAGCGGGGGTGGGGGTGCTAGTGGCAGCAGTGGAGGCGGGAGTGGCGGCGGCGGTGGCGGTGGTAGCGGAGGTGGCGGAGGTGGCGGCGGTGGAGGTGGAGGCGGGGGCGGTGGAGGCGGAGGCGGGGGTGGCGGAGGTGGAGGTGGTCGGAGTGGAGCTTCGCAGCGGAGCGGCACTGGTGGCGGTCAGCGCCAGCAGCAGCAGCAGCAGCAGCAGCAGCGTTCTCGCGACGTCCCCACCCCTCAGCAGCTCCGTGAGTGGTACACGCAGCGTCAGCGCGGTGGGGGTTTTGGTCCCTGCACCTACGTTCTCCGCACTGGCGACCGCACTGGAGAGCAGTGTGGGGGTGCCCACTCCGCCCAACGCTGCTTTGGCCGCCTAACGGACGCTTGGCGTCAGCAGTTCCCGGGGGCCGCAGAGATCACCCGCTGGGGAGAGCTGTCTAGGGCTGGTGTAGCTATCTTTGATCTTGATTTTGATGCTATCCTTGCTGCCATGTATGCTGTGACCATTAGTGAGGAGGGTGACTGTTACCGGTGTTTCCCGCCCGACCCGGGCATTGGTACTGCTGCTCCAGGTGCCGGTGAGGCTTCTGCTCTAGGTGCCAGTGCGTCTGTGCTCTCAGGTGCTCGTGAGACTGCTCTCTCAGGTACTAGTGCTTCTGCGCTCTCAGGTACTGCGCCGGCTTCGGCCTCCCACACCTTCACTCTTGACTCTGGAGCGTCTCGCTCTTTCTTTCGGGACCGCACCACACTTACGCCGCTTAGTCGGCCGGTTGCGGTTTCCCTGGCTGACCCCTCTGGGGGTCCTGTCCTGGCTCGCTTCTCCACGGTCCTCCCGTGTCCGGCGGCTCCCTCTGGCACCCTGTCTGGTCTCTACCTCCCCTCGTTCTCTACGAACTTGGTGAGTGGTGCTGACCTACAGGATGTGGGAGTCCACCAGTTCACCCCTGCTAGTCAGCGAGTGACGCACTACATGGAGGCTAGCACGGGTCGTCACCTGGCTACGTTTACACGTCAGCCAAGGTCGAGCCTGTACACACTGACCACTGCTTCTCCTCCAGGTGCTGAGTCTGGTAGAGTCCCTTCGTCTGGTCAGGTGTTTGCTGCAGCGTCCAGGTCTGGTCCTGAGTCTGCCCCCTGTTCGTGTCGCCGTCTGTCTCACGAGACCCTCCTCTGGCACCACCGCCTTGGCCACCCCTCTCTGCTTCGGCTCAGAGGCATGGCCTCCCGTCTTCTTGTGTCTGGTCTCCCCCGGTCTCTACCTCCCCTTCCTCAGGGCCCTAGCCCTGCCTGTGTCCCCTGTGTCGAGGGGCGCCAGCGTGCTGCCCCTCACTCCTCCCAGTTTCCTCCGACAGAGGCTCCGTTGCAGACGCTTCACATGGACGTGTGGGGCCCTGCCCGCGTCCGTGGACTCGGTCACGAGCGCTACTTCCTATTGGTGGTTGACGACTACTCGCGTTACACCACAAACTTCCCCTTGCGAAGCAAGGGTGATGTCACTGAGGTGCTGATTAAATGGATCCGCGCAGCTCGTCTCGAGCTCAGGCAGAGCTTTGGCTCGGACTTTCCTGTGCTGCGTCTGCACTCGGACAGAGGCGGAGAGTTCTCCTCTGGCCTTCTGCGTGCCTACTGTCGTGCACGAAGCATCCGTCAGACCTTCACGCTTCCAGACTCCCCGCAGCAAAATGGGATTGCAGAGCGCCGCATTGGCATGGTCATGGACGTCGCTCGTACGTCCATGATGCATGCGGCTGCCCCCAATTTTCTGTGGCCGTTTGCGGTCAGGTACGCAGCGCATCAGATCAACCTCCACCCCAGGGTCTCCAGGCCGGAGACCTCCCCAGCCCTGCTGTGGACGGGGAAGGTTGGCGATGCGTCGGCGTTCCAGGTCTGGGGATCTCGGGCGTTTGTCCGCGACTTGTCTGCGGACAAGCTGTCCCCTCGCGCTGCTCCCTGCGTCTTCCTGGGGTTCCCCCCCGACGCCCCTGGGTGGCAGTTCTACCACCCCACCTCTCGACGTGTTCTGTCCTCCCAGGACGTCACGTTCGACGAGTCGGTACCCTACTACCGCCTCTTCCCCTACCGCACTTCGTCCCTCCCCCCGCCCCCGCTCTTCTTGGTACCAGGTCCCCCCCTAGTAGACCCCCTCCCCCCTCAGGGTCCTGCCCCTTCAGGTGTGTCCCAGGTAGATGCGGTCGAGCCTGTCGAGGTCACTGGTGACTCTGGTGCTGCTGCGGGAGCTGAGCCTGGGGGTGCTGAGACTAGAGGTGCTACGCCTGCGGGTGCTGAGCCTGGGGGTGCGGAGTCTGGAGGTGCTGAGCCTGGGGGTGCTGAGCCTGGGGGTGCTGAGCCTGGGGGTGCTCTGCCTGGGGGTACTGAGCCTGGGGGTGCTGAGCCTGGGGGTTCTGAGCCTGGGGGTGCTGAGCCTGGGGGTGCTGAGACTGGGGGTGCTCCGCCTGGAGGTGCTTCGTCTCGCCGAGAGCCACTCTCCCCTCAGGAGCTACGTGAGTGGTTTGCCAGGCGCTGGAGGCGTGCTACTGGTGCTGGAGGTTCTTCGGCTGCAGAGGGTACTGCTGCCGAGCGTCCCGGCGGTGCTCGTACTGTGGGTGCTGGCGCTGCTGGGACTGAGGGTTCTCCTGGAGCTGGTGCTGCTGAGGGTGTTGACGCTGAGACTGCCGCTGGAGGTCCGACTGGTGGTGCTCCTGGTGGTGCTGCTGGAGGTTCTGGAGCTACTGGAGGTGCTGCTGGAGGTGCAAAGTGGGGGACAACAAGGGGTCACAAGACCAGTCAAGCAAAGCAAAGCAAAGCTCAGGGTGGATCACAAAGTCACCACACATTCCGAGCACAAGTTCAAAGGCCACAAGGCCAGTTCACATGCAAGATCATATATAGAGATATACAAGAGTCAAGTAAGCAAGCGCAAGAGTATATATAGGTGAAGGTACAAGCAAGGTCAAGAAGTGAGTAAGAAAGGCAAGGCAGGCACAAGACCCAGCTGCGTGCAGCAACGCTGATGATCACAAGGCGCAAGTGCCTTGGTGAAGACATCAGCAGTGTTGGCCTCAGAGGCCACGTACGCAAGTCGCAATTGTCCACGCTGCTGTAGCTCACGAGCAAGAAAGTAGCGGAGAGCAATGTGCTTTGTCCTGTGCTCCAGTCGCTGCTCTCGACACAAGGCCAACATGGCCTTGTTGTCTACGTACAGGACTGGAGGAGAACGAGGCGGCTCTCCAAGGTCGGTCAACAGGTAGGTGAGCCAGCGTAACTCCTGTGCAGCCATAGCCCCGGCGTAGATCTCAGCCTCACAACTGGAGCCGAGAACAGAAGACGAGCGGGTAGCCCGCCACGAAACAGAGCCGGAACCAAGGCTGAAGGTGTAACCCTGTGACGACCGTTGCGTAGCCTGGTCGTCAGCCCAAGAAGCGTCCGCGTGCCCAGTGAGGACCACTGGACTGCGCCCTCCAAGCACTAGCCCCATGCCCGACGTACTGCACAAGTAGCGCAACACCCTCTTTGCTGCAGCCATGTGCTCTGGTCGGTGTCTCCCAGGAGCAACATAGCGTGCGAGAATGCTAAGAGGGTATGCAAGGTCAGGTCGTGTGCAGGTCATCAGGTACATGAGGCAGCCAACAAGCTCTGCATACGGGCCACTCGACTCTACGGACTCATCCGAAGGCAGAGCTGAGAGCGAGTGGCGAGTAGGCAGAGGAGTGGCCTGAGGCGAGGAGTACGTAAAGCCGAAGCGCTGAAGGACCTGCTGCATCATGTGTGACTGAGTCAGGGTAATGGTGCGGCGTGCTCTGTCCCGGGTGATCTGCAAGCCAAGGTAGCTGCGCAGTTCACCCAGGTCAGTGCACGTGTGTCTCTTCTGCAGTTCGGACTTCACGTAGGCGAGTCCAGTAGTGTCCGCTGTGGCAAAGACCAAGTCGTCGACGTACACGAGGATGTAGAGCGGCGGCAGAGAGGTGTCGGTGCGCAGAAACAGCGACGGGTCGGCAGTAGAAGGAGCAAACCCAAGAGCCGCAAGCGTAGTCCTCAGTGTGTCGTTCCACTCACGTGGCGCCTGGCGGAGACCGTAGACTGGACGCCGGAGACTCCAGTGGGTACCAGGAGGGAAAGACCCAGTGAAGCTAGGTGGGCGACGCAGCCAGATCTCCTCGTGCAGGCTGCCCTGCAAGAAAGCTGTGCTGAAGTCGAGAGAGTGCAGCTCGTAGTCACGGTGAGCAGCAACGTGCAGCAGTACCCAAAGAGTGGTCATCTTCGGGGTGGGGGAGAAGGTCTGAAAGTAGTCAACCCCCTGCCGCTGACTGAAGCCACGAGCCACGTAACGCGCCTTGAAGACAGGCGGAGAACCCGACGGCCGCTTCACCCTGAAGATCCACATGCCACTGACGATGTTCGCCCCAAGAGGGGGGACAGCGTCAACGTAGGTGCCTGTGGACTTCCAGGAAGCCATCTCTGCATCCATAGCTGCCTGCCACTAAGAGGAGTAGGGACCCTCTATCGCCTCCGCGTAAGATCGTGGAGTCGGGATGTCTAGTGCATCCGGGTCTCCCTCAGGGGCTAGCAGTACAGATGCGAGATGAGGTGAAGCGGCGGCCAGACACTGGAACTCCTCCTGCCTGTCCTCAAGGACGTCCGTGCCAAGGGCACACTCACCCCCGACGGACGGAGGACAGGCAGACTCAGACTCTGCGACAAGACTAGCAGCGTAGTCTAGACGACAGCGCGCAGCAAAGTCGACGAGCTCAGTGACAAGGGCAGACGCAGCAAAAGACTCGAAAGAAGGGTCAGTGACAGCACTAGCAAGGAGACGCGTGACAGTAGGACTGGTAGCACGAAGAGAGTCCGACTCCGGGTCGGCAAGAGTAGGAAGAGGGGAAGCAGGAGGAGAAGGCAAAGGGGCACGCAGGGGAGTAGTAGACGGACGCAGAGACATCCGGTGCGTGCCAGGGACAGGAGGAGGACGCTGACGCGAACCGCGACCACTAGCGCGCGCAGTACGAACAGGCGACGCAGGACGAGACGCAGGCTCACGACGCTCAGTAAGACCTCCAGTCGGACCAGCGTAGGGAGAAGGAGCAGGCAAAGGAGAGGCAGGCTGTAGCTGTGACTGTGTCAAGACAGGCTGTGGACCCTCTAAGGGAGGAAGGGGAGGAGGAGGAGGTGTAAGACCAAGAACCTGCTGCAGGAGCGGAACGAAGTACGGTCGGGGCCGCGCGGCGACGCCACAAACAGCAGGGACAGCACCAGTACCCCCAGCAGGAGTACCCGCTCCAGCAGCACCTCCAGCGGCACCTCCAGTAGCTCAAGAACCTCCAGGAGCACCACCAGGAGCACTGCCATGTGAAAGAGAGAACGAGGATGGAATGACTATGAAAGAAGTGAGTACAAATAGGAAACCCTAATTGGGTTGTACCCCCTATGGGATACCCCACTATAGCCTACACAATAGTATAAGCCATATAGTTCTGACACACCCCCATAGGCAAAGTGGGGGAGAACAAGGGGTCACAAGACCAGTCAAGCAAAGCAAAGCAAAGCTCAGGGTGGATCACAAAGTCACCACACATTCTGAGCACAAGTTCAAGGCCACATGGCCAGTTCACATGCAAGATCATATATAGAGATATACAAGAGTCAAGTAAGCAAGAGCAAGAGTATATATAGGCGAAGGTACAAGCAAGGTCAAGAGGAGAGCAAGTGAGGCAAGACAGGCACAAGACCCAACTGCGTGCAACAACGCTGATGATCACAAGGCGCAAGTGCCTTGGTGAAGACATCAGCAGTGTTGGCCTCAGAGGCCACGTACGCAAGTCGCAACTGTCCACGCTGCTGTAGCTCACGAGCAAGAAAGTAGCGGAGAGCAATGTGCTTCGTTCTGTGCTCCAGTCTCTGCTGTCGACACAAGGCCAGCATGGCCTTGTTGTCTACGTACAGGACTGGAGGAGAACGAGGCTGCTCTCCAAGGTCGGTCAACAGGTAGGTGAGCCAGCGTAACTCCTGTGCAGCCATAGCCCCGGCGTAGATCTCAGCCTCACAACTGGAGCCGAGAACAGAAGACGAGCGGGTAGCCCGCCACGAAACAGAGCCGGAACCAAGGCTGAAGGTGTAACCCTGTGACGACCGCTGCGTAGCCTGGTCGTCAGCCCAAGAAGCGTCCGCGTGCCCAGTGAGGACCACTGGACTGCGCCCTCCAAGCACTAGCCCCATGCCCGACGTACTGCACAAGTAGCGCAACACCCTCTTCGCTGCAGCCATGTGCTCTGGTCGGTGTCTCCCAGGAGCAACATAGCGTGCGAGAATGCTAAGAGGGTATGCAAGGTCAGGTCGTGTGCAGGTCATCAGGTACATGAGGCAGCCAACAAGCTCTGCATACGGGCCACTCGACTCTACGGACTCATCCGAAGGCAGAGCTGAGAGCGAGTGGCGAGTAGGCAGAGGAGTGGCCTGAGGCGAGGAGTACGTGAAGCCGAAGCGCTGAAGGACCTGCTGCACCATGTGTGACTGAGTCAGGGTAATGGTGCGGCGTGCTCTGTCCCGGGTGATCTGCAAGCCAAGATAGCTGCGCAGTTCACCCAGGTCAGTGCACGTGTGTCTCTTCTGCAGCTCGGACTTCACGTAGGCGAGTCCAGCAGTGTCAGCTGTGGCAAAGACCAAGTCGTCGACGTACACAAGGATGTAGAACGGCGGCAGAGAGGTGTCGGTGCGCAGAAACAGCGACGGGTCGGTAGTAGAAGGAGCAAACCCAAGTGCCGCGAGCGTAGTCCTCAGTGTGTCGTGCCACTCACGTGGCGCCTGGCGGAGACCGTAGACTGGACGCCGGAGACTCCACTGGGTACCAGGAGGGAAAGACCCAGTGAAGCCAGGTGGGCGACGCAGCCAGATCTCCTCGTGCAGGCTGCCCTGCAAGAAAGCTGTGCTGAAGTCGAGAGAGTGCAGCTCGTAGTCACGGTGAGCAGCAACGTGCAGCAGGACCCGAAGAGTGGTCATCTTCGGGGTGGGGGAGAAGGTCTGAAAGTAGTCAACCCCCTGCCGCTGACTGAAGCCACGAGCCACGTAACGCGCCTTGAAGACAGGCGGAGAACCCGGCGGCCGCTTCACCCTGAAAATCCACATGCCACTGACGATGTTCGCCCCAGGGGGGGGAACAGCGTCAACGTAGGTGCCTGTGGACTTCCAGGAAGCCATCTCTGCATCCATAGCTGCCTGCCACTGAGAGGAGTAGGGACCCTCTATCGCCTCCGCGTAAGAGCGCGGAGTCGGGATGTCTGGTGCATCCGGGTCTCCCTCAGGGGCTAGCAGTACAGACGCGAGACGAGGTGAAGCGGCGGCCAGACACTGGAACTCCTCCTGCCTGTCCTCAAGGACGTCCGTGCCAAGGGCACACTCACCCCCGACGGACGGAGGACAGGCGGACTCAGACTCAGTGACAAGACGGGCAGCGTAGTCTAGACGACAGCGCGCAGCAAAGTCGACAAGCTCAGTGACAAGGGCAGACGCAGCAGACGACTCGAAGGAAGGGTCAGTGACAGCTGTAGTAAGGAGACGCGTGACAGTAGGACTGGCAGCACGAAGGGAGTCCGACTCCGGGTCGGCAAGAGCTGGAAGAGAGGAAGCAGGAGGAGAAGGCAAAGGGGCACGCAGAGGAGCAGTGGACGGACGCAGTGACATCCGGTGCGTGCCAGGGACAGGAGGAGGACGCTGACGCGACCCGCGACCACTAGCGCGCTCAGTACGAACAGGCGACACAGGACGAGACGCAGGCTCACGACGCTCAGTAAGACCTCCAGTCGGACCAGTGTAGGGAGACGGAGCAGGCAAAGGGGAGGCAGGCTGTAGCTGTGGCTGTGACCGGACAGGCTGCGGACCCTCTAAGGGAGGAGGAGGAGGAGGCGGAAGACCAAGAACCTGCTGCAGGAGCGGAACGAAGTAAGGTCGGGGCCGCGCGGCGACACCAGAGACAGCAGGAACAGTACCAGCAGCCTCGGCAGGAGTACCCACTCCAGCAGCACCTCCAGCAGCACCACCAGAAGCTCCAGAACCTCCAGCAGCAGCACCAGGAGCACTGTCAGTCGGACCGCCAACGGCAGGCTCAGCGCCAACACCCTTAGTAGCACCAGCTCCAGGAGAACTCTCAGACCCAGCAGCTCCAGCACCCACAGTACGAGCACCGGCGGGACGCGAGGCAGCAGTACCCTCAGCAGCCGAAGAACCACCAGCACCAGCAGCACACCTCCAGCGCCTGGCAAACCACTCACGCAGCTCCTGCGGGGAGAGTGGCTCCCGGCGAGAGGAAGCACCCCCAGGCACAGCACCCCCAGGCTCAGCACCCCCAGGCACAGCACCCCCAGGCTCTGCACCTCCAGGCTGAGCACCCCCAGACGTAGCACCCCCAGGCTCAGCACCCCTAGGCACAGCACCCCCAGGCTCAGCACCCCCAGGCTCAGCACCCCCAGGCTCCGCACCCCCAGGCTCAGCTCCCGCAGCAGCACCAGAGTCACCAGTGACCTCGACAGGCTCGACCGCGTCTACCTGGGACACACCCGAAGGGGCAGGACCCTGAGGGGGGAGAGGGACTACCGAGGGGGGACCTGGTACCAGGAAGAGCGGGGTTGGGGGGAGGGACGGAGTGCGGTAGGGGAAGAGGCGGTAGTAGGGTACCGACTCGTCGAACGTGACGTCCTGGGAGGACAGAACACGTCGAGAGGTGGGGTGGTAAAACTGCCACCCAGGGGCGTCGGGGGGGAACCCCAGGAAGACGCAGGGAGAAGCACGAGGGGACAGCTTGTCCGCAGACACGTCGCGAACAAACGCCCGAGATCCCCAGACCCGGAACGCCGACGCATCGCCAACCTTCCCCGTCCACAGCAGGGCTGGGGAGGTCTCCGGTCGAGAGACCCTGGGGTGGAGGTTGATCTGGTGCGCAGCGTACCTGACCGCAAACGGCCACAGAAAATGGGGAGCAGCCGCATGCATCATGGACGTACGAGCGACGTCCATGACCATGCCAATGCGGCGCTCAGCAATCCCATTCTGCTGTGGTGAGTCCGGAAGCGTGAAGGTCTGACGGATGCCTCGTGCACGACAGTAGGCACTCAGGAGGCCAGAGGAGAACTCTCCGCCTCTGTCCGAGTGCAGACGCAAAACAGGGAAGTCAGAGCCAAAGCTCCTCCTAAGCTGGAGACGAGCTGCGCGGATCCAGTCGATCAACACCGCAGTGACCTCACCCTTGCTGCGCAAGGGGAAGACTGTGGTGTAACGCGAGTAGTCGTCAACCACCAGCAGGAAGTAGCGCTCCTGACCCTGTCCACGGACGCGGGCTGGGCCCCACACGTCCATGTGAAGCGTCTGCAACGGGGCCTCTGTCGGAGGAAACTGGGAGGAGTGAGGGGCAGCACGCTGGCGCCCCTCGACACAGGGGACACAGGTAGGGCCAGGGCCCGGAGGAAGGGGAGGGAGAGACCGGGGAAGACCAGACACAAGGACTCGCGAGGCCATGCCTCTGAGCCGAAGCAGAGAGGGGTGGCCAAGGCGGTGGTGCCAGAGGAGGGTCTCGTGAGACAGACGACGACACGAGCAGGGGGCAGGCTCAGGACCAGACCTGGACGCTGCAGCAAACACCTGACCAGACGAAGGGACCCTACCAGACTCAGCACCTGGAGGAGAAACAGTGGTCAGTGTGTACAAGGCTCGACCCTGGCCGACGTGTAAACGTAGCCAGGTGGCGACCTGTATCGGCCTCCGTGCAGTGGGTCACCCGCTGACGAGCAGGGGTGAACTGGTGGACACCCGCATCCTGGAGGTCAGCACCACTCACCAAGTTCGTCGAGAACGAGGGGAGGTAGAGACCAGTCAGGGTGCCAGAGGGGGCCGCCGGACACGGGAGGACAGTGGAGAAGCGAGACAGGACAGGCCCCCCAGAGGGGTCAGCCAGGGACACCGCAACCGGCCGACTCAGCGGCGTGAGAGTGGTGCGGTCCCTAAAGAAGGAGCGAGACGCTCCAGAGTCAAGGGTGAAGGTGTGAGAGGCCGAAGCCGACACAGTACCTGAGAGGGCAGACTCACCAGCACCTGAGAGCACAGACGCACTGGCACCTAGAGCAGCAGCCTCACTAGTACCTGACGCGGCAGTACCAATGCCCGGGTCGGGCGGGAAACACCGGTAACAGTCATCCTCATCACTACCAGTCACAGCATACATAGCAGAGAGAATAGCATCAAAATCAAGATCATAAATAGCTACACCAGCCCTAGACAGCTCTCCCCAGCGGGGGATCTCAGCGGCCTCCGGAAACTGCTGACGCCAGGCGTCGGTCAGGCGGCCAAAGCAGCGGCGGGCTGTGTGGGCGCCTCCACACCTCTCCCCTGCACGGTCACCTGTGCGAAGAACGTAGGGGCAGGGACCAAGCGCACCACCACGCTGACGCTGCAAGTACCACTCACGGAGCTGCTGAGGGCCGGGGACGGTGCGAGAGCGCTGCTGCTGCTGTGGCTGCTGCTGCGGCTGCTGCTGTTGCTGCTGCTGCTGCTGGCGCTGACCACCCCCAGAGCTGCTCCGCTGGGAAGAGCTACTCCGACCCCCGCCTCCACCCGCCACCCCCGCCTCCACCGCCACCCCCGTCTCCACCGCCACCTCCCCCACCAGGACCGTCGCTCCCACCGCTCCCACCGCCTCCTCCGCTACCACCTCCGCCGCCACCTCCGCCTCCACCGCCGCCACCAGTACCTCCACTCCCGCCACCACCCCCACCGCCACCCCCACTCCCCCCGCCACCCCCACCGCCTCCTCCACCGCCCCCTCGAGCTCCACCCGCTCCCTTGCCCCCCTTGCTCTTGCCAGAGCGGCGTCTGCCGCTGGGGGCAGACGCCGCGCCGACCGACTCAAAACCAGTGAGGTCGGCCGCAGCGGCAGAGGCGACAGAGGGCAGCAGGGGGGAAGGACCACACCCCTCAAAGATGGGGGTGCGAGGGTCACCCCGAGAGGCCCCTACAGCGACAATACTCTTCTCAGCCGCTAGCAGGGACTCTTCAAGGAGGTCGACAGTGAGAGTGGTGGGACAGACAGAGAGAAACTGGTCCCTAACGACACGAAGGGACTCAGGGAGACGGGTGACGAGAAAGTAGAGGGTGATGTACATGGGAGGAGGGTTCGCAGCGCGGAACTCAGCAGGAAGGGCAGCGCGGTAGCGGGTGTCACTAGCACGGAGGTGGGTAACGAGGTCAGCGACAGTGGGAAAGGAAGCGAGGTCAGGGAAGAGAAACGGTAGCATGAGGCGGCTAAGGGTAGCGGAGGAAGGGGAGGAGTAGCGTGCAACTACAGCGTCGTACAAGGCCTGAGCGGTCTTGCACTGACTAAAGTGGGCACGCTCAGAGGAAGGGAGGTGGCGACGCACAGCAAGACGTGCAGCAGCATCGCGGGTCGCCCACTTGGAGCGAACGGCAGAGTCAGCATCAGCAGGTGGGGCAGGAACAGCGCCAGAGACAAAGTCAAAAAGAGAGACCTCATCTATCGCATCACACAGTAAGTACAGCTGCAGGTCTTCAATCCAGACGGCAAAGTCAATGGCCCTCCCCTCAGCGTCAAAAGTAAGAACATTGGGGGTGGCCATGGCAGCAGCTGGAAGTCTCACCGGGCTGGGAGAGTCGGGTAGGTCAGCAGCAGAAGAACACAGCTCAGGAACAGCAGCACGGCGGCTCGGGCGGCTCGGGCGGCTCGGGCGGCTCGGGCGGTTCGGGCGGCTCGGGCGGCGGCTCGGTCGCAGCTCAGCGGCGGCTCGGGCGGCGGCGGCTCGGCGGCGGCTCGGCTGCTGCTGGGCGGCTCGGCGGCGGCTCGGGCGGCTCCGGCTCGGCGGCGCAGGCGGCGGCGGCTCGGCGGCGGCCCGGGCGGCGGCTCAGGCGGCGGCGGCTCGGCGGCGGCTCGGCTGCTGCTGGGCGGCTCGGCTGATGCTGGGCGGCTCGGCGGGGCCGTGGAGCAGAGGGCGGCGGTGCCGCGTAGGAGAGGGCGGCGGGGCCGCGTAGCAGAGGGCGGCGGGGCCGCGTAGCAGAGGGCGGCGGAGCCGCGTAGCAGAGGGCGGCGGGGCCGCGATCGAGGGGCGGCGGGGCCGCGTAGCAGAGGGCGGCAGGGCCGCGTAGCAGAAGGCGGCGGGGCCGCGTAGCTGAGGGCGGCGGGGCCGCGACGTAGGGCGGCGGGCGGGCCTTCGAAGTAGGGCGGCGGGCGGGCCGGGACGTAGGGCGGCGGGGCCGCGACGTAGGGCGGCGGGCGGGCCGTCGAAGTAGGGCGGCGGGCGGGCCGGGACGCAGGGCGGCGGGGCCGCGACGTAGGGCGGCGGGCGGGCCGTCGAAGTAGGGCGGCGGGCAGGCCGCGACTTAGGGCGGCGAGGCCGCGCGATAGGGCGGCGGGGCCGCAAGGTAGGGCGGCTCGACAGGCCGCTAGGGAGGGCGACACGACGGGTCGCTAAAAAAAAGGACGCGCGCCTCGGGGCGCGCTTCGGTGGGCCCAAGAAACAGTCCCTAGTAGGGGACCTGCTCTGATTCCATGTGAAAGAGAGAACGAGGATGGAATGACTATGAAAGAAGTGAGTACAAATAGGAAACCCTAATTGGGTTGTACCCCCTATGGGATACCCCACTATAGCCTACACAATAGTATAAGCCATATAGTTCTGACATGCCAGTCGGACCGTCAGCGGCAAGTCTCAGCGCCAACACCCTTAGCAGCACCAGCTCCAGGAGAACCCTCAGACCCAGCAGATCTAGCACCCACAGTACGAGCACCTCCGGGACGCTCGGCAGCAGTACCCTCTGCAGCCGAAGAACCTCCAGCACCAGCAGCACGCCTCCAGCGCCGGGCAAACCACTCACGCAGCTCCTGTGGGGAGAGTGGCTCTCGACGAGACGAAGCACCTCCAGGCGTAGCACCCCCAGTCTCAGCACCCCCAGGCTCAGCACCCTCAGGCCCAGCACCCCCAGGCTCAGCACCCCCAGGCTCAGCACCCCCAGGCCCAGCATCCCCAGGCTCAGCACCCCCAGACTCAGCACCCCCAGGCTCAGCACCTCCAGACTCCGCACCCCCAGGCTCAGACCCCCAAGTGTAGCACCTCCAGGCTCAGCACCCCGAGGCTCAGCTCGCGCAGCAGCACAAGAGTCACCAGTGACCTCGACAGGCTCGACCGCGTCTACCTGGGACACACCTGAAGGGGCAGGGACCCTGACGGGGGAGGGGGTCTACCGGGGGGGGACCTGGTACCAAGAAGAGCGGGGGCGGGGGGAGGGACGGAGTGCGGTAGGGGAAGAGGCGGTAGTAGGGTACCGACTCGTCGAACGTGACGTCCTGGGAGGACAGAACACGTCGAGAGGTGGGGTGGTAGAACTGCCACCCAGGGGCGTCGGGGGGGAACCCCAGGAAGACGCAGGGAGCAGCGCGAGGGGACAGCTTGTCCGCAGACAAGTCGCGGACAAACGCCCGAGATCCCCAGACCTGGAACGCCGACGCATCGCCAACCTTCCCCGTCCACAGCAGGGCTGGGGAGGTCTTCGGCCTGGAGACCCTGGGGTGGAGGTTGATCTGATGCGCTGCGTACCTGACCGCAAACGGCCACAGAAAATTGGGGGCAGCCGCATGCATCATGGACGTACGAGCGACGTCCATGACCATGCCAATGCGGCGCTCTGCAATCCCATTTTGCTGCGGGGAGTCTGGAAGCGTGAAGGTCTGACGGATGCTTCGCGCACGACAGTAGGCACGCAGAAGGCTAGAGGAGAACTCTCCGCCTCTATCCGAGTGCAGACGCAGCACAGGAAAGTCCGAGCCAAAGCTCTGCCTGAGCTGGAGACGAGCTGCGCGGATCCATTCGATCAGCACCTCAGTGACATCACCCTTGCTGCGCAAGGGGAAGACTGTGGTGTAACGCGAGTAGTCGTCAACCACCAACAGGAAGTAGCGCTCGTGACCGAGTCCACGGACGCGGGCAGAGCCCCACACGTCCATGTGAAGCGTCTGCAACGGAGCCTCTGTCGGAGGAAACTGGGAGGAGTGAGGGGCAGCACGCTGGCGCCCCTCGACACAGGGGACACAGGCAGGGCTAGGGCCCTGAGGAAGGGGAGGTAGAGACCGGGGGAGACCAGACACAAGAAGACGGGAGGCCATGCCTCTGAGCCGAAGCAGAGAGGGGTGGCCAAGGCGGTGGTGCCAGAGGAGGGTCTCGTGAGACAGACGGCGACACGAACAGGGGGCAGACTCAGGACCAGACCTGGACGCTGCAGCAAACACCTGACCAAACGAAGGGACTCTACTAGACTCAGCACCTGGAGGAGAAGCAGTGGTCAGTGTGTACAGGCTCGACCCTGGCTGACGTGTAAACGTAGCCAGGTGACGACCCGTGCTAGCCTTTGTGCAGTGCGTCACTCGCTGACGAGCAGGGGTGAACGGGTGGACTCCCACATCCTGTAGGTCAGCACAACTCACCAAGTTTGTAGAGAACGAGGGGAGGTAGAGACCAGACAGGGTGCCAGAGGGAGCCGCCGGACACGGGAGGACTGTGGAGAAGCGAGACAGGACTGGACCCCCAGAGGGGTCAGCCAGGGAAACCGCAACCGGCCGACTAAGCGGCGTAAGTGTGGTGCGGTCCCGAAAGAAAGAGCGAGACGCTCCAGAGTCAAGAGTGAAGGTGAGGGAGGCCAAAGCCGACGCAGTACCTGAGGGCGCAGACGCACTAGTACCTGAGAGAGCAGTCTCACGAGCACCTGAGAGAACAGACGCACTGGCACCTAGAGCAGAAGCCTCACCGGCACCTGGAGCAGCCAGTACCAGTGCACGGGTCGGGCGGGAAACACCGGTAACAGTCACCCTCCTCACTAATGGTCACAGCATACATGGCAGCAAGGATAGCATCAAAATCAAGATCAAAGATAGCTACACCAGCCCTAGACAGCTCTCCCCAGCGGGGGATCTCCCCAGTGCGGTCGCCAGTGCGGAGAACGTAGGTGCAGGGACCAAAACCCCCCACCGCGCTGACGCTGCGTGTACCACTCACGGAGCTGCTGAGGGGGTGGGGACGTCGCGAGAACGCTGCTGCTGCTGCTGCTGGCGCTGACCGCCACCAGTGCCGCTCCGCTGCGAAGCTCCACTCCGACCACCCCCACCTCCGCCACCCCCCGCCTCCGCCTCCACCGCCCCCGCCTCCACCTCCACTGCCGCCACCTCCGCCACCTTCGCTACCACCGCCACCGCCGCCGCCACTCCCGCCTCCACTACCGCCAATAGCACCCCCACCCCCGCTACCACCTCCACCGCCACCCCCACTCCCTCCGCCGCCTCCACCTCCACCGCCACCACCCCCACTGGCCCCACCCGCTCCCTTGCCCCCCTTGCCCTTGCCAGAGCGGCGTCTCCCGCTAGGGGCAGACGCCGCACCGACCGACTCAAGACCAACGAGGTCGGCCGCAGCGGCAGATGGCGATAGAGGGCAGGAGAGGGGAAGGAGAACACCCCTCAAAGATGGGGGCGCGGGGGTCACCTCGAGAGGCTCCTACAGCAACTATGCTCTTCTCTGCTGCAAGGAGGGCCTTCTCGAGGCTGTCGACTGTGAGGGTGGTGGGACAGACCGCGAGGAAGTGGTCCCGGACTACACGAAGGGAGTCAGGGAGGCGAGTGACTAGGAAGTAGAGAGTGATGTACATGGGGGGGGGGTTCTTGGCGCAAGAAGTCAGCAGGAAGCGCAGCGCGGGTAGCGAGTGTCACTAGTGCGGAGGTGCGTGATGAGATCAGCGACAGTGTGAAAGGCGGCAAGGTCAAGGAAGAGGAAGGGGAGCATGAGGCGGCTCAGTGCAAGCAGTGGCAGGGGAGGAGTAGCGCGCAACTACAGCGTCCGTACAAGGTCTGAGCACTCTTGTACTGGCTTAAAGTGCGCGCGCTCAGCGGTAGGCAGGTGGCGACGCACAGCAAGGGACGTGCTAGCAGCATGCGCGTGGCCCACTGAGAGCGAACAGTGGCGTCAGCATCAGCAAGTAGGGGCAGGGACGGCGCCAGAGGTGAGGTCAAAGAGAGACAGGACCGTCGGCCCTGTCGCACTGTAATAAAACAGCTGCAGGGTCGTCGAGCCCGACCTCAAAGTCAATGGCTCGACCCTCAGCGTCAAAAGCGGAGGACATGTGTGTAGCCATGACGACGACAGTGGCAGCAGGTGGCAAGCAGTAGGGTGAAGGGTACGCGAGTGACAGCAGGGCAGTGCTCACCGGGCAGGGCAGGTCGGGCGGCTCGGGAGGAAGGTCGCCTGGCGACACCGGCCGCTAGGCTGCTGGGCGGCTCGGCTCCAGGGCGGCTCGGCTCGTGCTGGGCGGCTCGGCTGCTGCTGGGCGGCTCGGCGGCTCCGGGCGGCTCGGCTGCTGCTGGGCGGCTCGGCTGCTGCTGGGCGGCTCGGCTGCTGCTGGGCGGCTCGGCTGCTGCTGGGCGGCTCGGCGGCTCGTGGGCGGTTCGGCTGCTCCTGGGCGGCGCGGCGGCTCGACTGCCGCTGGGCCGCGTAGGTAGGGCGGCGGTGGGCCGCAGGTAGGGCAGCGGGTGGGCCGCAGGTAGGGCGGCGGACGGCCGCAGGTAGGGCGGCGGGTAGGCCGCGTGTAGGGCGGCGGGACGGCCGCAGGTAGGGCGGCGGGACGGCCGCAGGTAGGGCGGCGGGCGGCCGCAGGTAGGGCGGCGGGTAGGCCGCAGGTAGGGCGGCGAGTGGGCCGCAGGTAGGGCGGCGGACAGCCGCAGGTAGGGCGGCGGGTAGGCCGCAGGTAGGGCGGCGAGTGGGCCGCAGGTAGGGCGGCGGGACGGCCGCAGGCAGAGCGGCGGACGGCCGCAGGCAGGGCGGCGGGACGGCCGCAGGTAGGGAAGCGGCGGGGCCGCGTCGAGGAGGCGGCGGGGGCCGCGCGTCGAGAAGGCGGCGGGGCCGCGTCGAGAGGGGCGGCGGGGCCGCGTCAAGGAGGCGGCGGCGTGGGCCGCGTCGAGGAGGCGGCGGGGCCGCGTCGAGGAGGCGGCGGGGCCGCGTCGAGGAGGCGGCGGGGCCGCGAGGGGAAGGGCGACACGGAGGGTCGCGAGAAAAAAAAAAAAAAAAGAACGCGCGCCTCGGGGCGCGCTTCGGTGGGCCCTAGAGAACAGTCCCTAGGATGGGACCTGCTCTGATTCCATGTGAGAATAGAACGTGAATGGAATGGAATGACTATGAAAGAAGTGAGTACAAATAGGAAACCCTAATTGGGTTGTACCCCCTATGGGATACCCCACTATAGCCTACAGAATTAGTAAGCTATATGTTCTGACAGTCCTTCCGCGGTGGGACTTGTTCAAGAAAGATTAAAAACAGTACGTAAAAGCTTCAAACTCGATAAACTCCTCGATTTCAGGATCATTTCGGCGGGATTTCATGTAGAACATTCGCGTGATCGCTCGCCTGTGTTAAGTTACCATACGAGTTAAGCGAGTTCCAAACGTATTAAGCGAGTTACCAAACGAGGTTAAATGAGTTACCAAACGCATTGAAATCGTTATCGTACGCGTTATTAGTTTCCATGTAAGTTAGCATTAACATATTTTCCCAAGGGAGAATGTTACGAGTGCAAATGAGTGAGCGAGCGAGAATTGCACTATCGAAGCAAAACAAACATTGAGGGAAGGCATGAGCTAAGAATATATAGC
>CANXME010002019.1:3090000-3399585 GCA_948144175.1 Closterium sp. NIES-65
AGGATGACAGGGTGTTTTGCCCCGACTTTCAGAGTGTTGTTTTAACGGACCAAGGCAACCTGTCAGCAAGGCTCCGCTCACCTTAGATGTGCTGGAAATTATGAGACACTCTGAAACCTCAACTTAGAACAGCGAGTCGCACACTGCTGAGGAATTTTGCCCCCGCTTTGATGGACTAGGATCCGCTTTGGCTTTTAGGCCTGTGGGATCCATTTGGCTGGAGTTGACAGCCAGCCACAGAAAACAAGCTAAAATTGGCCGAAGTACGAATTTGAATAAAGTGTATAGGAGAGCGAGCACCACCAGAAAAGTCGGGAATGAAGCAACCTGGTGTCACACTAGCGTAATCGCAGTGTGCTGTGTTCGTGAACTTCGCAACCCCTCCCAGCACACGGAAGTTTCACGCTGGCAAATTCGCCGAGTTCGCGAGAAACACAGAAACGGTGTTTGTTAAATTTCCACTGTCAGTTCGGAGATGGTAGATAGATCATCCCGTATTTTATTGGTATACCGAGCCTAAAAAGGTGCGATGGCAGGGTGAAATTTGACTGAAACTCCAGCCCCGCACAGTCCCTCAGAGCAACATGTCGGGAGCCCCGGCCAGCCCGCGAAAAGCAGGACAGCGGCCACAGACGTCAAACGAGGTCAGCATCTACAGTGGTCAATGTTCTTGCACACACAGCAAGGTGTATGCCCGACCGGATTCACTGTGTATGGCATGTAGGCTCTTCAGCGAAATAACGTAGGAAAATCCCTCATGAAATAAAGTAGGTGTCAAGTACTGTAGTCATCATTAGTGATCGGCACTGTGGACTTTTCGGTCAGTGGCTGCTGGGGCAGATCTCAGATAATGGTGTTGTACATATCTAGTGTATCTGTACAGCATTCACAGTTCCAAGTGTACTCGTACCACCAGTCCCCTAAGGGTGTGGGCCTAATCGAGTTTGAACGCGATTGCTCTGATCGGGTCGGATCTGATCGGGCTGCTTGTGATCGCAGTGCCCGAGCACCCCGATCAGAGATGTTTTTCGAAGAAGATCTCCAGCGCTTGCGGAGAAAGTACTGTACATTTACGTCGCAATTTTGTCCCCATTCTAGCGAGATTGGCGACAATACGTCACCTGGCGAAGCTTTTTTGTTGCCCGGTAACTTGACAGTGTAAATACTCGCAAGCGTCGTTGTGGGCCCCGACCACATGCAATCAGCTGATCGCCTGTGATCGAGGAAAATCGACTTTGATCTGGGTGAAAAGCGGGTCTGATTGAGTTGGGGCGATCGGCTGATCGCGATCAGCTGGTTGCCCCTGATTGCATAAAATTGGCTTCCAGGCTTCCTAGAGATTGCTGATTGCATGTGATTGAGACGATCAAACTCGACTAGACTCACGCCCTAAGACCGAAACATGCCCTGGAACAACTTTTGAAAATCTTTGGACTCAGATGCCGCCCCCATAAACAAGAGGGCGGAAAAGACAAAGGTGTAGCTCAGTAGTGCCGGCAGACAAATGTGAATTACTGTACGAGAAGGCATTTCTGGTTGCATGAGGGCGGGTCATTTTCGTTTTGTGTGATCAGTGAAAGGGATATCGCTCAAAAGCAGCGGGAGGATCTGCATACACTTGTTTCTACCGGGGGTTCTGTTCCACTTCTAGTTCTTGAGAAACACAAAACTGTATATTCAGTTGGTCGAGGAATCCTCTTTCGTTGAGAGATACCAGGTCGAACTGGCAGCAGCAGCCGGGTTCACACATTGCCGCCTTTCAGATTTGAAAGTGTCGGGTTGTCTGAGAGAGCCGGTCTGGTCCCTAAACTGAGCTGTAGCATTGCTGTAGAGCAAGAACCACAACACCGAGTTGTTCCGCAAAAATCCGGGCAGTTCGAACGAGAACACGGGGGTCCTTGTTCGAACGTGCAAGGTATACACCGAGTCCTCGCCAATTTCACGTCCCATGAAACTTTTCACAATTCACCCTTGCCCGATTTTGACTTTAGGGATCAAACATTCAGGAACAAAAGGCTACTCGTGAAGCTGTTTATTTTCGTTTCGCGAAACTCTCACGCAGTGGCTGCAGCGCATTGACTGGATTTTCCGCTGCAACCCTGTTTTTGTTTTCCTGCTGACTCGTGTGGGTAGTCTCGAACATTTACCTACTTATACCTAAGCTTTTCAAATGACCCCCGATTTCGGGTAAACCAGAAAGGATTGCTCAGGGGTGTAAAATTGGTGGGATTGAAATTGGCGAGGACTCGGTGTATGTGTTCTTCGTGTGCTGCTCTGTCTTCTCAAGCACAAGCGTGAATCACTACAGTACAAATGCTGCCACATTCACGCCCTCCGATATTTTACAGCTCAGCTTGTACTTCGCAAGTCTGGCAGTCTGTCCAGTACAGTTTGTGGACGTTGACTTGTAACGACTGGCACTTGGAGTGGTCTCCATCATAACGCCGAGTTTGTTTTTGAGAAATTTCAGAACCGAAGTACAATCACAAGGGTCCGATACACTCTCTTTTATAAAGAGAAACTGCAATATCTAATTTGACAACAGAATGCTGATACAAATGAAGGCTTACGCAAACATTGAGTAAGGCCCTTGCTCTGAAGGGACCTCAGAACTTGAGGTTTGGTGTCAGAATAACCGAAATTTTATTATATCAATCCCTAATATATCAATGTAATGCACTACCTCGTATAGATAATGTGCACTACCGAGTATCGTATTACACACATATGGAGCATGCGATATGTGGAAAGTCAATAATCAGAAGTCAGCTGCTTTGACTGTTGAGTGGCTTGTCAGAATCCCAACCACTAGACCATTGGGATAAAAAGGCTTGTTTGTGTAGCGGGTCCATGCGCCCATAACCCCCTAGGCGAACACGCTTCTAACCCCCACTATGATCAATCAGGCATCCACAATGCAGGTCTACTGACCCCCCCCCCCCCCCCCCCCCCCCCCCCCCCCCCCCCCCCCCCCACCCCAACACTGGGAGGTGTCAAACTGTATGTTTGTGTTCTCTCTAGGCTATAATGGGTTAGCCTATAAGGGGTACAATACTTGAGGGTTAGTTTTTGTACCTAACTCATTTAAAGCTCATCATTCCTGCACAGTTATTCTGATAGGAGGCCCATGACTGAGGCAGCAGCAAAGTCAACAAGCTCAGAGACTAAGGCGGTGGCAGCAGATGACTTTAAAGACTGGTCAGTGACAATAGTGGCTAGTAGACGCGTGACAATGGGGTGAGCAGCACGAACCAGGTCAGACTCAAGGTCCTGAACGTCAGGCACATAAGTCGCAAGAGGAGACGTTAGGGGAACACGCTGTGGAACAGAGGAAGGACGAAGTGCCATAGCGTGCGTGCCAGGGATAGGAGGCGGACGCTCACGAGGAACACGACTACCAGTGCGATGCGCGCGAACAGGCGAGGCAGGACGAGACGCAGGCTCACGACGCTCTGTAAGTGAGTCGGTCTGCTCAGTGTAAGGAGAAGGTGCAGGCAGTGGTGCGCCGGGCTGTAACGGAAGGCCAGTAGAAGACAGGAGGCTAAGAACCTGGCGAAGCACGGAGTCAGGCGGTGGCAGAGACAACGGTGACGGCGGAACGAAAAACAGTCGTGATGGTGCAGTGCCACCAGTACCAGTAGCTCCAGCGCCTCCAGCAGCTCTAGAACCTCCAACCCCAAAACCTCTAGCAGCACCACCTCCAGCTCTAGTAACTCCAGCAGCAGCACCTCCAGCTCCAGCGCCTCCAGCAGCTCTAGGACCTCCAGCTCCAACGCCTCCAGCACCAACACCTCCAGCTCTAGTGACTCCAGCAGCAGCACCTCCAGCTCCAGCTCCTCCACCAGCTCCAGAACCTCTAGCTCCAGTGCCACCAGTAACAACACCCCCAGAACTGGCACCTTTAGCCCAAAGGTCCCCAACTCCAGAGTCAACAGTACCAGCCCCAGGGCCTCCAACAGTAGCACCCCCAGAACCGGCACCTCCAGCTCCAGGGTCTCCAATGCCAGGGCCTCCAGCCCCAGTACCTCCAGCAGCAGCACCCCCAGAGCCGACACCTCCAGCTCCAGGAGCAGTACTAGTCCCGACAGTTCCAGTACCTTCAGTACAAGCACCTCCAGGACTAGAGACACCAGCACTCCCAGCGCCTCCACAACAAGCAGCTCTAGCAGCACGACTCTTCAGGCGGGCACGGGACGCAAGTCACTCTCGTGCCTGCTGTGGTGAGATAGGCCCGTGTCGTGAAACGAGAATCAGAGGAACGCCAGTAGACTCAGCACCCCCCGACCCGGCACCTTTCGGCCCAGCACCCCCAGACTCCCAGCCGTAGGCTCAGCACCCCCAGGCTCCGCACTCCCTAGCACCTCATGCGCAGACTCAGCACCCCCAGACGCAGCACCCCCAGCAGCACCTCCCACAGCAGCACCTGAGTCGCTAGTGACCTCTACAGGCTCAGCCACGGGGGGAGGGTCTACTTTAGACAGACCTGAAGGAGCAGGAACCTGAGGGGGGAGGGGGTCTACTGGAGGGAGACCTAGAGCGAGGAAAAGCAGCAGGGGAGGGAGAGGGGCAGTGCGGTAGGGGAAGAGACGGTAGAAAGGAACCAACTCGTCAAAGGTGACTTCCTGAGAGGGGAAGACACGGCGCGAGGTGGGGTGGTAAAACTGCCAGCCAGGCGCGTCAAGGGACAAAGCCAAGAAAGACACAGGGAATGGTGTGGGAGGAGAGCTTGTCTCGGATGTATCGCGGACAAGGGCACGAGCACCCCAGACCCGGAAACGCGACGCAACGCAGTGTGGGCGAGGTCTCTGGCAAGGAGACATGGGGCCAGAGGTAGAGCTGCTGCGCGTCGTACCGGACTGCAAACGACCACAGAAAATGGGGAGCAGGGCAGCAAGGCGCGACGTGCAGCTGCCACAGGGCGCGGGCTGCAGCAGGGCGCTGAAGCAGGGCAGGGCAGAGCATTGGCACAGGGCAGGGCGCTGGCGCAGGGCAGGGCGCTTGCGCTGGGCAGGGTGCTGGCGCAGGGCAAGGCGCTGGCGCAGGGCAGGGCGCCAGTGCCCGCAGGGCAGGGCGCCAGTGCCCGCAGGGCAGGGCGCGCGCTGAGAGCGCAGTGTAGGGCAGGGCGTGGGGTAACGCGGTAATCGTAGTCGATCACTAGGTAACGGTGGGCCCAAAAAAAAAATGGTCCTATGGACCTACCGCTCTGAAACCATGTTAAGAATTAACAAGCAGGAATGGTGTAAACTATCGAGAGAGTTGGTACAAGTACAAAACCTAAAGGGGTTGTACTCCATGTTGGCTACCCCATTATAGCCTACCCATTACTACCATAACATATATATAGTTTGACAATAAATAGCAATCTAGCTAGCCATGTACTCTAAGGGGTACAATACCTTATTTATTGTATTGCATAGCTACAGTAATGTCGACTATTGCCATACTCGATAGTTACCATGTTGCATCGCGTAACCTTTGATGTGCTTGCCGGATGGTCAACATTTGCAACCGTTGAGTAACAGCAACTGTTCACTTTTGGGTGACTCTCGAGCTGCCGCATGCTCTATATAAGCTATATGGCAGTCCAGTAGCGCTGCTTTTCTATGGAGTGGTGCGCTAGGAGAGAACATTCGGGAATGCATTGATAACATCTCGGTTAATCCAACACTTTGAGAAGAATAGAACGAGAATGAGGATGAACTATGAACGAAGTGAGTACAAATAGGAAACCCTAATTGGGTTGTACCCCCTATGGGATACCCCACTATAGCCTACACAAGTAAGTAAGCTATAATGTTCTGACACACCCCCATAGGCAAAGTGGGGGAGAACAAAGGGGTCACAAGACCAGTCAAGCAAAGCAAGGCAAAGCTCAGGGTGGATCACAAAGTCACCACACATTTCGAGCACAAGTTCAAAGGCCAGGAGGCCAGTTCACAAGCAAGATCACATATAGGTATACAAAAGGCTAAGCAAGCAAGAGCAAGAGTATATATATGTGACAGTACAAGCAAGGTCAAGAAGTAAGCAAGTGAGGCAAGACAGGCATAAGCCCCAACTGAGTGCAGAAGCGCTGATGATCATAAGGCGCAAGTGCCTTGGTGAAGACATCAGCAGTGTTGGCCTCAGAGGCCACGTACGCAAGCCGCAACTGTCCACGCTGCTGCAGCTCACGCGCAAGAAAGTAGCGGAGAGCAATGTGCTTTGTCCTGTGCTCCAGTCGCTACTCTCGACAAAAGGCCAGCATGGCCTTGTTGTCCACGTACAAGACTGGAGGAGAACGAGGCGGCTCTCCAAGGTCGGTCAGTAGGTAGGTGAGCCAGCGAAGCTCCTGTGCAGCCATAGCCCCGGCGTAGATCTCAGCCTCACAACTGGAGCCAAGAACAGAAGACGAGCGGGTAGCCCGCCACGAAACAGAGCCGGAACCAAGACTGAAAGTGTAACCCTGTGACGACTGCTGCGTAGCCTGGTCGTCAGCCCAAGAAGCGTCCGCGTGCCCAGTGAGGACCACTGGACTGCGCCCTCCAAGCACTAGCCCCATGCCCGACGTACTGCACAAGTAGCGCAACACCCTCTTCGCTGCAGCCATGTGCTCTGGTCGGTGTCTCCCAGGAGCAACATAGCGTGCAAGAATGCTAAGAGGGTATGCAAGGTCAGGTCGTGTGCAGGTCATCAGGTACATGAGGCAGCCGACAAGCTCTGGATACGGGCCACTCGACTCTACGGACTCATCCGAAGGCAGAGCTGAGAGCGAGTGGCGAGTAGGCAGAGGAGTGGCCTGAGGCGAGGAGTACGTGAAGCCGAAGCGCTGAAGGACCTGCTGCACCATGTGTGACTGAGTCAGGGTGATGGTGCGGCGTGCTCTGTCCCGGGTGATCTGCAAGCCAAGGTAGCTGCGCAGCTCACCTAGGTCAGTGCACGTGTGTCTCTTCTGCAGCTCGGACTTCACGTAGGCGAGTCCAGCGGTGTCAGCTGTGGCAAAGACCAAGTCGTCGACGTACACGAGGATGTAGAACGGCGGCAGAGAAGTGTCGGTGCGCAGAAACAGCGACGGGTCTGCAGTGGAAGGAGCAAACCCAAGTGCCGCCAGCGTAGTCCTCAGTGTGTCGTGCCACTCACGCGGTGCCTGGCGGAGACCGTAGACTGGACGCCGGAGACTCCACTGGGTACCAGGAGGGAAAGGCCCAGTGAAGCCAGGTGGGCGACGCAGCCACATCTCCTCGTGCAGGCTGCCCTGCAAGAAAGCAGTGCTGAAGTCGAGAGAGTGCAGCTCGTAGTCACGGTGAGCAGCAACGTGCAGGAGTACCCGAAGAGTGGTCATCTTCGGGGTGGGGGAGAAGGTCTGAAAGTAGTCAACTCCCTGCCGCTGATTGAAGCCACGAGCCACGTAACGCGCCTTGAAGACAGGCGGAGAACCCGGCGGCCGCTTCACCCTGAAGATCCACATGCCACTGACTATGTTCGCCCCAAGAGGGGGAACAGCGTCAACGTAGGTGCCTGTGGACCTCCAGGAAGCCATCTCTGCATCCATAGCTGCCTGCCACTGAGAGGAGTAGGGACCCTCTATCGCCTCCGCGTAAGAGCGCGGAGTCGGGATGTCTAGTGCATCCGGGTCTCCCTCAGGGGCGAGCAGTACAGACGCGAGATGAGGTGAAGCAGCGGCCAGACACTGGAACTCCTCCTGCCTGTCCTCAAGGCCGTCCGTGCCAAGGGCACACTCACCCCCGACGCACGGAGGACAGGCAGACTCAGACTCAACGACAAGACTAGCAGCGTAGTTTAGACGACAGCGCGCAGCAAAGTCGACGAGCTCAGTGACAAGGGCAGACGCAGCAGAAGACTCGAACGAAGGGTCAGTGACGGCAGTAGCAAGGAGACGCGTGAGAGTAGGACTGGCAGCACGAAGAGAGTCCGACTCCGGGTCGGCAAGAGCAGGAAGAGAGGAAGCAGGAGGAGAAGGCAAAGGGGCACGCAGAGGAGCAGTAGACGGACGCAGAGACATCCGGTGCGTGCCAGGGACCAGAGGAGGACGCTGACGCGAACCGCGACCACTAGTGCGCGCAGTACGAACAGGCGACGCAGGACGAGACGCAGGCTCACGACGCTCAGTAAGACCTCCAGTCGGACCAGTGTAGGGAGAAGGAGCTAGGCAAAGGGGAGGCAGGCTGTAGCTGTGACTATGACTGGACAGGCTGTGGACCCTCTAAGGGAGGAGGAGGAGGACCAGGAGAAGGTGTAAGACCAAGAACCTGCTGCAGGAGTGGAACAAAGTACGGTCGGGGCCGCGTGGCGACGCCAGAAACAGCAGGGACAACACCAGTACCCCCAGCAGGAGTACCCACTCCAGTAGCACCTCCAGTAGCTCCATTACCCCTAGCAGCACCTCCAGCAGCCCCAAAACCTCCAGCAGCACCAGGAGCACTGCCAGTCGGACAGCCAGCGGTAGTCTCAGCGCCAACACGCTCAGCAGCACCAGCTCCAGGAGAACCCGCAGGCCCAGCAGCTCCAGTACTCCCAGTACGAGCACCTCCGGGACGCGCGGCAGCAGCACCTTCAGTAGCCGAAGAACCTCCAGCACCAGCAGCACGCCTCCAGCGCCGGGCAAACCACTCACGCAGCTCCTATGGGGAGAGTGGCTCTCGGCGAGACGAGGCACCCGGAGAACCCCCAGGCGAAGAACCTCCAGTCTCAGCACCCCAAGGCTCAGCACCTCCAGTCTTAGCACCCCCAGGCTCAGCACCCCCAGGCTCAGCACCGCCAGGCTCAGCACCCCCAGGCTCAGCACCCCCAGGCTCAGCACCCCCAGGCTCAGCACCCCCAGGCTCCGCACCCCCAGGCTCAGCACCCCCAGACTCCGCACCCCCAAGCTCCGCACCCCCAGGCTCAGCACCCCCAGGCACAGAACCCCCAGTCACAGCACCCCTAGGCTGAGCACCCACAGCAGCACCAGAGTCACCAGTGACCTCGACAGGCTCGACTGCGTCTACCTGGGACACTTCTGAAGGGGCAGGACCCTGAGGGTGAAGGGGGTCTACCGGGGGGGGACCTGGTACCAAGAAGAGCGGGGGTGGGGGGAGGGACGGAGTGCGGTAGGGGAAGAGGCGGTAGTAGGGTACCGACTCGTCAAACGTGACGTCCTGGGAGGACAGAACACGGCGAGAGGTGGGGTGGTAGAACTGCCACCCAGGGGCGTCGGGGGGGAACCCCAGGAAGACGCAAGGAGCAGCGCGAGGGGACAGCTTGTCCGCAGACAAGTCGCGGACAAACGCCCGAGATCCCTAGACCCGGAACGCCGACGCATCGCCAACCTTCCCCGTCCACAGCAGGGCTGGGGAGGTCTCCGGCCTGGAGACCCTGGGGTGGAGGTTGATCTGATGCGCCGCGTACCTGACCGCAAACGGCCACAGAAAATGGGGGGCAACCGCATGCATCATAGACGTACGAGCGACGTCCATGACCATGCCAATGCGGCGCTCTGCAATCCCATTTTGCTGCGGTGAGTCCGGAAGCGTGAAGGTCTGACGGATGCCTCACGCACGACAGTAGGCACACAGAAGGCCAGAGGAGAACTCTCCGCCTCTGTCCGAGTGCAGACGCAGCACAGGAAAGTCCGAGCCAAAGCTCTGCCTGAGCTGGAGACGAGCTGCGCGGATCGAGTCGATCAGCACCTCAGTGACATCACCCTTGCTGCGCAAGGGGAAGACTGTGGTGTAACGCGAGTAGTCGTCAACCACCAACAGGAAGTAGCGCTCGTGACCGAGTCCACGGACGCGGGCAGGGCCCCACACGTCCATGTGAAGCGTCTGCAACGGAGCCTCTGTCGGAGGAAACTGGGAGGAGTGAGGGGCAGCACGCTGGCGCCCCTCGACACAGGGGACACAGGCAGGGCCAGGGCCCTGAGGAAGGGGAGGGAGGGACCGGGGGAGACCAGACACAAGAAGACGGGAGGCCATGCCTCTGAGCCGAAGCAGAGAGGGGTGACCCAGGCGGTGGTGCCAGAGGAGAGTCTCGTGAGACAGGCGACGACACGAACAGGGGGCAGACTCAGGACCAGACCTGGACGCTGCAGCAAACACCTGACCAGACGAAGGGACCCTACCAGACTCAGGAACTGGAGGAGAAGCAGTGGTCAGTGTGTACAGGCTCGACCCTGGCTGACGTGTAAACGTAGCCAGGTGACGACCTGTGCGAGCCTCTGTGCAGTGCGTCACCCGCTGACGAGCAGGGGTGAACTGGTGGACTCCCGCATCCTGTAGGTCAGCACCACTCACCAAGTTCGTAGAGAACGAGGGAAGGTAGAGACCAGACAGGGTGCCAGAGGGAGCCGCCGGACACGGGAGGACTGTGGAAAAGTGAGACAAGACAGGACCCCCAGAGGGGTCAGCCAGGGACACCGCAACCGGCCGACTAAGCGGCGTGAGTGTGGTGCGGTCCCGAAAGAAGGAGCGAGACGCTCCAGAGTCAAGAGTGAAGGTGTGGGAGGCCGAGGCCGACGCAGTACCTGAGAGCGCAGACTCACTAGTACCTGAGAGAGCAGCCTCACCAGTACCTGAGAGCACAGACGCACTAGCACCTAGAGCAGTAGTACCAATGCCCGGGTCGGGCGGGAAACACCGGTAACAGTCACCCTCATCACTAATGGTCACAGCATACATGGCAGCAAGGATAGCATCAAAGTCAAGATCAAAGATAGCTACACCAGCCCTAGACAGCTCTCCCCAGCGGGGGATCTCCGCGGCCTCCGGGAACTGCTGGCGCCAAGCGTCCGTCAGGCGGCCAAAGCAGCGCTGGGCGGTGTGGGTACCCCCACACTGCTCTCCAGCACGGTCGCCAGTGCGAAGGACGTAGGTGCAGGGACCAAAAGCCCCCACCACGCTGACGCTGGGTGTACCACTCACGGAGCTGCTGAGGCGTCGGGAGGTCGCGAGAACGCTGCTGCTGCTGCTGCTGCTGTTGCTGGCGCTGACCACCCCCAGTGCTGCTCCGCTGCGAAGCGCCACTCCGACCACCTCCACCACCGCCACCGCCACCGCCACCGCCACTCCCGCCTCCGCCTCCACCGCCGCCGCCTCCTGCCACCTCCGCTCCCACCGCCACCGCCGCCGCCACCCCCGCCGCCACCCCCGCCCCCACTACTGCCACTAGCACCCCCACCCCTGCCACCACCTCCACCGCCACCCCCACTCCCTCAGCCGCCTCCACCGCCACCTCCACCGCCCCCGCTGGCCCCACCCGCTCCCTTGCCCCCCTTGCCCTTGCCAGAGCGGCGTCTCCCGCTAGGGGCAGACGCCGCACCGACCGACTCAAGACCAACGAGGTCGGCCGCAGCGGCAGAGGCGACAGAGGGCAGGAGAGGGGAAGGAGAACACCCCTCAAAGATGGGGGCGCGGGGGTCACCTCGAGAGGCTCCTACAGCGACTATGCTCTTCTCCGCCGCTAGGAGGGCCTTCTCGAGGCTGTCGACTGTGAGGGTGGTGGGACAGACCGCGAGGAAGTGGTCCCGGACTACACGAAGGGAGTCAGGGAGGCGAGTGACTAAAAAGTAGAGAGTGATGTACATGGGGGGGGGGGGTTCTTGGCGCAGAAGTCAGCAGGAAGCGCAGCGCGGTAGCGAGTGTCACTAGTGCGGAGGTGCGTAATGAGGTCAGCGACAGTGGGAAAGGCGGCAAGGTCAGGGAAGAGGAAGGGGAGCATGAGGCGGCTCAGTGCAGCAGTGGCAGGGGAGGAGTAGCGCGCAACTACAGCGTCGTACAAGGTCTGGGCACTCTTGTACTGGCTAAAGTGCGCGCGCTCAGCGGTAGGCAGGTGGCGACGCACAGCAAGACGTGCAGCAGCATCGCGCGTGGCCCACTGTGAGCGAACAGTGGCGTCAGCATCAGCAGCAGGGGCAGGGACGGCGCCAGAGGTGAGGTCAAAGAGAGAAAGACCGTCTGCCCTATCGCACTGTAAAAACAGCTGCAGGTCGTCGAGCCAGACCTCAAAGTCAATGGCACGACCCTCAGCGTCAAAAGCTAGGACACTAGGGGTAGCCATGACTGCAGCCGGCGATCTCACCAGACAGGACGGGTCGGGGAGCACAGCAGCACAGCAAACACGGCACCTCGGCCGGCCCAGCAGCGACACCAGCACCTCAGCACCAGCAGCTCGGCTCCTCGAGCGGCTCGGGCGGCTCGGGCGGCTCGGGCGGCTCGGGCGGCTCTGGCGGCTCGGGCGGCTCGGGCGGCTCGGGCGCTCAGCGGCACAGGCGACCCGGGCGGCTCTGCAGCTCGGGCGGCTCGGGCGGCTCGGCTCCTCAGCTGCGCAGGCGGCTTGGGTGACGCGGGTGGCACGGGCGGCTCGGGCGTCGTGACGGGCGGCTCACGGGCGGCTGAAGGGCGGCTCACGGGCGGCTCACAGGCTGCTGTCGGGCGGCTCACGGGCGGCTCACGGGCGGCGCACGGGCGGCTCACGGGCGGTGCACGGGCGGCGCACGAGCGGCTCACGGGCAGCTCACGGGCGGCTGAAGGCGGCTGACGGGCGGCGCACGGGCGGCTCACGGGCAGCTGAGGTCGGCGCACGGGCGGTTCACGGGCGGCTGAGGGCGGCGCGCGGGCGGCTCACGGGCGGCTGAGGGCGGCGCACGGGCGGCTCACGGGCGGCTGACGGGTGGCTAATGGGCGGTTCACGGGCGGCGCGTCGGGCGGCTGAGGGCGGCGCACGGGTGGCACGTGGACGGCCTGGGGCCTGGCGGGCAGCACGCGGGCGGCTAAGGGCGGCGCGCGGATGGCGCGCGGGCGGCCTGGGGCCTGGCGAGCGGCGCGCGGGCTGTGTAGGGCGGCGCGCGGGCTCTAGGGCGGTGCGCAGGCTGCGTAGGGCGGCGCGTGGGCTGCGTAGGGCGGCGCGCTGGCTCTAGGGCGGCGTGCGGGCTCGAAGGGCGGCGCGCGGGCTGCAAAGGGCGGCACGCGGACGGCTAAGGGCCGGAACGGGCGGCGCGCGGGCGTGAAAGAGAGAGCCCGGAGCGCGCTCCGGGCAGAAAAAAAAAAAGTCGAAGTAGTGGTGGGCCCTAAGCACAGTTCCCACAGGGGAACCTGCTCGATACCATGAGAAGAATAGAACGAGAATGAGGATGAACTATGAACGAAGTGAGTACAAATAGGAAACCCTAATTAGGTTGTACCCCCTATGGGATACCCCACTATAGCCTACACAAGTAAGTAAGCTATAATGTTCTGACACACTTCTCTTTCTTCCCAAAGGTGAGCCACTTGGAATTTCTTCGAGATCCCGCAAAGGTTGGCAAAGTGCTGAAACTTCTGAAGTAGCAGCTTCCTGGTCAAGAAATCTGCTACCATGTCACCAGTTGGGCAGTACGTGAGTTTGACCTTGCCCTTGTCGATTTCGTCCTTGACGAAAAAATAACGGAGTACAATGCGTTTCGTGCGGTTCACGAAGCCGGGCTTGTTTGCAATTTTGATCGCGCTTTGATTGTTGCAGAGTAACGTGAAGTGCTTGCTCATCATCACTTTTGCTTCCTACACGAGCTCCATCAGATACATTCCTTCGCGAATAGCTGCGCTGGCGGTGATGAACTCGGCTTCGGCTGATGAAAGAGCAATGAGTGCTTCTGAGAGTTCCACGAGATAAGTCCAGTAGGTTGGAGTTGAAAAATTAAGCCTGTGTGAGAGTGTCTATTGTCAGCATCTCCCACATGATCCGCATCCACGTATCCGCGAAGCTGTACAGATAGCTGTTAAGTTAGCTGTGTAGGTGAGTCCGACGCCAGGTCCAGTAGATTCTCCCCTTCAGGTCGACGCAAGTACTGTGCGAGGTGGCTTGCGACATATGAGAGATCCGGCCGGCACGTGACGGCGGCGAACAGGAGACGCCTCAGCTGCTACTGATAGAGCTGATGATTTTCGATGGAAAGTGGCATGGTATTGGGTTCATGATTAGGAGGAGTGCGAAAAGGGGTGGTGAAGTTGATCGGGGCGATTGCGAATTTCTTTGTGAGCGTTTCCGCATACTTGGCGGGGAAGAGGTGGATGGAGGTGGCGGACTGAATAATGTTGAGGCACAGGTTCTGCTTGATGTCGTGGTTGATTGTCACCTCAAGCTTCCCCTTAATCTCCTCCTCGAACCTGTCAAGCAGCTCCGAGTCGTTGTTGGTTTAGAGTAGATCGTCGTCATAGGCGACAAGGAGGATAAATTTGCTGTGCGATTCTATTCGATACATGCATTGGTCGTGCGGTAGTTGAGCGAACCCGAGCTCTGTGAGGACGGTGCGCAGGTACTGGTGCCGAAGGCGAGGTGCTTGCTTGATGCCATAGAGAGATTCCTGGAGGAGGCAGATGGCGCCGTCGCTTTCCTCGAAGGTGTGTGGTTGTTTGACGAAGATTATGGCATCGACGAATGCGTATAGGAACACACTCCTGGCGTCGATCCGTCAGAGCGGACGCTGCTTGACAGCTGCGATGCAGATGAGAATGCGGACCAAGGTGTGCCGTCCTACCGGCGCAAAGGTTTGGTCGTAGTCCGCCATGTGAATTTGCTCAAAGCCGCGTACCATCCACCTTGCCTTGTATTTGCCAGAATGAGAGAAGTGATTGTACGAGCAAGATTGGGAGTACAGGTAGGAAAACCCTAGAATGTTGTACCCCCTAAGGCTAAACCCACTGTAGCCTACAGAACAATAACATATACAATGTTTGACACACCCCCATAGGCTAAGTGGGGGAGAACAAGGGGTCACAAGACCAGTCAAGTAAGGCAAAGCAAGCTCAGGGTGGATCACAACGTCACCACACACTCTAAGCACAAGCAAGAGGCCACAAGGCTAGTTCACATGCAGAGGCATATATGTAACACAAACATCACAATGATCTATACCTAACAAAGCAAGCATGCACGTATATATATAGAGATCACAGTACAGGCAAAGTCTACAACAAGTGAGGAAAAGTGGGCACAAGCCCTAGCAAAGTGCAGAAGCGCTGATGATCACCAGACTTAAGTGCCTTGGTGAATATATCAGCAGTGTTGGCCTGAGTGGCCACGTGAGCAAGACGAAGCTGACCACGCTGCTGCAACTCTCGAGCCAGAAAGTAACATAGAGCGATGTGCTTCGTTCTATGCTCCAGTCTGTGCTCCTCACACAAGGCAATGGCTGCCTTGTTGTCGACGTACAGCAGTGGAGGAGAACGAGGCCGCTCTCCCAGGTCGGTCAGCAGGTAGGTGAGCCAGCGTAACTCCTGTGCAGCCATGGCTGTGGCGTAGATCTCAGCCTCACAACGGGAGCTGAGAACTGAAGACGAACGCGTAGAACGCCACGAAACTGAGTCAGAGCCAAGGCTAAAGGTGTAACCCTGTGATGACCGCTGAGTAGCCTGGTCGTCAACTCAAGAAGCGTCATGAGTGCCCAGTGAGAACAACTGAGCTCCTCCCTCCAAGCACGAGCCCCATGCTCGATGTACTACACAAGTAGCGCAATACCCTCTTTGCAGCATCCCAATGCACCTTTCGGTGCCTACCAGGAGCTACGTAGCGGGCCAGAAGGCCAAGAGGGTATGCTAGGTCAGGACGAGTGCAAGTCATCAGGTACATGAGGCAGCCAACTAGCTCTGGGTAAGGACCACTCGGCTCTACGGACCCATCCGAAGGCAGAGCTGAGAGCGAGTGACCTGTAGCCAGAGGAGTGGCCTGTGGCCACGACCAGGAGAAGGCGAAGCGCTGAAGGACCTGATGCACCATGTGTGACTGAGTCAGTGTGATGGTGCGGCGTGCTCTGTCCCGCGTGATTTGCAAGCCAAGGTAGCTGCGCAGTTCACCTAGATCAGTGCACGTGTGTCTCTTCTGCAGCTCTGACTTCATGTGGGCGAGAGCCTCAGTGTCAGCAGTGGCAAAGACCAAGTCGTCGACGTACACGAGGATGTAGAACGGCGGCAGCAAAGTGTCGGTGCGCAGAAACAGCGACGGGTCAGCAGTAGAAGGCGCGAACCCAAGAGCCGCAAGAGTAGTCCTCAGTGTGTCGTGCCACTCACGTGGCGCCTGGTGGAGACCGTAGTCCGGCCGCCGGAGGCTCCACTGGGTACCAAGAGGAAACGACCCAGTGAATCCAGGAGGGCGGCGCAGCTAGATCTCCTCGTGCAGGCTGCCCTGCAAGAAAGCTGTGCTGAAGTCAAGAGAGTGAAGCTCGTAGTCACGCTGAGCGGCAACGTGCAGTAGCACCCAAAGAGTGGTCATCTTTGGGGTGGGGGAGAAAGTCTGGAAGAAGTCTACTCCCTCTCGTTGACTGAAGCCTTCGAGCAACGTAACGAGCCTTGAAGGCAGGCGGAGAACCCGGCGGCCGCTTCACCCTAAAAATCCACATGCCAATGACGATGTTCACCCTAGGAGGGGGAACCTCGTCGACGTAAGTGCCAGTGGACTTCCAAGATGCCATCTCTGCATCCATGGCTGACTGCCACTGAGACGAGTACTCACCCGCGATTGCCTCAGCGTAAGAGCGCGGGGTCGGGATGTCTGGTGCATCTGGGTCTCCCTCAGGTGCAATCAGCATGGACACGAGATGAGGTACAGCAGCGGCAAAGCACTCAAACTCCTCCTGCCTGTCCTCAAGGACGTCCGTGCCTAGAGCACCCTCACCCCCGACGGACGGAGGACAGACAGACTCAGACTCAGCAACAATACTCGGGGCGTAGTCTAGACGACAGCGAGCAGCAAAGTCGACAAGCTCAGCAACTAGGGCAGACGCAGCAGCAGACTCAAAGGAAGGGTCAGTGACAGCCGTGGCCAGGAGACACGTGACAGTAGGACTAGCAGCACGAAGAGAGTCGGACTCGAGGTCTGCAAGGGCAGGAAGAGAGGACGCAGGGGGAGAAGGCAGAGGGACTCGCTGCGGAGCAGTGGAAAGACGAAGTGTCTTCTGGTGGGTGCCTGGGACAGCAGGAGGACGCTGACGCGGGACACGACGACCAGTGCGAGCAGCACGAACAGGCGACGCAGAACGAGACTCAGGCGACATAGGACGAGACTCCGGCTCACGACGCTTCGTAAGACATCCTGTCGGACGAGTTTAGGGAGAAGGACTAGGAAGTGACGAGGCGGGCTGTAACTCTGCCTGTGACTGGACAGGCGGAGGACACTCTAGGGAGAGAGCAGGACAAGGAGGAGGTGGCTGACCAAGAACCTGTTGAAGGAGCGGAACAAAGTACAGGGACCGCATCAGAACCCCCAGCAACAGCTCCAACGCTAGCAGTACCACAAACAGCTCTAGTAGTGCCAACTCCAGCCGCACCGTCGGCTCCAGCACCTGTAGGACCAACCCCATGGTCGTCAGCGACACCAACTCCAGTAGACCCGGCGTCCTCAGCTCCACCAGCAGCTCCAGCACCTGCAGCTCCAACTCCAGCACCAGCAGCACCTCCAGTAGCACCAGCTCCAGCAAAACCCCCAGTCCCAGCAGCTCCAGCACCGCCTTTACGAGCACCTCCAGGACCAGTACCTCCAGCAGCACCAGTGGGCGGCACCCCAGGGCCAGGAGCTCCGCTCAGGAGGGTGCAGCGCCGAGCGTACCACTCACGCAGTCGCTGTAGGGAGGGAGGCGACGGCTGCGACCCAGCACCCCCAGCACCACCAGCTCCAACTCCAGCAGAACCCCCAGCTACAGCCGCCCCACGCTGGAGGCTGTAACGCTGAGAGTACCACTCACGTAGCTGCTGTGAAGAGGGAGTGTCACTAGGCGCAAGACGCTCAGTCTCAGCTCCCCCAGGCTCAGTACCCCCAGGCTCAGCACCCCCATGCTCAGCTCCCCCAGGCTCAGCACCCCCAGGCCCAGCACCCCCAGTCTCAGCACCCCCAGTCTCCGCACCCCCAGGCTCAGCACCCCCAGTCTCAGCACCCCCAGTCTCAGCACCCCTAGTCTCAGTACCCTCGCAGGACCAGAGTCGACAGCTACCTCGACAGGCTCGACCGGGTCTACCTGGGAAACACCTGAGGGAGCAGCACCCTGGGGAGGGAGGGGGTCTACCGAAGCAGCACCTGGCTTGAGGAAGATCGGCGGGGGGGGGAGCGGCGCAGTGCGGTAGGGGAACAGGCGGTAAAAGGGTACCGACTCGTCAAAAGTGACGTCTTGAGAGGGGAAGACACTGCGCGAGGTGGGGTGGTAAAACTGCCAGCCAGGCGCGTCAGGGACAAAGCCAAGGAAGACACAGGGAACGGCACGGGAGGAGAGCTTGTCCGCGGACGTATCGCGGACAAAGGCTCGACATCCCCAGACTCCGAACACCGACACATCGCCAACCTTCTCTGTCCAACGCAGTGTGGGCGAGGTCTCCGGAGCAGAGACTCGGGGCCAGAGGTTGAGCTGATGCGCAGCGTACTGCACTGCAAACGACCACAGGAAATGGGAGGCAGCCGCATGGATCATAAAGGTACGAGCGACGTCCATGACTAAGCCAATGCGGCACTCAGCAACCCCATTCTGCTGTGGAGAGGCCGGCAGTGTGAACGTGTGGCGGATGCCGTGCTCCGCACAGTAGGCTGCCAAGAGGTCAGAGGAAAACTCGCCACCACTGTCAGAGTGCAGACGCAGGACTGGGAAGTCCGACTGGAACCGGTCGCGGAGCTGGAGACGAGCAGCGCGGATCCAAGGTATCAAAACATCAGGGACCTCACCCTTGGTGCGCAAGGGGAAGACCGTGGTGTAGCGCGTGTAGTCGTCGACGACCAGCAGGAAGTACCGCTCGTGGCCCTGTCCACGGACGCGGGCTGGGCCCCACACGTCCATGTGGAGAGTCTGCAAAGGCGCCTCCTTGGGAGGGAACGAGGAGGAGTGAGGAGTGGCGCGCTGCCGCCCCTCGACACAGGGAAGACAGGGAGGAGCAGGCGAGGGTGGGAGAGGAGGGAGAACCCTGGGAAGACCAGAGACAAGGTACCGGGAGTGCATGCCACGAAGGCGCTGCACTGAGGGGTGACCAAGGCGGTGGTGCCAGAGGACAGTCTGGTGCGACAGGGTGCGACACGAGCAGGGGGCCGACAGCTAACCGTGACGAAGACGCAGCTACCTGAGGGGACTCAGTGGTCAGTGTGTACAGGTCCGACCCCGGCTCCCGAGTAAAGGTAGCCAGGTGGCGACCCGTCTGAGCACACGTACAGTGGGTCACACGCTCATAGGCAGGGGTGAACTGGTGAACACCCCCGTCCTGGAGAGCAGAGCCCGCCACCAAGTTCGTAGAGAATGAGGGGAGGTAAAGACCCGACAGGGTGTCGGCTGGAACCGCCGGACAAGGGAGGACAGTGGAGGAGGTCGCAAGGACTGGGCCCTTAGAGGGGTCAGCGAGAGAGACAGCAACAGGCCGAGCTAGCTGCTCAAGGACAGTGCGGTCACGAAAGAAGCAGCGGGAAGCACCCAAGTCCAGTGTGAAGGTGTGCAGTGCCCTAGTAGATGCAGTACCAGACTCACAAGCACCTGGAGCTGTAGACTCACTGGCACCAAGAGCAGCAGCCTCACCAGGACCTAGGGCAGCAGACGCACTAGCACCTAGAGCGGCAGTCTCACTTGTCCCAATACCCGGGTCGGGCGGTACACTCAGGTAGCAGTCACCCTCAACACTAATAGTCAATGCATACATAGCACCAAGGATAGCATCATAATCAAGAGCAAAGATATCAATTCCCTTCTTAAGCAGATCAGCCCAGCGGGGCAGCTCAGAGGCGTCAGGAAACTGCTCGCGCCAGGCGTTATCGAGACGAAAGAAGCAGCGCTGCGCCGTGTGAAACGTCCCACAGGTCTGGCCCGTGCGGTCACCTGTGCGGATAACGTACAGGCAGGTACCTCCACCCCCAGACCCCCCACGTTGAGAGTACCACTCTCGGTGGTGCTGGGGCGAGGGATTCTCGTCGGGACGCTGCTGCTGCTGCCTCTGGCCACCGCCGAACCCCCCACACTGCACCGCCCCACCGCGCCCGCCACCAGCTCCACCGCCACCACCACTGCCACCACCACCCCCACCACCACGGCCGCCGCCACCCCCTGCTCCGCCACTGACCCCCCCACCACCAGTGCCACTCCCACCTCCTCCACCACCCCCGCCCCCCCCCCACCCCCTCCACCATCGCCGCCCCTGCCGCTCCCTCCGCCACCCCTGCCCCCCTTGCCCCTGCCGCCCTTGCGCCTCCCACTGGGAGTAGACGCAGCCCCGACCCCCTCAGCACCGAGGTAGTCGACAGCAACAGCGGATGCAATGGAGGGAAGAAGGGGGGAGGGGGAGCATCCCTCAAAGAAGGGAGTGCGAGGGTCGCCACGAGAGGCACCTACATCTACAATGCTCTTCTCAGCTGCTAGGAGTTTGTTCTCGAGGATGTCGACAGTAAGGTCTGTGGGAGAGAGGGCGAGAAAGTCCCTGACAGTGCGAAGGGAGTCAGGGAGGCGGGTGACTAGGTGGTACAGTGTGAGGTACATCGGGGGGAGGGTTCTTGGCTAGGAAATCGGGGGGAAGCGCGGCACGGTAGCGGAGATCACTAGTACGGAGGTGAGTGATGAGGTCAGCGTCAGTGGCAAAGGCAGACAGATCGGGGAAGAGGTAGGGCAGCGAGAGACGGCCTATCGCAGCAGTAGCAGGGGAGGAGTAGCGCGCAACTACAGCATCGTACAATTCCTTAGCGGTCTTATGCTGGCCGAAGTGCTCGCGCTCATCTAATGGCAGGTGGCTGCGAACGGCTAGGCGAGCGTGTGCATCACGGGTCTGCCACTAGCGGGCTACGCGGCCTAAAAACGGGCCGCGCACGCGGGCTTCTAGCGGCTGCACACGGGCAGCTTAAGAGAAAACGAAGGCGCACGAGGGCGCACTAGGAGCGAGGCGCACGAGAGCGCTAGGAAGGGACGGCGCACGAGGGCGCTTCGAGCGGAAACGGTGGGCCCTTAGGAACGGTCCTAGGTTCCTAACCTAGGCTCGTAATACCATGTCAGAATGAGAGAAGTGATTGTACTAGCAAGATTGGGAGTACAAGTAGGAAAACCCTAGAATGTTGTACCCCCTAAGGCTAAACCCACTATAGCCTATAGAACAATAACATATACAATGTTTGACAATATTTGTCGATGGAGCCATTCGAAATAGAATCTTCCTCCCCTTCGCAGATGATCAGGGAATGAGCTTCCAAGCTCCGCGACGCTTGAGTGCCGCTACTTCCGCTGCCATGGCTGCCTTCCACTTCTTGTTGTTGGGCTTAGACAGGGCTTGTCGCACGGTGGTGGGTTCCTTGGGTGAGGTGTGGCGACAGCCCAAGGATGCGGAGGTCATTTTCGTTGGCCTTTTCGTAGGCGAGGCGATTGTATTCGTGGTAGCTGGTAACTTCGACAACGTCGTCGTTGCTGTCATGGCCAGTGCGGATGGTTTCTTGCAAAGGGTTTCTCGGTGGTAACTCGACATCTAGAGATCTTTGCGCTGTGCTATTGTAATTGTGGGCTTCACGAGTTGTATCGTCATCATCAAGTTGAGAAACATGAATGTAGGTTGGGGTCTGGAATGGGCTTGTAAGGGGGATGTTGGGAAAATAATCGAATGGTGTGATGTCCGTCGGATCTGCATCATCCGCAAGGTCAGCCTCATCCTCTGACAAGGCAAAGCTGTGGTGCCCCTCGAAAACCCATTCTGGTGCCTTGGCAGCTTCGCGGTGTTCCTAGAACAGTGGCAGGATCAGCTTCTCGTAGAAGATGCAGTCACGTGATTTTGTCACCTCGTGTGTCACGTAGTCCAGCACGATCCATGCCTTGTGTTCCTTTTCGATCTCGAGATGAATGCCCTAGCGTGCCTGATCAGCAAACTTTCCGATCCTTGCTGTGTGTGGCATGTACTGTACCATGCCGAACACCCGAAGAAGACACGTGTTAACCTTTCTGCCCATCCAAGCATTGTAGGGCGAGGTGTTGTTTTCAAGGCTTCGGGAGGACAGCAAGTTGTGGAGCCAAACAGTGTGGTTCATTGCAAAAAGCCAAATTTTTGTTGGTATGACAGACTGCTTCATCAGAGCGCTCATCCTTGTGGCAAGGCTCTTGTTTGCCCGTTTTGCTACTCCTTGTTGCTCGTGAGCGTAGGGCACAGATACCTGATTTCAATCCTTTTCTTGGCAAAGAGTTCCTTCAACTCTGTCGAGAAGAACTTTGCTCCACAGACTGTTTGGAAGCTTTTTAACTTCAGTCATGACTGACACTTGGCGCGTTCCATCCAGGCAATGAAACAGTTGAAGGCTAGGGAGCGGAGGTCGATGCTGATGGCCCAGACGTAGCCCGTGAGAGCGTCAATGAAGGTCATCGTGTACAGCTCGCCGTCAAGTCCTGACTGGCTGAATATCACGAAGTCGCTAAAGACCTTTTGGAGCAGTTTATATCTTTCGTATCCAGGAGGTAAGTTGGGGAAAGGCTTGTGGGCAAGCAACGCGGTGGGGCAGATGGTGCACGGTGGGTCGTCAGAGCTTGTCGTGAGTACGCCACCTCTACGAAGAAGCAGTTTTAAGTCGACGAGCTCAGCAACTAGGGCAGACGCAGCAGTGGACTCAAAGGAGGGGTCAGTGACGACAGTAGCAAGGAAACGCGTGACAGTAGGACTGGCAGCACGAAGAGAGTCCGACTCCAGGTCGGCAAGAGCAGGAAGAGAGGACTCAGGAAGAGAAGGCAAAGGGGCACGCAGAGGAGCAATGGACGGACGTAGAGACATCCGGTGCGTGCCAGGGACAGGAGGAGGACGCTGACGCGAACCACGACCACTAGTGCGAGCAGGACGGACAGGCGACGCAGGGCCAAACGCAGGCTCACGACACTCAGCAAGACCTCCACTAGGACCAGTGTAGGGAGAAGGAGCAGGCAGTGGGGAGGCCGGCTGTAACTGTAACTGTGACGGGACAGGCTGTGGACACTCTAAGGGAGGAGGAGGACCAGTAGAAGGCGTAAGACCAAGAACCTGCTCAAGGAGAGGAACGAAGTACGGCCGAGGCCGCGCGGCGACTCCAGACACACCAGGGACAGCACCAGTACCCCCAGCGGCAGCACCTGCGCCAGCAGCACCTCCAGCTCCAGTACCTCCAGCAGCACCAGTAGCACCCCCAGCAGGACCGCCTCCAGGAGCGACAGCAGTAGCCTCAGCGCCAACTCCCTCAGCAGCTCCAGCTCCAGTCGTACCCGCAGGCCCAGCAGCTCCAATACTCCCAGTACGAGCACCTCCGGGACCCGCGGCACCAGCACCCTCAGCAGCCGAAGAACCTCCAGCTCCAGCATCACACCCGTAGCGCTAAGCAAACCACTCGCGCAGCTCCTGTGGAGAGAGTGGCTCCCGGCGAGACGAAGCACCGGAGAACCTCCAGGCCCAGCACCGCCAGACGGCACACGAGCAGGCTCAGCTCTCTCAGGCTCCGCACCCCCAGGCTCAGCACCTCTAGGCTCAGCACCTCCAGGCTCAGTACCTCCAGGCGTAGCACCTCCACGCTCAGCACCTCCAAGCTCAGCACCTCCAGGCTCCGCACCCCCAGGCTCAGCACCTCTAGGCGTAGCACCCTCAGGCTCAGCACCCCCAGGCTCAGTACCCTCAGTGGGAGCACCCCCAGGCTCAGCACCCCCAGTAGTAGCACCCTCAGGCTCAGCACCCCCAGACGTAGCACCCACACACTCAGCACCCCCAGAGTTAGCACCCCCAGGCTCAGCACCCTCAGCAGCACCAGAGACACCAGTAACCTCGACAGGCTCGACTGCGTCTACCTGGGACACACCTGAAGGGGCAGGACCCTAAGGGGGGAGGGGGTCTACCAGGGGGGGGACCTGGCACAAGGAAGAGCGGTGGCGGGGGGAGGGACGGAGTGCGGTAGGGGAAGAGGCGGTAGTAGGGGACCGACTCGTCAAAGGTGACGTCCTGGGAGGACAGAACACGGCGAGAGGTGGGGTGGTAGAACTGCCACTGTGGCGCGTCAGGGGGGAAGCCAAGGAAGACGCAAGGAGCAGCACGAGGGGACAGTTTGTCCGCAGACAAGTCGCGGACAAACGCCCGAGATCCCTAGAAAAGGAACGCCGACGCATCGCCAACCTTTCCTGTCCACAGCAAAGCTGGGGAGGTCTCCGGCATGGAGACCCTGGGGTGAAGGTTGATCTGATGCGCCGCGTACCGAACCGCAAACGGCCACAGAAAATTGGGGGCAGCCGCATGCATCATGGACGTACGGGCGACGTCCATGACCATGCCAATGCGGCGCTCACCAATCCCATTTTGCTGTGGAGAGTCCGGAAGCGTGAAGGTCAGGCGGATGCCTCGTGCATGACAGTAGGCTCGCAGAAGGCCAGAGGAGAACTCTCCGCCTCTGTCAGAGTGCAGACGCAGAACAGGAAAGTCCGAGCCGAAGCTCTGCCTGAGCTGGAGACGAGCTGCGCGGATCCAGTCGATCAACTCCTTAGTGACATCACCCTTGCTGCGCAAGGGGAAGACTGTGGTGTAACGCGAGTAGTCGTCAACCACCAGCAGGAAGTAGCGCTCGTGACCCTGTCCACGGACGCGGGCCGGGCCCCACACGTCCATGTGAAGCGTCTGCAGCGGGGCCTCTGTCGGAGGAAACTAGGAGGAGTGAGGGGCAGCCCGTTGCCGCCCCTCGACACAGGGGACGCTGGTAGGGCCAGGCCCTGGAGGAAGGGGAGGGAGGGACCGGGGAAGACCAGAGACAAGGACACGGGAGGCCATGCCTCGGAGACGAAGCAGGGAGGGGTGACCAAGGCGGTGGTGCCAGAGAAGAGTCTCGTGAGACAGGAGGCGACACGAGCAGGGAGCAGACTTAGGACCAGACCTGGACGCTGCAGCAAACACCTGACCCGACGCAGCTACCTGACCAGACGCAGTGACTGGAGGAGACGCAGTGGTCAGTGTGTACAGGCTCGACCCCGGCCGACGTGTAAACGTGGCCAAGTGTCGGCCTGTCCGAGCATCCGTGCAGTGGGTCACCCGCTGACTCGCAGGAGTGAACTGGTGAACCCCCGCATCCTGTAGGTCAGCACCACGGGACGAGGGGAGGTAAAGACCAGACAGGGTGCCAGAGGGGGCCGCCGGACACGGGAGGACAGTGGAGAAGTGAGAAAGGATAGGACCCCCAGAGGGGTCTGCCGGAGAGACTGCAACCGGCCGGCCAAGCGGCGTGAGTGTGGTCCGGTCTTGAAAGAAGGAGCGAGAAGCCCCCGAGTCAAGGGTGAAGGTGTGGGAGGCCGTAGCCAACGCAGTACCTGAGAGAGCAGACTCACCACCACCTGAGGGAGCAGACGCATGAGCACCTAGAGCAGCAGCCTCGCTAGCACCTAGAGCCGCAGCCTCACCAGTACCTAGAACTGCAGTCTCAATGCCCGGGTCGGGCGGAAAACACCGTGACAGTCACCCTCATCACTAATAGTCACAGCACACATGGCAGCAAGAATAGCATCAAAGTCAAGGTCAAAGACAGCTACACCCGCCCTAGACAGCTCGCCCCAGCGGGGGATCTCAGTGGCCTCAGGGAACTGGTGACGCCAAGCGTCCGTCAGGCGGCCAAAGCAGCGCTGGGTGGAGTGCGCACCCCCGCACTTCTCACCCGCGCAGTCGCCGGTGCGTAGGACGTAGGTGCACAGACTAGTACCCCAACCCCGCTGGCGTGCAGCGTACCACTCACGGAGCTGCTGAGGGGGGGGGATGTCACGAGTGCGCTGCTGCTGCTGCTGCTGCTGCTGCTGGCGCTGACCACCACCGGAGCCGACCCTCTGCGTAGCGCCACCCCGACCAACCCCACCTCCTCCGCCGCCGCCTCCTCCACCGCCGCCACCTCCGCCACCTCCGCTCCCACCGCCACCGCCGCAGCCGCCTCCGCCTCCACTACCGCCATCGACACCTCCACCCCCGCCACCACTCCCACCACCACCCCACCCCCCTCCACTGCCTCCACCACCACCTCTGCCACCCCCGCTAGTCCCTCCAGCACCCTTGCCCCCCTTGCCCTTGCGGGTACAGCGTCTCCCGGTCGGGGCAGACGCAGCGCCGACCGACTCGAAACCAACGAGGTCGGCCGCAGCAAGCAGAGGCAACAGAGGGCAAAAGGGGGGAGGGGGAACACCCCTGAAAGACGGGGTTGCGAGGGTCACCACGAGAGGCTCCTACAGCGACTATGCTCTTCTCTGCTGCTAGGAGGGCCTTCTCGAGGAGGTCAACGGTGAGAGTGGTGGGGCAAACTGAGAGGAAGTGGTCCCTGACTACGCGAAGGGAGTCAGGGAGCCGGGTGACTATGTAGTAGAGGGTGATGTACATGGGGGGGGGGTTCTTGGCGCAAAACTCAGCAGGAAGCGCAGCGCGGTAGCGAGTGTCACTAGTGCGGAGGTGCGTAATGAGTTCAGCGACTGTGGGAAAGGCAGCAAGGTCAGGGAAGAGGTACGGTAGCATGAGGCGGCTTAGTGAAGCAGTGGCAGGTGAGAAGTAGCGCGCAACTACAGCGTCGTACAAGGTCTGGGCACTCTTGTAGTGGCTAAAGTGCGCACGCTCAGAGGTAGGCAAGTGGCGACGCACAGCAAGACGTGCAGCAGCATCGCGTGTGGCCCACTGTGAGCGAACAGTGGCGTCGACATCAGCAGCAGGGGCAGGAGAGGCACAGGAGGTGAGGTCAAAGAGGGAGAGACCGTCTGCCCTATCGCACTGTAGGAAAAGCTGCAGGTTATCTACCCAGACGTCAAAGTCAATGGCCCGACCCTCAGTGTCAAAAGCGAGGACACTAGGGGTAGCCATGACAGCTGTAGACTAGCAGCGCGAACAGTAGGGTAAAGGCGATGCAGTGACAGAGGTGCTGCTCTTACCGGACAGGGCGGCTCGGGCGACTTGGCGGCTCGGCAACTCGGCGGCTCGAGCGGCTAGGGCGGCTCGGCGGTACAGCGGCTCGGCAGCAACTGCGGCTCGGCGACTCGGCGGCTCGGGCGGCTTGGGCGGCTCGGCAGTACAGCGGCTCGGCAGCAATTGCAGCTCGGCGACCGGGCGGCTCGGGCGGCTCAGGTGGTGCGGCGGCTCGGGCGGCTCGTGAGAAAATGAGAACGAGAATGAATCAACTATGAGTGAAGTGGGTACAAGAACTAACCCTAATTGGGTTGTACCCCCTATGAGATACCCCACTATAGCCTACACAAAAGCATAAGCTATAATGTTCTGACACACCCCCATAGGCAAAGTGGGGGAGAACAGGGGGTCACAAGACCAGTCAAGCAAAGCAAAACAAAGCAAAGCTCAGGGTGGATCACAAAGTCACCACACATTCCGAGCACAAGTACAAGGCCACAAGGCCAGTTCACATGCAGGAGTACATATATATATATAAGGCTAGACAACCAAGAGCAGGTATATATATATGTAACAATACAAGCAAGGTCAAGAGGTGAGAAAGTGAGGCAAGACAGGTACAAGACCCAGCTGGGTGCAGAAGCGCTGATGATCACAAGGCGCAAGTGCCTTGGTGAAGACATCAGCAGTGTTGGCCTCAGAGGCCACGTACGCAAGCCGCAACTGGCCACGCTGCTGTAGCTCACGAGCAAGGAAGTAGCGGAGTGCAATGTGCTTTGTTTTGTGCTCCACTCTCTGCTCTCGACACAAGGCCAGCATGGCCTTGTTGTCTACGTACAGCACTGGAGGAGAACGAGGCGGCTCTCCGAGGTCAGTCAGCAGGTAGGTGAGCCAGCGAAGCTCCTGTGCAGCCATGGCCCCAGCGCAGATCTCAGCCTCACAACTGGAGCCGAGAACAGAAGACGAGCGAGTAGCCCGCCACGAGACAGAGCCGGAACCAAGGCTGAAGGTGTAACCCTGTGACGACCGCTGCGTAGCCTGGTCGTCAGCCCAAGAAGCGTCTGCATGCCCAGTGAGGACCACTGGACTGCGCCCTCCAAGCACTAGCCCCATGCCCGACGTACTGCACAAGTAGCGCAACACCCTCTTCGCTGCAGCCATGTGCTCTGGTCGGTGTCTCCCAGGAGCAACATAGCGTGCGAAAATGCTAAGAGGGTATGCAAGGTCAGGTCGTGTGCAGGTCATCAGGTACATGAGGCAGCCAACAAGCTCCGGTACATCAGCAATGTTGGCCTCAGAGGCCACGTACGCAAGGCGCAGCTGACCACGCTGCTGTAGCTCACGAGCAAGGAAGTAGCGGAGAGCAATGTGCTTCATTCTGTGCTCCAGTCTCTGCTCTTCACACAAGGCCAGCATGGCCATGTTGTCTACGTACAGCACTGGAGGAGAACGAGGCAGCTCTCCGAGGTCAGTCAGCAGGTAGGTGAGCCAGCGAAGCTCCTGAGCACCCATGGCTCCTGCGTAGATCTCAGCCTCACAACTGGAGCCGAGAACGGAAGACGAGCGAGTAGCCCGCCACGAAGCAGAGTCGGAACCAAGGCTGAAGGTGTAACCCTGTGACGACCGCTGCGTAGCCTGGTCGTCAGCCCAAGAAGCGTCTGCGTGCCCAGTGAGGACCACTGGACTCTGCCCTCCAAGCACAAGCCCCATGCCCGACGTACTGCACAAGTAGCGCAACACCCTCTTCGCTGCAGCCATGTGCTCTGGTCGGTGTCTCCCAGGAGCAACATAGCGTGCGAAAATGCTATGAGGGTATGCAAGGTCAGGTCGTGTGCAGGTCATCAGGTACATGAGGCAGCCAACAAGCTCTGGATACGGGCCGCTCGACTCTACGGACTCATCCAAAGGCAGAGCTGAGAGCGAGTGGCGAGTAGGCAGAGGAGTGGCCTGAGGCGAGGAGTACGTGAAGCCGAAGCGCTGAAGGACCTGCTGCACCATGTGTGACTGAGTCAGGGTAATGGTGCGGCGTGCTCTGTCCCGGGTGATCTGCAAGCCAAGGTAGCTGCGCAGTTCACCTAGGTCTGTGCACGTGTGTCTCTTCTGCAGCTCGGACTTCACGTAGGCGAGTCCAGCAGTGTCAGCTGTGGCAAAGACCAAGTCGTTGACGTACACGAGGATGTAGAACGGCGGCACAGAGGTGTCGGTGCGTAGAAACAGCGACGGGTCGGCAGTAGAAGGAGCAAACCCAAGAGCCGCAAGCGTAGTCCTCAGTGTGTCGTGCTACTCACGTGGCGCCTGGCGGAGACCGTAAACTGGACGCCGGAGGCTCCACTGGGTATCAGGAGGGAACGACCCAGTGAAGCTAGGTGGGCGGCGCAGCCAGATCTCCTCGTGCAGGCTGCCCTGCAAGAAAGCAGTGCTAAAGTCGAGAGAGTGCAGCTCGTAGTCATGGTGAGCAGCAACGTGCAGCACTAAGAGTGGTCATCTTCGGGGTGGGAGAGAAGGTCTGAAAGTAGTCAACTCCCTGCCGCTGACTGAAGCCACGAGCCACGTAACGTGCCTTGAAGAGAGGCGGAGAACCCGGCGGCCGCTTCACTCTGAAGATCCATATGCCACTGACGATGTTCGCCCCAGGCGGGGGAACCTCGTCAACGTAGGTGTCTGTGGCCTTCCAGGAAGCCATCTCTATGTCCATAGCTGCCTGCCACTGAGAGGAGTAGGGACCCTCTATCGCCTCCGCGTAGGAGCGCGGAGTCGGGATGTCAAGTGCATCCGGGTCTCCCTCAGGGGTAAGCAGTACGGACACGAGATGAGGTGAAGCAGCTGCCAGACACTGGAACTCCTCCTCCCTGTCCTCAAGGACGTCCGTGCCAAGGGCACACTCACCCCCGACGGACGGAGAACAGACAGACTCGGACTCAACTACAAGACTAGCAGCGTAGTCCAGGCGACACCGAGCAGCAAAGTCGACGAGCTCAGCAACTAGGGCAGACGCAGCAGTGGAATCGAAAGAAGGGTCACTAACGACAGTAGCCAGGAGACGCGTGACAGTAGGACTCGCAGCACGAAGAGAGTCCGACTCCGGGTTGGCAAGAGCAGGAAGAGAGGACTCAGGAGGAGAAGGCAAAGGGGCACGAAGAGGAGCATTGGACGGACGCAGAGACATCCGGTGCGTGCCATGGACAGGAGGAGGACGCTCACGCGAACCACGACCACTAGCGCGAGCAGCACGGACAGGCGACGTAGGGCGAGACGCAGGCTCCCGACGCTCAGCAAGACCTCCAGTAGGACTAGTTTAGGGAGAAGGAGCAGGCAAAGGGGAGGTATTCTGCAAGTGTAACTATGACGGGACAGGGTGTGGACACTCTAAGGGAGGAGGAGGACCAGTAGAAGGTGGAAGACCAAGAACCTGCTGCATGAGTGGAACGAAGTACGGTCGAGGCCGCGTGGGGACGCCAGACACAGCAGGGACAGCACCAGTACCCCCAGCAGGAGCACCCGCTCCAGCAGCACCTCCAGTAGCTCCAAAACCTCCAGAAGCACCAGGAGTACCCCCAGCAGGACCTCCAGCGGTAGTCTCAGCGCCAACACCCTCAGCAGCACCAGCTCTAGTCGAACCCGCAGGCCCAGCAGCTCCAGTACTCCCAGTACGAGCACCTCCGGGACCAGCGACTGCAGCACCCTCAGTAGCCGAAGAACCTCCAGCACCAGCAGCACGGCTCCAACGCCGGGCAAACCACTCGCGCAGCTCCTGTGGAGAGAGTGGCTCCCGCAGAGACGAAGCAACCGGAGAACCTCCAGGCGTAGCACCTCCAAGCTCAGCACCCCCAGGCTCAGCACCCCCAGGTGGAGCACTCCAAGGCACAGCACCCCCAGGCGTAGCACCCCCAGGCATAGCACCCCCAGGCTCAGCACCCCCAGGCTCAGCACCCCCAGGCTCAGCACCCCCAGTCGCAGTACCCCCAGGCCCAGCACCCCCAGTCTCAGCACCCCCAGGCGCAGCACCCCCAGTCTCAGCACCCCCAGGCTCAGCACCCCCAACAGCACCAGAGTCACCAGTAATCTCGACAGGCTCGACTGCGTCTACCTGGGACACACCTGAAGGGGCAGGACCTTGAGGGGGGAGGGGGTCTACCGGGGGGGGACCTGATACAAAGAAGAGCGGGGGATGGGGGAGGGACGGAGTGCGGTAGGGGAAGAGGCGGTAGTAGGGGACCGACTCGTCAAAGGTGACCTCCTGGGAGGACAGAACAGGGCGAGAGGTGGGGTGGTAGAACTGCCACCCAGGCTTGTCAGGGGGGAACCCCAGGAAGACGCAAGGAGCAGCACGAGGGGACAGCTTGTCCGCAGACAAGTCGCGGACAAACACCCGAGATCCCCATACCCGAAACGCCGACGCATCGCCAACCTTCCCCGTCCACAGCAAGGCTGGGGAGGTGTCCGGCCTGGAGAGCCTGGGGTGTAGGTTGATCTGATGCGCCGCGTACCTCACCGCAAACGGCCACAGAAAATGGGGAGCAGCCGCATGCATCATAGACGTACGAGCGACGTCCATGACCATGCTAATGCGGCGCTCAGCAATCCCATTTTGCTACGGGGAGTCCGGAAGCGTGAAGGTCTGACGGATGCCTCGTGCGTGACAGTAGGCTCTTAGAAGGCTAGAGGAAAACTCTCCGCCTCTGTCCGAGTGTAGACGCAGAACAGGAAAGTCCGAGCCAAAGCTCTGCCTGAGTTGGAGACGAGCTGCGCGGATCCAGTCGATCAGCACCCCAGTGACATCACCCTTGCTGCGCAAGGGGAAGACCGCGGTATAACGCGAGTTGTCGTCAACAACGAGCAGGAAGTAGCGCTCGTGACACTGTCCACGGACGCGGGCTGGTCCCCACACGTCCATGTGAAGCGTCTGCAGCGGGGCCTCTGTCGGAGGAAACTGGGAGGAGTGAGGGGCAGCCCGAAGGCGCCTCTCGACACAGGGGACACAGGTAGGGCCAGGGCCCTGAGGAAGGGGAGGGAGGGACCGGGGGAGACCAGAAACAAGAAGACGGGAGGCCATGCCTCTGAGCCAAAGTAGAGAGGGGTGACCAAGACGGTGGTGCCAGAGGAGAGTCTCGTGAGACAGGTTACGACACGACCAGGGGGCAGACTCAGGACCAGACCTGGACGCTGCAGCAAACACCTGACCCGACGCAGCTACCTGGCTAGACGCAGGGACAGGAGGAGACGCAGTGTTCAGTGTGTACATGCTCGACCCCGGCTGACGGGTAAACGTAGCCAGGTGTCAGCCTGCGCTAGCCTCTGTGCAGTGCGTCACCCGCTGACGCGCAAGAGTGAACTGGTGTACTCCCCTATCCTGTAGGTCAGCACCACTCACCAGGTTCGTAGAGAACGAGGGGAGGTAGAGACCAGACAGGGTGCCAGAGGGAGCCGCCGGACACGGGAGGACTGTGGAGAAGTGAGACAGGACAGGACCCTCAGAGGGGTCAGCCAGAGACACCGCAATCGGCCGACAAAGCGGCGTGAGTGTGGTGCGGTCCCGAAAGAAGGAGCGAGAAGCTCCAGAGTCAAGGGTAAAGGTGAGGGAGGCCGAAGCCGACGCAGTACCTGAGAGCGCAGACTCACCAGTACCTAGAGCAGCAGTGTCACAGGCACCTAGGGCAGCAGCCTCACCAGTACCTAGAGCAGCAGTCCCAATGCCCGGATCGGGCGGGAAACACCGGTAACAGTCACCCTCATCACTAATGGTCACAGCATACATGGCAGAAAGAATAGCATCAAAATCAAGATCATAGATAGGAACTCCCGCCCTAGACAGCTCGCCCCAGCGAGGGATCTCTGTGGCCTCCGGGAACTGGCGACGCCACGCGTCTGTCAGGCAGCCAAAGCAGCGCTGGGTGGGGTGCGCACCCCCACACTGCTCACCCGCACGGTCGCCGGTGCGAAGGACGTAGGTGCACGGACCAAAACCCCAACCCCGCTGGCGTGCAGTGTACCACTAACGGAGCTGCCGAGGGGACAGGGTCTCACGACCGCGCTGCTGCTGCTGGCGCTGGCCACCACCGGAACCACTCCTCTGCGTAGACCCGCGACCAGCTCCACCGCCACCCCCGCCGCCTCCGCCGCCTCCGCCGCCTCCGCTACCACTGCCGCCTCCGCCGCCGCCTCCACCGCCACCACCTCCGCCACCTCCGCTCCCACCACCACCGCCGCTGCCGCCTCCGCCTCCACTACCGCCACCGACACCTCCTCCCCCACCTCCACTCCCACCGCCACCCCCACTCCCCCCGCCGCCTCCACCTCCACCGCTCCCGCTCGCTCCTCCAACGCCCTTGCCCCCTTTGCCCTAGCCAGAGCGGCGTCTCCCACTAGGGGCGGATGCCGCACCTACCGACTCAAGACCAAGGAGGTCGGCCGTAGCAGCAGAGGCAACAGAGGGCAGAAGGGGGGAGGGGGAGCACCCCTCAAAGATGGGGGTGCGCGGGTCACCACGAGAGGCCCCTACAGCAACTATGCTCTTCTCGGCCGCTAGAAGGGACTTCTCGAGGAGGTCAACAGTGAGAGTGGTGGGACAGACTGAGAGGAAGTGGTCCCTGACTACGCGAAGGGAGTCAGGAAGGCGAGTGACTATGTAGTAGAGAGTGATGTACATGGGGGGGGGGGTTCTTGGCGCAGATTTCAGCAGGAAGAGCAGCACGGCAGCGAGTGTCACTAGTGCAGAGGTGCGTAATGAGGCCAGCGACAGTGGGAAATGCAGCAAGGTCAGGGAAGAGGTACGGTAGCATGAGACGGCTCAGTGCAGCAGTGGCAGGGGAGGAGTAGCGCGCAACTACAGCGTCGTACAAGGTCTGAGCACTCTTGTACTGACTAAAGTGCGCACGCTCGGAGGTAGGGAGGTGGCGACGCACAGCAAGACGTGCAGCAGCGTCGCGCGTGGCCCACTGGGAGCGAACAGTGGCGTCAGCATCAGCAGCAGGGGCAGGAGAGGCGCCAGAGGTGAGGTCAAAGAGAGAGAGACCGTCTGCCCTATCGCACTGTAAGAACAGCTGCAGGTCATCTACCCAGACGTCAAAGTCAATGGCTCGACCCTCAGCGTCAAAAGCGAGGACACTAGGGGTAGCCATGACCATAGTAGACTAGCAGTGCAACAGTAGGGTGAGGGCAGTGTAGCAAAAAGGAGGCACTGTGCTCACCGGACAGGGCAGCTCGGGCGGCTCGGCAGTAGGGCGGCTCGGCAGATCGGCGGCTCGGCTACTGGGCGGCTGGGCGGCTTGGCTGCAGTGCGGCTCGGTGGCTGGGCGGCTCAGCTGCAGGGCGGCTCGGCTGCTCGGCTGCTGGGCGGCTCGGAGGCCGGCTGTCCGGCTGCTCGGTTGCCTGGGCGGCTCGACGGTGCTGCTGCAGGGCGGCGCGGCGGTTGGCTGCTCGGCTGGGTGGGACGGGTCGGGAAGCCCGGGCGGCGGGCGGCGCTGCAGCAGGTGACGGGGCCGCAGGTGAGGGCAGCGGGGCCGCCAACGAGAGGGGCGAGGCTGCAGGTGAAAGCGGTGGGGCCGCAGGTGAGGGCGGCGGGGCCGCAGCAGAGGGTGGCGGGGCCGCAGAGAAGGGCGGCGGGGCCGCAGTTGAGGGCGGCGGGGCCGCAGCAGTTGAGGGCGGCGGGGCCGCAACAGTTGAGGGCGGCGGGGCCGCAGTTTAGGGCGGCGGGGCCGCAGGTGAGGGCGCCGGGGCCGCAGCAGTTCAGGGCAACGGGGCCGCAGTTGAGGGCGGCGGGGCCGCAGCAGTTGAGGGCGGCGGGGCCGCAGTAGTTGAGGGCGGCGGGGCCGCAGGTGAAAGCGGCGGGGCCGCTGGTGAGAGCGGCGGGGCCGCAGCAGAGGGCGGCGGGACCGCAGAGAAGGGCGGCGGGGCCGCAGTTGAGGGCGGCGGGGCCGCAGCAGTTGTGGGCGGTGGGGCCGCAGCAGTTGAGGGCGGCGGCGTTGCAGCTGAGGGCGGCGGGGCCGCAGGTGAGGGCGGCGGGCCGCAGGAGAAGGGCGGCGACGGGCCGCTTGTGAAAGGGCGGCGCGACGCGGCCGTTAGGGCTGCGCAACGCGGCTGTAAGGGCGGCGCGACGGGCCGCTAAGGGCGACGCGACGGGCTGCTAAGAAGGGCGCGACCCTAGACGCGCTTCGGGCAGGGGCAGGACGCGCCCCGAGCAGGAAAAAAAAAAAAGGGAGGATTGGTGGGCCCTAGGAACAGTTCCCACGAGGGAACCTGCTCGATACCATGAGAAAATGAGAAAGAGAATGAATGAACTATGAGTGAAGTGGGTACAAGTACTAACCCTAATTGGGTTGTACCCCCTATGGGATACCCCACTACAGCCTACACAAAAGCATAAGCTATAATGTTCTGACAGCTCGGGTGGATCGGGCGGCTCGGCAGCAGCTCGGCGGCGCCGGCGGCTCGGTGGTGACGGCGGGGCCGCGTGGGGACGGCGGCGGGACCGGGTGGAGCGGCGGCGGGGCCGGGTGGAGCGGCGGCGAGGCCGGGTGGAGCGGTGTCGGGGCCGGGTGGAGCGGTGTCGGGGCCAGTAGAGGCGGTGCCGGGGCCGGGAAGGGCAGCTCCGGGGCCGCAAGGGTAGGCGACGGGGCCAGCAGAGGCGGCGCCGAGGCAGGGAAGGGCGGCGCCGGGGCTGCAGGGGTAGGCGACGGGGCCAGCAGAGGCGGCGCCGAGGCAGGGAAGGGCGGCGCCGGGGCCGCAGGGGTAGGCGATGGGGCCAGCAGAGGCGGTGCCGAGGCAGGGAAGGGCGGCGTCGGGGCCGCAGGGGTAGGCGACGGGGCCAGCAGAGGCGGCGCAAAGGCAGGGAAGGGCGGCGCCGGGGCCGTAGGGGTAGGCGACGGGGCCAGCAGAGGCGGCGCCGAGGCAGGGAAGGGCGGCGCCGGGGCCGGAGGGGTAGGCGAGGGCGGCGCGACGCGGCCGCTAGGGCGGCGCGACGTGAAGGGGCCGCGAGGGCGGCGCGACGGAGCCGCAAGCGCGACGCGACGGGGCCGCTAAGGCGGCGCGACCGGGTCGAAAGGGCGGCGCGACGGGGCCGTGAGAGGGGAGGGCGACTTGGGCAGTGTAGAGTGCGCTCCGGGCAGGAAAAAAAAGGTGGTGGGCCCTAGGAACAGTTCCCACAGGGGAACCTGCTCTAATACCATGAGAAACTGAACGGGAATGAGGAATGACTAAGGGAGAGTTGGGTACAAGTACAAACCCTAGAAAGCTGTACTCCATATGTGCTACCCCACTATAGCCTACAGTAGCTATGTCATATAAATCTGACATTCCCTTGTCCTTGGATGAAATGTGTGCAGAAGTTAGCGAGGTGCTTCTGACGGAGGGTTTGCAACATGGTCGCTGTCGTGGCTGGAGTTGCGGAGGGCGTCGAGGCTGTTGACTAGATGAGTTGTTGTGCCTCTCGTCAGCGGCCTTTTGTTTGTAGCACCAGGCTAGGGTGTGACCCACTTTCTTGCAGTATTTGCAGAAAAGTCATTTCCTTCCGTGCTGCTCACATTCAGTTGCTCATGCGAAAAAAGACTAATTTTCCCGCTTGATGTTCTTCTCATTGTACAGGGCGATCGCCTTCTGCTCGGAGAGGAGTGTGGCACAAAGGGTGGAATCAGAGATAGTTGTTCGAGCGCGGAGCAACGACTGACACTTACGCCAATCAGGTCCAAGTCCGGAGAGAGCCATCGAGACGAACATGTTGCCAGGGACGGTTCCGCTGCACTTCTTGATGTGATCGCGCGGATTGCAGCACCGGTTAATATGTGGCCCAACTTTCTCCCCTTGTTGCATCTTGACAGTTTTTAGTTGGCTGAGCAGACGACTCATGGTAACTGGGTGCGTTGCCATGTATGAATTGCGCAGGTTCTGCGAAGACACTTGCGCAGGTGCTCCGAAGACGCTTGCGCAACTGCCCACTCGGATTTGTAAGATCGGATACCAAGCTGCTCGGCGGGGGAGAGGTTTCGGAGAAGAGTGGTCTACACGAGGAGGGACTCGTGGTAGTACTGGTTCTTCTCTTGGATGGTTTCTTCCGTCGGGAAAGGTAAGCTCCCGTCGTAGTACATCCAGATATGCGCGGTTGTTGCGAGGAGCTCGAATTCAAAGCTTCACGTGTAGAAGTTTTTGCCTTCAAAACGAAATTTGTTTGCATGATTTCGATTGCTTCTGACTGTATGCGTTGTTGACTGTCTTGCGCAGGGGCTGAAGCTTGACAGTTGTCAAAGTTGAATGATCTCTCGGGATTGATGCAGCGGTCTGAGAGGAAGTTAATCAGCTCCTCTTGCGTAGCTTGAGCCATCAATGCTCATGGCTTGGTGGCTATCAAGGGTGTTGATGCGAGCAATCGGCTGCTCAACGAGAGCGGCGCTGGCGGAAGTCACCGCTGATGGCGCATTAGTCGTTGCTGGTGGTGGGCCCGGAGAGTCAGCAGTAGCTTTTCCTTCAGGAGTCATAGTGATGCAGACTTATAACCTGTACTTTAAAAATTAAGTTAGTAAAGAGTCTGTTTTCGGAAGAACATGAACTTGGCACATCTTATAATTCCCTCTAGCTCTCATACCATGTTGATATAATCTGGGAATCGTAGTGGACAGGATAAGACTGCTAAATTGTAGGAAGACAATAAAGTCTTGTAGTGACCTTGTTTAATAAAAGTTGAAAGAGAAATAAGATAGGAGTACAAGGATATAAATAGCAATCTAGCTAGCCATGTACTCCGGGGGGTACATTCCCTTAATGACTGTATTGCATAGCTACAATAATGTCGACTATTGCTATTTTCGACAGTTACCATGTTGCATCGCGTAACCTCTAAAGCGGTTGCCGGACGGTCAACAATCGCGACCGTTGACTAACAGCAACAGTTCACTTTCGGGTGACTCTCGAGCTGCCGCATGCTCTATATGAGCTATTGCTGTACTAGGATAGTAGCGCTGCTTCGCTATGGAGTGGTGTGCTAGGAAAGAACCTCCAGGAATGCTACAATAACCTTTTGGTTATTCCAACACTACTCCCATGAGAATAACCACTATAATTGGTTTTGAACCACTTGACAAATCAGGGTTCCATGCCTGCTGTACCCCTTGACTCTTAGGGCAAAAAAAATTAACCCTGCTGGAAACCGGGTAAACAGGCCTACAATCTTCCATACACTAAGTTTGTCATTGTAAGTTTGCAGTTCGGCTGTTTACAATGCAGTTTTGCCAATCCATGAACTTCACTATGAGGCGTAGGACAGCACAAATCACAGTTGGCTTGGCGTGCTACTTGGCTCAGTTGGCAATGGGAATGGCGCGCTGTGGCTGGTTTTTAGGGCGCGTTGACACATGTGTGGCTCAAGCAACCAATAGGATGAAGAGGCGGGCCGCCAACAAGAATATTTGGATTTACGCCTGTGGTTGAGAGCGACAAGGGTGGTGGTGGGTCTGTGGCAAAACCTGCCAGGACGTTATGTATGGGCTGATTCTCAGGTAAAAAAGTTCCGATATCAGTTCTATAGAAATAGAAATAGAATTCGGTATAAGGGTAAGACAGAACTTATCCTCTTTGTTCTAGGGTAAAAAAATCACTACACCAATTTTGCAAGGGTATTTGGGAAAAGCAGCCGCCCATCAGGGCAAAAAGGGTATTTCACTTTGATATTTTGGGCCCTGGTACCCGTACATGCATGCGTCGAGAGAGATGTGTGAGATTCATTACCGTAGGAAAGATTGGTTACAAGTTAGGCTAATTGACGAGCATCAAGAATGAGGAAGAGACACAAATGGTCAAAAGTCCAGTGCAGGCTGATGCGATATCAATTTAAGCGAAAAACATTTGTGTACGTAACAAGAGTCAGCACTACCGAGTACAAAGTTGAGGAGTCACGCGAGTAGAAGAGACGAAAGTATTTGTTAGATGAAAACCGATGCAGGCAGAAGCATTCGAATGGAAAATGGCGAGAACAGGTTTGAAACGGGTTCCCGTGCTGCACACTTACATTTTGATGTAATAAGGGAATATATCCCTTAGAGTACACGGCTAGCTAGGTAGTTTTGTACGTATAGAACTAGAGAGCAAGAATGTGTGATTGAGTCAAAGGGGGGAGTACAGACCATAGTGTCGAGAGAAATATTGTACCAACAAGCACCTCACTACAGGCTAACATACAAACTAACAACATAAATATAACTTTGACACACCCCCATAGCCGAAGTGAGGGGCATCAAAACGACCCAGGGAAGTAAATGGTCACAAGACCACTCAAGAGAACAAGCAAAACAAAGCTCGGGGTGGATCTCAAGATCACCACGCGGTCTAAGCACAAGCAAGTGGCCACAAAGCCAGTTCACATGTAGAGTTATAAAAGCACAAGCAGTACAGTGATAAAAACCTAGCAAGAGTAAGCAAGTGAGGCACAGTAGGCACAAGACTTAGAGCCGTGCAAAAATGCTGATGATCACCAAACACAAGTGCCTTGGTGAAGACATCAGCAATGTTGGACCGAGAGACCACGTAAGTACGGTGGAGCTGACCAAGCGGCTGTAGCTCTCATGCGAGGAAGTAACGAAGCGCAATGTGCTTCGTTCTATGCTGAAGTCTCTGCTCCTGGCAAACAAGGCAATAGTAGCCTTGCTGTTGATGTACAAAACCGAAGGAGAAGAGGCTGCTCACCCAAGTCTGTCATCGAGTAGGTCAACCAGCGTAACTCCTGTGCAACCATAGCCCCAGCGTGGATCTCGGCCTCACAGCTGGAACCAAGCACAGTAGACAAACGGGTGGACCTCCATGAGATAGATCCGGAGCCGAGACCGAAAGAGTAACCTTGTGACGACCGATGAGTCGCCTGGTCATTGGCCCAAGAAGCATCAGATTGTCCTGTGAGTACAACTGAACCCCGTCCTCCAAGCACAAGCCCCATGCCCGATGTACTGCACAAGTAACGCAGCAACCTCCTAGCAGCACGCCAGTGCTCTGGTCGGTGTCTCCCGGGCGCAACGTAGTGCGCCATGATGCTGAGAGGGTACGTGAGGTCAGGTCGAGTTCAAGTCATAAGGTACATGAGACATCCCACAAGCTCTAAAAATAGGCCACTCGGCTCTACGGACTCATGTGAAGGTGGAGCTGTGAGGGAGTGGCTTGTAGGCAGAGGAGTGGATTGTGGCGAGGAGAACTGGAAGCCGAAGCACTGAAGGACCTGCTGCACCATGTGTGACCGAGTCAGAGTGATGGTGCACCGTGCTCTGTCCCGGGTGATATGCAAGCCAAGATAGCTACGCAGCTCACCTAGGTCAGTGTAAGTGTGTCTCTTTTGCTACCCCGAATAACAAGGGCCAGTGCCTCAGTGTCAGCAGTAGCAAAGACCAAGTCGTCTACATATACGAGGATGTAGAACGGTGGCAGAGAAGGGCCGGTGCACAGAAACAACGACGGGCTAGCAATCGTAGGAGCAAACCCAAGAGTTGCAAATGTACTCCTCAGTGTGTCGTGCCAGTCGCGGGGCACCTGGTGGAGACAGTAGACTTTCTGCCGGAGGCTCCACTGGGTACACACAGGAAAAGACACAGTGAAGCCAAGTGGGCGGTGCAGCCAGATTTCCTTGTGAAGGCTGCCATGCAGGAAAGTTGTGCTGAAGTCATGTGAGTGGAGCTCGTAGTCACGCTGTGCTGCAACGTGCGGCAAACCCCAAAGAGTGGTCATCTTCGGGCTGGGAGAGAAGGTCCGGAAGAAGTCAAACCCCTGTCGATGACTGAAGCCTCGTGCAACGCAACGCGCCTTGAAGGTAGGTGGAGAACCCGGCGACAGCTTCACCCTGAAAACTCACATGCCATCGTAGGTGCCTGTGGACTTTGAGGAAGCCATCTCTGCATCCACAGTTGTGTGCCACTGAGAGGAGTACTCACCCAGGATCGCATCTGCGTAAGAGCGCAGGGTAGGGATGTCTAGTGGATCCAGGTTTCCCTCAGGTCAAAGCAGCATGGAAGCGAGATGAGGTACAACAGCCGCAAGGCACTCGAGCTCAAACTACCTATTCTCACGGATGTCGCTAATGGCAAGCTCGCCCCTTTGAGGCAGGTAGCAGCAAAGTCAACAAGTTCAGTGACTAAGGCAGACGCAGTAGGAGCCGCACTAGTAGGGTACTGGTGGAGGAGGAACGCAACTAGCATGCCTGATAGTGCGAACAAGCGAGGTAGGACGAGACTCACGCTCACGACGCTCAGTCAGGGTCTGTCTACTCTAGCACCTCTAGTACCAGCACCTCCAGTACCTCGAGCTCCAACACCTCCAGCACCAGCAGCTCCAACTCCGCCACCAGAGCTGCCCCAACGGACACCCCACTCGCGAAGCTACTGCAGCAAGAGAGTCTCTTGCCTAAGTGCACCAGTGCCTCCAGCACCAGCACCTCCAGCACCTCCGGCACCAACACCTCCAGTAGAAGCACCTACAACGTCACCACCACTAGGACTCGCAGCACCCCCATACTTAGCACCTCCAGTATCACCACCCTCAGCAGCACCAGAGTCCACAGCGACTGGCTGCAGAGGTGGTGAAGATGGACGAGGCAGAAAACTAGGTGGGGTCTCCAAGCGCGGTGAGCGGCACGGTGCTACTGTGTCGACAGCAGGAGGGTCTCCCCCCTCAGCTGGGCTAGAGGAGACCTCCAACGGCGCAACCAAGGGGGGTGGGTCAACCTGGGACACACCTGAGGGAGCACGAGCCTAAGGAGGGAGGGGGGCTACCAAGGGGGGATCGGGAACCAGTAAGAGGGGCGGTGGGGGCACGGGGAACTGCAGTGGGGGAAAAGACGGTAGAAGTAGACAGACTCGCCAAAAAGTGGCGTCGTGGGAGGACACGATGTGGCAGGTGGTCGGGTGGTAAAACTGCCAGGGCGGGGCGTTAGTGAGAAAGCCAAGAAAGATGCAGCAAAGAGTGCGAGGAGAGAGCTTGCCCGCGGAAGAATCGCGTACAAGAACAAGAGAACCCCAGACCCGAAGCGCTGACGCATCACCCTGTCCACCGCAAATGGGTGAGTTCTCCAGGTAGGAGACACGGGGCGTATCGGACCGCAAACGGCCACAGAAAAAGGGGAGCAGCCACATGGATCGTGGAGGTGCGAGAAACCTCCATGACCAAGCCAATGCGGCGCTCGACAATCCCTTTCTGCTATGGAGAGGCCGAAAGTGTGAACGACGGAGTAATGCCCTCAGCACCACAGAAGTCCTTGAGGAGGTAGGAGGAAAACTCACCACCTCGGTCAGAGTGCAGCCTTAGGACTTGGAGGTCCCGCTCAAACCGTGCTCTCAACTAGCGACGGACAGCTCGGATTCAAGGGATCAAGACACTCCGGACATCCGCCTTGCTCCGCATGGGGAAGAGGGTGGTGTAGCGCGTATAGTCGTCAACAACCAGCAGAAAGTAGCGCTCGCGTTCCTGTCCACTATTGCGGGCAGGGCCCCACACGTCCTTGTGGACAGTTTGCAGAGGAGTAGTGGTCGGAGGAAACGAGGAGGAGTAAGGAGCGGCGCGCTGCCGCCCCTCGACAAAGGGAAGGGGCTGCCGGACATAGGAGAATGGTGGAGGCACGTGCTACTACTTGGGCCCCAGAGGGGTCAGCCAAAGTGAATGGGAAAGGTCTAGTGAGCGGCGTGACTGTGGTGCAATCGCGGAAGAAGCAGCGAGACGCGCCCGAGTCAAATATGAAGGTGGGTAGAGCCTTGGCTGGAGCTGTATTTGTGTTGGTAGGCTCACAAGCACCTAGACTAGCAGTCTCTACACCAGCAGTAGTGGGCACACACGAGTAATAGTCACCCTCAACACTAGAAATAGCAGCGTACATTGCATACATTCCAGCATGGATCTGGTCCCAATCAAGAGCAAACACATTGATGTTCTTCCTGAGCAAGGCTAACCAGTCAGGAATCTTCAACTGCTCACCGAACTCCTCGCGATACACGTCGTCAAGGCGACTATTTGTGGCCCATGCGACCACATTAATTCACGCAGCAAATATGGTTGCTACAAACCTCTCCAAGCTGACCTATGCGGCGGAAGTACTGGGAGCGGACCGCACCACCCAAGCTGGTACACTGGACCGCCCACTCACGTAGCTGCTGTAGCAAGAAAATCACCTGCTGACTCGTCTGCTGCTGCTGACCACCCCTAGACCCGCAACCACCACGAACTTCACCACCAAACGTCGCCGTACGGGTACCCAAACCAGAGCCTCCACCCCCACCAGCTTCACTTCTAGTGCCACCCAAACCCCCTCCACCACCCCCACTGCCTCCACCACCTCCGCCACTTCCACCGCCGCCGTCACCTCCTCCACCCCCACTACCCCCACCACCACCACCCCCGCCACCGCCACTGCCACCGCCACCCCACCACCCCCACCCTTGCCACTCTTGCCCTTGCTGCTGCGGCGCCTCCCACTAAGAGCAGACGTAGCACCGACCTCCTCAGCACGAAGGAGGTCAACAGCAGCAGCAGAGACAACAAAGGGCACGAGCAGAGAGGGGGAGCACCTCTAAAAAAAGGAGTGGGGAGTGCCGTTGGAGGTAGCAACAACAAGAGATGGGTGTTGAACGAGTCAAGGGTGATCTCCATGGGGTCTAGGGAGAGGAAGTAGTCTCGAACAGCGCAAAAGGAGTCAGGGAGGCGGGTCGTGAGGAAGTAGAGAGTGACATACATCGGGGGCAGTTTCGCAGCCACGGTAGCGAGCGTCAAGCGAGCGGAGGTGGGTCATGAGGTTAGTGACTGTGGGGAAGTCGGATAGCTCAGGATGGAAGTACGGTAGTAGCAAACAATTTAGGGTGGGAGACAAGGGTGAGGAGTAGCGCTTGACTACCGTGTCATAGAGCGCTTTGGCCGTCTTAAGCTGGCTAAAATGGGGCCACCTGTCGAGCGGGAGGTGGCTACGGACAGCAAGGGCGGTAGTAGCGTCACGAGAAGTCCACTTGGAATAAGCTACGCGGTCAGTCGACTCAGCATGGGCAGCAAGAGACCGCGAGGTATGCACAAACAACGAGACATCTTCCCTAGTAATGCTCTAAAGGTACCAATGCAAGTCCTCTAGCAAGGACTCAAAATGGATTGGGTGGCCCTCGGCATCAAATGTGAGCACACTGGGAGTCGCCATAGAAGCAGTAACGGCAGCAGTAGCGGTAGTAAGGGTAGCAGCATGGGTTGTAGGGGCGTCAACGGTCACTGTAGTGGTAGCAGCAGGGCTGTAGCAGCAGCAAGGGGCTGTACCGGTGGCATCAGGTATTGTAACAGCAGTAGCAGGGGCTATAGCGGTGGTAGCAGGTGCTGTAGCGGTAGCAACAGCACTGTAGCAGTAGTAGCAGGGCTGTAGCGGCAGCAGCAAGGGCTGTAGCGGCAGCAGCAAGGGCTGTAGCGGCAGCAGTAGGGGTTGTAGCAGAAGTAGCAGGGCTTTAGCAGCAGCAGCAGGGTGGTAGCGGCAGAAACAAGGGCTATAGTGGCTGCAGTAGGGGCTGTAGTAGTAGTAGCAGGGCTGTAGTGGTAGGAACAGCGCTGTAGCAGCAGCACCTAGGGCAGCAGCGAGTGGCAACACCTAGGGCAGCAGCAAAAGGCGGCAACACCTAGGGCTGCAGCAGCTCGCGGGCAGGACAGTAGCGCGCAGGCAGGGCAGGCGCACGGGGGCAGGGCAATTGCTCGCGCGCGGGGCAGGGCAGTCACGTGCGGGCAGGGCAGGGCAGTTGCGTGGAGCAAGGCAGACTCGCGCGGGCATGGCAGGGCGATCGCGCTAGGGATGGCAGTCGCGCGCGGGGCATGGGGGGCGCGTGGCGCATGTGGCAGCAGAGGCGCTCGCGGCAGCCCGTAAGGCAGCGCGCGGGGCAGCGCGTAAGGCAGCGTGGGGGGTAAAGAGAGCGTGGGGCCGCACGGCACGTGCAGGGCAGCGCGGTCGTTTAGGGCAAAGAAGAAGAAGAAAAACTAGCGGTGGGCCTGGGAAAAAAGAAAACTAACCGTTTTAAGGACCTACTTTCTCTGAAACCAAGTTAAGAAGTAGAGAGCAAGGGTGCGTGATTAGGTCAAAGCGGGGGGGGGGGGGGGGCACAAACAAAAGTGTCAAGACCACCTAACAAGCAACTCAATACAGGCTAACTAGCAAACTAACAATATAAAAACTTTGAAATCGTATTCATTTGTGATCATATATATATATACATATATGTCTTTGTTATAGTCTCTTCAATCATTTTACTTTCACTCTGACTAGGAGTCAATCACTTCCTGTGCAAAACCTATGCGACCATCCAGGAGCAATATCCTTGCAAACTCCCTCTAATGATTCTAACATGGTATGAGAGTGACTCAGGAATTCTTCGCATCCCCACCACAAAGAGTATGTATGAACCAAAAGTGGCGAGTGGCATATCCTTGTGTGTCAGAATTGATGGAGGATCTGGAGGCAAAACAAATCTAACCGCTGAAGCACGTCTCAACCCTGCTGCAACATCTGAAGCGACACTTACAATCAACACCGCTGCTGTGAGAGTACGACGGCTTATGCCAGATATGCTTGCTTGCCTTTACTTTATTATGTTATTTCTAGCATAGGATAATTATATGCATGCATGAATTGCTTGATTTCCTAGGCTAGGTGCTTTCCTATATTTTATTATAGTTATAGTACCGAGCTAGGTTACGTGCACCGAATTCTGGCTTTCGGTTGCCAACGAATTGCCTTCTACCGAATTCGGTAAGGATCTGTTCGGGACGCTATGCGGCCCGCGGAACCTTCGCGTAACACCTGGTTACGGGGCCTTGTGTCGAGCCTATATATAGCCTCGTGTTGTACCGAGGTGATCATTCAATTCATTCAATTACAATTCTCTTTTCTGAGCTCGATCCTAGATCCTCACAGCTGCCCTCGAGCAGCTACTTCAACAACTATCGACCTTGGAGAAAAGACTCCGAACAATGCGGAGTAGAGATGCGGGAACCTCATACCAAGCTACTCAACTGGTCATAAATGAGCGTGGAATTGCCTTGCAAACCTTCTCCCTAGACGCAAACAATTCAACCCCAACAGCTACCTGTCCAAGTGATTATGCAATCAATCCATTGTAGACAAGGTTACTTAACGTCCCCAAAAGCAAGACAAGAACCTTGTTCGACGGGAAGGAATTTTACATCGAGAACCTGCGTCTCGTCCTGCCTCGCTTGTTGCTCATACTCCTCGTCCTCGCCATTTTTGCCCTCCACCTGTCCACAGCACTCACACTATGACACTACGTCCTTCCTCTATTCCACAACGAGTTGTCATGCTGTTACCTCCCTCGTCCTCCCTTCGTGACGTTCCTGACTCAGTGTTTGACCTTGCTCGTGCTGCCAGTCCCTGCTATCACTCGTTCTCTCGCCACGCTTGTGTTTGACCCTACATATCGTGTGCTGATGCGTCTGCCCTAGTTGTTGAGCTCGCTGACTTTGCTGCTACTTGCCGCATTGACTACCTCGTGAGTCTAGTTTCTGACTCTACCTGTCCTCCGTTTGTCGGGGGTGAGCTTGTCCTTGGATGTGACAACCTTGAGGACAAATGATTAGAGCTGTAGTGCCTCGCAGCTTCTGTACCTCTATCTCATTACCATGCGGCTTGTGCCAGAGGAGACCCGGATGCACTAGACATCCCGACCCAGTGCTCTTACGTAGAGGCGATCATGGGTGCTTACTCATCTCAGTGGTAGATAGCTATGGACGTAGAGATGGTTTCCTGGAAGTCCATATGCACCTACGTCAATGCAGTTCCCCTTCTGTGAAAATGAGTAAGCAGGAATGAATGAACTATGAATGAAAGCAGTACAAATATGAAACCCTAACTGGGTTGTACCCCCTATGGGATACCCCACTACAGCCTACACAGCAGTATAAGCTATAGATATGTTCTGACACACCCCCATAGGCAAAGTGGGGGAGAACAAGGGGTCAGAAGACCAGTCAAGCAAGACAAAGCAAAGCTCAGGGTGGATCACAAAGTCACCACACAGTCCGAGCACAAGAGCAAGGCCAAAGGCCAGTTCACAAGCAAGAGTACAGACATATATATATAAAACTAGACAAGCAAGAGCAGGTATATATATATGTCACAGTACAAGTAAAGTCAAGAGGAGAGCAAGTGAGGCAAGACAGGCACAAGACCCAGCAGGGTGCAGAAGCGCTGATGGTCACAAGGCGCAAGTGCCTTGGTGAACACATCAGCAGTGTTGGCCTCAGAGGCCACGTACGCAAGTCGCAACTGACCACGCTGCTGCAACTCACGAGCAAGGAAGTAGCGGAGAGCAATGTGCTTCGTTCTGTGCTCCAAGCGCTGCTCTCGACACAAGGCCAGCATAGCCTTGTTGTCTACGTACAGCACTGGAGGAGAACGAGGCGGCTCTCCAAGGTCAGTCAGCAGGTAGGTGAGCCAGCGAAGCTCCTGTGCAGCCATGGCTCCGGCGTAGATCTCAGCCTCACAACTGGAGCCGAGAACCGAAGACGAGCGAGTAGACCGCCACGAGACAGAGCCGGAACCAAGGCTGAAGGTGTAACCCTGTGACGACCGCTGCGTAGCCTGGTCGTCAGCCCAAGAAGCGTCCGCGTGGCCGGTAAGGACCACTGGACTCCGCCCTCCAAGCACTAGCCCCATGCCTGACGTACTGCACAGGTAGCGCAATACCTCTTCGCTGCAGCCATGTGCTCCGGTCTGTGTCTCCCAGGAGCAACATAGCGCGCAAGAATGCTCAGAGGGTATGCAAGGTCAGGTCGTGTGCAGGTCATCAGGTACATGAGGCAGCCAACAAGCTCTGCATACGGACCACTCGACTCTACGGACTCATCCGAAGGCAGAGCTGAGAGTGAGTGGCGAGTAGGCAGAGGAGTGGCCTGAGGCGAGGAGTACGTGAAGCCGAAGCGCTGAAGGACCTGCTGCACCATGTGTGACTGGGTCAAGGTAATGGTGCGGCGTGCTCTGTCCCGAGTGATCTGCAAGCCAAGGTAGCTGCGCAGTTCACCCAGGTCTGTGCACGTGTGTCTCTTCAGCAGCTCGGACTTCACGTAGGCGAGTCCAGCAGTGTCCGCTGTGGCAAAGACCAAGTCGTCGACGTACACGAGGATGTAGAACGGCGGCAGGGAAGTGTCGGTGCGAAGAAACAGCGACGGGTCAGCAGTAGAAGGAGCAAACCCAAGAGCCGCAAGCGTAGTCCTCAGTGTGTCGTGCCACTCACGCGGTGCCTGGCGGAGACCGTAGACTGGCCGTCGGAGGCTCCACTGGGTGCCAGGAGGGAAAGTCCCAGTGAAGCCAGGTGGACGGCGAAGCCAGATCTCCTCGTGCAGGCTACCCTGCAAGAACGCAGTGCTGAAGTCGAGAGAGTGAAGCTCGTAGTCGCGCTGAGCGGCTATGTGCAGCAGCACCCGAAGAGTAGTCATCTTCGGGGTGGGAGAGAAGGTCTGAAAGTAGTCAACTCCCTGCCGCTGACTGAAGCCACGAGCGACATACCGTGCCTTGAAGACAGGTGGAGAGCCCGGCGGCCGCTTCACCCTGAAGATCCACATGCCACTGACGATGTTCGCCCCGGGAGGGGGAACCGCGTCAACGTAGGTGCCTGTGGACTTCCAGGAAGCCATCTCTGCATCCATAGCTGCCTGCCACTGAGAGGAGTAGGGACCCTCTACGGCCTCCGCGTAAGAACGCGGAGTCGGGATGTCTAGTGCATCCGGGTCTCCCTCAGGGGCAAGCAGTACAGACGCGAGATGAGGTGAAGCAGCCGCTAGACACTGTAACTCCTCCTGCCTGTCCTCTAGGACGTCCGTGCCAAGAGCACACTCACCCCCGACGGACGGAGGACAGACAGACGCAGACTCAGCAACAAGACTAGCAGCGTAGTCGAGACGACAGCGAGCAGCAAAGTCGACGAGCTCAGCGACTAGAGCAGACGCAGCAGTGGACTCAAAAGAGGGGTCAGTGACGACAGTAGCAAGCAGACGCGTGACAGTAGGACTCGCAGCTCGAAGAGAGTCCGACTCAGGGTCGGCAAGCGCAGGAAGAGAGGACTCAGGAGGAGAAGGCAAAGGGGCACGCAGAGGAGCAGTGGACGGACGCAGAGACATCCGGTGCGTGCCAGGGACAGGAGGAGGACGCTGACGCGAACTGCGACCACTAGCGCGAGCAGCACGAACAGGCGACGCGGGGCGAGACGCAGGCTCACGACGCTCAGCAAGACCTCCAGTAGGACCAGTGTAAGGAGAGGGAGCAGGCAGTGGAGAGGAAGGCTCCAGTAGGGACTGCGACTGGACAGGCGGTGGACCCTCTACTGGAGGAGAAAGACCAAGAACCTGCTGAAGGAGCGGAACGAAGTACGGCCGAGGCCGCGCGGCAGCTCCAGTCTCAGCAGGGACAGCACCAGCACCCTCAGCGACAGCACCAGCGCCACCCACACCTCCAGCGGCAGGACCAACAGCAGCAGGCTCAGCACGAACGCCCTCAGCAGCTCCAGCTCCAGGAGGACCCGCAGGTCCAGCAGCTCCGGGACCGGCAGCACCCGCACCCTCGACGATCGAAGAAGCTCCAGCTCCAGCTCCAGCAGCACCTCCAGACTCAGCAGCACGCCTCCAGCGGCGAGCGAACCACTCGCGCAGCTCCTGTGGAGAGAGGGGCTCCCGGCGAAGACGCAGCAGCAGGAGAAACCCCAGGCTCAGCAGCTCCAGACGCAGCACCCCCAGGCTCAGCAGCTCCCACTTCAGCACCCCCAGGCTCAGCAGCTCCCAACCCAGCACCCCCAGACCCAGCACCTCCAGGCACAGCACCCCCCGGCTCAGCACCCCCAGGCTCCGCACCCACCGCAGTAGCACCCTCAGGCCCAGCACCCCCAGCAGTAGCACCCCCAGGCACAGCACCCCCGCGTACAGTACCCCCAGAGTCAGCACCCCCAGGCTCAGCACCCGCAGCAGGACCAGAGTCACCAGTAACCTCGACCGGGTCAACGGCGTCTACCTGGGACACACCTGAGGGGGCAGGAACCTGAGGGGGGAGGGGGTCTACCGGGGGGGGAACCGGCACAAGGAAGTCCGGGGGAGGGGGGAGGGAAGGAGTGCGGTAGGGGAAGAGACGGTAGAAGGGGACTGACTCGTCGAACGTGACGTCCTGGGAGGACAGAACACGACGAGAGGAGGGGTGGTAAAACTGCCACCCTGGGGCGTCAGTGGGGAAGCCAAGAAAGACACAGGGAGCAGCACGAGGGGACAGCTTGTCCGCAGACAAGTCGCGGACAAACGCCCGAGATCCCCAGACACGGAACACAGACGCATCGCCAACCTTCCCTGTCCACAGCAAGACTGGGGACATCGCAGGCCGAGAGACCCGGGGGTGAAGGTTGAGCTGATGCGCCGCGTACCTCACCGCAAACGGCCACAGAAAATGGGGGGCAGCCGCATGCATCATGGACGTACGAGCGACATCCATGACCATGCCAATGCGGCGCTCAGCAATCCCATTTTGCTGTGGTGAGTCCGGAAGCGTGAAGGTCTGGCGGATCCCCCGTGCACGACAGTAGTCCCGCAGAAGGCGAGAAGAGAACTCTCCGCCTCTGTCCGAGTGCAGACGCAGAACAGGAAAGTCCGAGCCGAAGCTCTTCCTGAGCTGGAGACGAGCCTCGCGGATCCAGTCGATCAGCACCTCAGTGACCGCACCCTTGCTGCGCAAGGGGAGGACTGTGGTGTAACGCGAGTAGTCGTCAACCACCAACAGGAAGTAGCGCTCGTAACCCTGCCCACGGACGGGGGCTGGGCCCCACACATCCATGTGAAGCGTCTGCAGGGGAGCCTCTGTCGGGGGGAAGTGGGAGGAGTGAGGAGTAGCCCGGAGGCGACCCTCGACACAGGGGACACAGGAAGGTCCTGGCCCGGAGGGGAGAGGAGGGAGAGACTGGGGAAGACCAGAGACAAGGACACGGGAAGCCATGCTCCGAAGACGGGGCAAGGAGGGGTGGCCAAGACGGTGGTGCCACAGGAGAGCCTCGTGAGACAGGAGGCGACAAGAACAGGGGGCAGACTCAGGACCTGACCGGGACGCAGCAGCAAGTACCTGACCCGACGCAGCCACCTGACCAGACGCAGGGACAGGAGGAGACTCAACGGTCAGGGTGTAGAGACTCGACCCCGGCCGACGCGAGAACGTGGCCAGGTGTCGGCCTGTGCGATGCCTCCGTGCAGTGGGTCACCCGCTGACGCGCAGGAGTGAACTGGTGAACACCCCCATCCTGCAGGTCCGCTCCACTCACCAAGTTCGTAGAGAACGAGGGAAGGTACAGACCCGACAGGGTGCCCGAAGGGGCAGCCGGACACGGGAGGACAGTGGAAAAGTGAGACAGGACAGGACCCCCAGAGGGGTCAGCAAGGGAGACCGCAACCGGCCTGGCGAGCGGCGAAAGGGTAGTGCGGTCTCGAAAGAAGGAGCGAGAAGCTCCGGAGTCAAGTGTGAAAGTGAGGGAGGACGAGGACGACTCAGAACCTGAGAACGCAGTCTCACCAGTACCTGAGAGCGCAGACGCACTGGCACCTAGAGCAGCAGCCTCACAAGTACCTAGCGCAGCAGTACCAATGCCCGGGTCGGGCTGGAAACACCGGTAACCCTCATTCTCCTCACTATAATCCACAACATACATAGCAGTAAGGATAGCATCAAAATCAAGATCAAAGATCGCTACACCAGCCCTGAGAAGCTCATCCCAGCGAGGGATCTCACTAGCCCCAGGGAACTGCTGACGCCAAGCGTCCGTCAGGCGGCCAAAGCAGCGCTGGGTGGCGTGGGCACCCCTACACTGCTCACCCGCGCGGTCGCCGGAACGAAGAACGTAGGTGCAGGGACCAGTACCCCCACCCCTCTGACGCCCAGCGTACCACTCACGAAGCTGCTGAGGCGAAGGGATGTCCCGTGAGCGCTGCTGCTGCTGCCGGTGCGAGCGCTGGCCACCACCACCGCCGCTACGCTACTGGGTACCACCCCGACCAGCTCCACCTCCTCCACCACTACTGCCTCCGCCGCTGCCGCCTCCACTGCCTCCACCTCCGCCGCCTCCACCTCCGCCGCTGCCTCCACCACCACCGCTGGCACCACCACCACCGTCTCCGCCGCTGCTGCCACCACCACCACCACCACCCCCGCCACTAGTCCCGCCGCCACCCCCACTCCCTCCGCCGCCACCGCCGCCACCGCCACCGCCCCCCCCAGCTCCACCCGCGCCCTTGCCTCCCTTGCCCTTGCTGGAGCGACGTCTCCCACTAGGGGCAGACGCCGCGCCGACCGACTCAAGACCAAGCAGGTCGGCAGCAGCAGCAGAGGCAACAGAGGGCAGCAAGGGGGAAGGAGAGCACCCCTCAAAGATGGGGGTGCGAGGGTCACCACGAGAAGCACCTACAGCGACTATGCTCTTCTCCGCTGCAAGGAGGGCCTTCTCGAGGAGGTCGACGGTGAGAGTGGTGGGACAGACTGCGAGAAAGTGGTCCCTGACGACGCGAAGGGAGTCAGGGAGGCGCGCGACTACGTAGTAGAGAGCGATGTACATGGGAGGGGGGTTCCTAGCGCAGAACTCAGCAGGAAGGGCGGCGCGGTAGCGAGTGTCACCAGTGCGGAGGTGCGTAATGAGGTCAGCGACAGTGGGAAAGGCAGAGAGGTCAGGAAAGAGGTAGGGAAGCATGAGACGGCTCAGTGCAGCAGTGGCAGGGGAGGAGTAGCGCGCAACTACAGCGTCGTACAAGGTCTGAGCACTCTTGTACTGACTAAAGTGTGCACGCTCAGAGGTAGGGAGGTGGCGACGCACAGCAAGACGTGCAGCAGCATCGCGGGTGGCCCACTTAGAGCGGACAGCGGGATCAGCATCAGCAGCAGGAGCAGGAGAGGCGCCAGAGGTGAGGTCAAAGAGAGAAAGGTCATCAGCCCTGTCGCACTGTAAGAACAGCTGCAGGTCGTCTAGCCAGACCTCAAAATCAATGGCGCGACCCTCAGCGTCAAAAGCTAGGACACTAGGGGTAGCCATGACGACGACTGTGAAGCAGTGCAAGCAGTAGGGGGGAGAGCACGCAGTGACAGTGGGACTGTGCTCACCAGGCAGGGCAGGTCGCGCAGCTCGACAGAAAAGCAGAACGGCGACCGGGCGGCTCGGGTGTACAGCGGATCGGCTCCCGGGCGGCTCGACGGCAGGGCGGCTCGGGTGCAGGGCGGCTCGGCTCCCGGGCGGCTCGGCTGCAGGGCGGCTCGGGTGCAGGGCGGCTCGGCTCCCGGGCGGCTCGGCTGCAGGGCGGCTCGGGTCCCGGGCTGCTCGGCGACAGGCGGCTCGGGTCGCGTAGAAGTGAGACGGGGCGGGGCCGCGTTAGGGCCGGCGGTAGGGCCGCGTAGGAGCCGGGGCAGGGCCGCGAAGGAGCCGGGGCGGGGCCGTGATAGGAGCCGGGGCAGGGCCGAGTAGGAGGCCGGCGGTGGGGCCGCTTAAGGGGCCGGCTGCGGGGCCGAGTAGGAGCCAGCTGCGGGGCCGCGTGAGAGCCGGCGCGGGGCCGCGTAGGAGCCGGCGGCGTGGCCGCGTCAGGGCCGCGTAAGGAGCCGGCGCGGGGCCGCGTAGGAGCTGGCGGCGTGGCCGCGTAAGGGCCGCGTAAGGACCGCGTAAGGGGCCGGCGCGGGGCCGCGTAAGGAGCCGGCGGCGTGGCCGCGTAAGGGCCGCGTAAGGGGCCGGCGCGGGGCCGCGTAAGGGCCGCGTAGGAGGCGACGCGGGGCCGCGTAAGGGCCGGGGCGGGGCCGCGTAAGGAGCAGGCGGCGGGGCCGCGTAAGGAGCAGGGCGGGGCCGCGACAGAGTGGGCGGCGAGGCCGCAGGGGAGAGGGCGACTCGAGGGGTCGCTAAAAAAAATCGCGCCTCGGGGGCGCGCTTCGGTGGGCCCAAAAAAAATTTCGGTCCTGGAGGGACCTAGCTCTGATACCATGTGAAAATGAGTAAGCAGGAATGAATGAACTATGAATGAAAGCAGTACAAATATGAAACCCTAACTGGGTTGTACCCCCTATGGGATACCCCACTACAGCCTACACAGCAGTATAAGCTATAGATATGTTCTGACACCTTCGTGGGGCAAACTTAGTCAATGTCATGTGGAATTTCAGGGTGAAGCGGCCACCGGGTTCTTCGCCTGCCTTCAAGGCTCGTTACATTGTATGAGGCTTCAATGAGCGTCAGGGGGTTGACTTCTTCCAAAATTTCTCCCCCACCCCGAAAATAACCACTCTTCGGATGTTACTGCACGTTGCAGCACAGCCTGACCAAGTGTTGCATTCACTCGACTTCCCGACATGTTTCTTGCAGGAAAGCCTCCACGAGGAGATCTGGCTGCGCTGCCCACCTGGCTTCACTTGGTCGTTTCCTGAGGGTACCCATTGGAGGCTCCAGCAGCCAGTCTACGGTCTCTGTCAAGTGCCCCGCGAGTGGCACGACACATTGACGACGAGACTTGCGGCTCTTGGCATGTTATGTCAGCTGCATCTATGTACGCCTTCATAACACGTGATACAAAGTTTGCACGGATGACACAAACAATGTTCATATCTCTTGATACTTGTTGTAAGGTGATGCCAATGGTAACCTTAGCGAGGCCAACTGATAACGATTCTTAGCGAACAGAGAGGTAAAAGCAAAAGTATGCATTTGAAAAAAAAAAAAAAAAAACCAAGGCCATATACCACCTTAAGACTGCGGTAATCTTCAGCTTGCGTGATCTGCTGAACATAAGTCTTGGATCCTCCAAGCAACCTTTTACTAAAGCTTTCATTCCATTGCATCTACATCTCAACTATAAATATTCTGTCCTGTTGATCAGTGTATTTTACATCTACGATGTCAGAATCCCAACCACTAGACCATTGGGATAAAAGGGCTTGTTTCAGTAGCGGGTCAGTGCGCCCATAACCCCCCAGGGGAACGCGCCTGTAACCCTCTCCAGGATCAATCGGGCATCCACAGTACAGATCTACTGACACCCCCCCACAATGGGAGGCCCAGGACTAAGCACAGCGGCAACGGCCTACATATGCATACACCGGGAATCGAACCCGAGACCGCTCTGATACCATGTCAGAATCCCAACCACTAGACCATTGGGATAAAAGGGCTTGTTTCAGTAGCGGGTCAGTGCGCCCATAACCCCCCAGGCGAACGCGCATGTAACCCTCTCTAGGATCAATCGGGCATCCACAGTGCAGATCTTCCGACACCCCCCCACAATGGGAGGCCCAGGACTAAGCACAGCGGCAACGGCCTACATGTGCATACACCGGGAATCGAACCCGAGACCGCTCTGATACCTTGTCAGAATCCCAACCACTAGACCATTGGGATAAAAGGGCTTGTTTCAGTAGCGGGTCAGTGCGCCCGTAACCCCCCAGGCGAACGCGCCTGTAATCCTCTCCAGGATCAATCCGGCATCCACAGTGCAGATCTACTAACATACGATAGTATTCTTCATTGCAGGAATACGAGGCGATTGCTCCGGAAAGTGGTTACCAAATAACAAGCCCACAAGCCGCTTCCCAAACAGCCCCACCTCCCCCCCCCCCCCCCCCTCCCCCCCTCCTCATTGAGTGCTCCTCGTTCATATTTCAAAACCTATAGATTTGCAAAATGAGATTGATTGGTGCTTGGAGGCTAAGTAAAAAATAAAAGCCCTTCATCCTCTCTAAGCTTCCACATGCCACTCTTAGCGGCCTAGCTTCCCCTTTAGACTATGATACACATAGTGCTTCCTCTCGGCGTCATCTCGACTTAGGTTGCTACCGGCAATCCCCTCCCCGCGGGGCCTTGTTTCAGTCAAGAAGGTGAGGAGGCACATTCTCTTAACAAGACAGCCTCTCGTCACCACATGCAACAGATCGCGCATGAGCGGGCCGTCGCATCCTCCTGTCGAATAGCTTTCTTCGAACGTTTGTCTTCCCAATCAGGAGTGGTTCCACCACCTTGTATCGGGTTGTTTCATGTTTCAGACTTTTGCCAACCCACTTTTCAACACTTCCCATTTTCGCGCATGCGAAATGTGTCCAGCTGAACTCAAAAATCAAACATACTTGCAAATGTATACCTTTCTTTAAAATGGCGGATCCATGATCAGCGTATCGAGTTTGTAAAGAGATCGTAGACAATCCTACATCGTTTCCTAAACCCAGCTAATACATACGCTCGCTAGGTATCCAAATCATGTGCGTGCATAACCTATACTGTGTCACACTGTTACGGGTGCAATAGAACGAGGAAGCAAAGATTGCACTATGTGGGTCAAAAGTACAAAGTATGAACGAAGGCATGAGCGAATACTCATGTACAAAAACATGCAACGGTTGCGCGGTGTGTGCGAGCTAGCTAGTGTTAGGCTGGCATCGAGGTTCGGGCTAGCCCCGAAGCATAGGCCGACTCGGCCGGGCCAGCGGTGCATGGTTTGGTGAAAAAGTGCGCACGAAATTGGCGAAGCCCCGTTAGCAGTAACGGGCAAACAACGGCTGCTGCTGTACGCGATATTGATGGTCACGGTAATGAATGTAGAGAAAATTCCTTACACTACCCCCCCCCCCCCCCCCCCCTTCAAGAAGCTGTCAGATTTATATGACATAGCTACTGTAGGCTATAGTGGGGTAGCACATATAGGGTACAGCTTTCTAGGGTTTGTACTTGTACACAACTTTCCCTTAGTCATTTCATTCTCGTTCTAGTTTTCTCATGGTATCGAGCAGGTTCCCTCGTGGGAACTGTTCCTAGGGCCCACCGATTCAAATCTTATTTTTTCCCCCCCGGAGCGCGCTCAGTTCCTGCCCGAGTCGCGCTCCGTGGGTCTCCCCTCTCACGGCCCCTAGCGGACCCGTCGCGCCGCCCTCACGGCCCCTCACGGCCCCTTAGCGGCCTCTCGCGGCCCCGTCGCGCTGCCCTAGTGGCCGCGCCACGTCGCGCCGCCCTAGCGGCCGCGTCGCACCGCCCTCGCGGCCCCGATCCGCCGACCTCGCGGCTCTGTTGCGTCGCGCCGCCCTCGTGGCCCTTTCATGCCGCCCTCGCGGCCCTTCCTAGCCGCCCTCGCGACCCCCCACCTCCTAGCCGCCCTAGCGGCCTCGTCGCCTACCCCTGCGGCCCCGGCCCTGCCCTTCCCAGCCTCAGCGCCGCCTCTGCTGGCCCCGTCGCCTAACCCTGCGGCCCCGGAGCTGCCCCACCCGGCCCCGACGCCACTCCACCCGGCCCCGCCGCCGCTCCACCCGGCCCCGCTGCCGTCCCCACGCGGAGCCGCCGTCACCACCGAGCCGCCAGCGCCGCCGAGCTACTGCCGAGCCGCCCGATCCACCCGAGACGCCCGAGCCGCCGCGCCACCTGAGTCGCCCGAGCCGCCGGGTCGCCGAGCCGCCGATCTGCAGCTGCTGTCGAGCCGCCGTACCGCCGAACCGCCCGAGCCACCCGAGCCGCCGAGCTACCGAACCGCCGAGCCGCCCGAGCCGCCCGAGCCGCCGAGTCGCCGAGCCGCAGTTGCTGCCGACCCGCCGTACCGCCGAGCCACCCGAGCCGCCCGAGCCGCCGAGTTGCCGAGCCGCTGAGCCGCCGAGCCGCCAGAGCCGCCCTGTCCGGTAAGAGCAGCGCCTCTGTGACTGCACTGCCCTTACCCTACTGTTTGCGCTGCTTGTCTACTGCTGTCATGGCTACCCCTAGTGTCCTCGCTTTTGACGCTGAGGGTCGGGCCATTGACTTTGACGTCTAGGTAGATGACCTGCAGCTTTTCCTACAGTGCGATAGGGCAGACGGTCTCTCCCTCTTTGACCTCACCTCTGGAGCCTCTCCTGCCCCTGCTGCTGATGGTGACGCCACTGTTCGCTCACAGTGGGCCACACGAGATGCTGCTGCACGTCTTGCTGTGCGTCGCCACCTGCCTACCTCTGAGCGTGCGCACTTTAGCCAGTACAAAAGTACTCAGACCCTGTACGACGCTGTAGTTGCACGCTACTCCTCCCTTGCCAGTGCTGCACTGAGCCGCCTCATGCTACCGTACCTCTTCCCTGACCTTGCTACCTTTCCCACAGTCGCTGACCTCATTACGCACCTCCGCACTAGTGACACTCGCTACCGCGCTGCGCTTCCTGCTGAGTTCTGCGCCTAGAACCCCCCCCCCCCATGTACATCACCCTCTACTACATAGTCACCCGGCTCCCTGTCTCCCTTCGCATAGTCAGGGACCACTTTCTCTCAGTTTTCCCCACCACTCTCACCGCTGACCTCCTCGAGAAGGTCCGTGCACCTACGTCCTACGCACCGGCGACCGCACGGGTGAGCAGTGCGGGGGTGCGCACCCCACCCAGCGCTGCTTTGGCCGCCTGACGGACGCTTGGCGTCACCACTTCCCGGAGGCCACTGAGATCACTCGCTGGGGCGAGCTGTCTAGGGCGGGAGTAGCTGTCTTTGACCTTGACTTTGATGCTATTCTTGCTGCCATGTATGCTGTGACTATTAGTGAGGAGGGTGACTGTTACCGGTGTTTTCCGCCCGACCCGGGCATTGAGGCTGCTGCTCTAGGTGCTAGTGAGGCTGCTGCTCTAGGTGCTTGTGCGTCTGCTCCCTCAGGTGCTGGTGAGTCTGCTCTCTCAGGTACTGCATCGGCTTCGGCCTCCCACAACTTCACCCTTGACTCGGGGGCTTCTCGCTCCTTCTTTCGAGACCGCACCACACTCACGCCGCTTGGCCGGCCAGTTGCAGTCTCTCTGGAAGACCCCTCTGGAGGTCCTGTCCTAGCTCACTTCTCCACTAACCTCCCGTGTTCAGCGGCCCTCTCTTGCACCCTGTCTGGTCTTTACCTCCCCTCGTTCTCTACGAACTTGGTGAGTGGTGCTGACTTACAGGATGCGGGGGTTCACCAGTTCACTCCTGCGAGTCAGCGGGTGACCCACTGCACGGACGCTCGGACAGGCCGGCATTTGTCAGAATGTCATATTTGTTATCTAGCATGCAGTGGGGTACTCTATAGCGAGTATAACCCCTTAGGGTTTCATATTTGTATCTCATTGCTTGCTAGTACAACCCTCTCTTTTGCCTAACTTCTTCTTGCCTAGCTAGGTTAGTCCTAGCTATGGCTACTATCGTTACCTACCTATCTTCACAGCATTTGTCCACGTTTACACGTCGGCCGGGGTCGAGCGTGTACACACTTACCACTGAGTCTCCTCCAGTCACTGCGTCTCGTCAGGTAGCTGCGTCGGGTCAGGTGTTTGCTGCACCGTCTAGGTCTGGCCCTGAGTCTGCCCCCTGCTCGTGTCGCCTCCTGTCTCACGAGACTCTCCTCTGGCACCACCGCCTTGGTCACCCCTCCCTGCTTCGTCTCCAAGGCATGGCCTCCCGTGTCCTTGTCTCTGGTCTTCCCCGGTCCCTCCCTCCCCTTCCTCCGGGGCCTCGCCCTATCTGCGTCCCCTGTATCGAGGGGCGGCAGCGGGCTGCCCCTCACTCCTCCCAGTTTCCTCCGACAGAGGCCCCGCTGCATACGCTTCACATGGACGTGTGGGGCACGGCCCGCGTCCATGGACAGGGTCACGAGCGCTACTTCCTGCTGGTAGTTGAAGACTACTCGCGTTACACCACAGTCTTCCCCTTGCACAGCAAGGGTGATGTCACTGAGGTGTTGATTGACTGGATCCGCGCAGCTCGTCTCCAGCTCAGGCAGAGCTTCGGCTTGGACTTTCCTGTTCTGCGTCTGCACTCTGACAAAGGCGGCGAGTTCTCCTCTGGCCTTCTGCGAGCCTACTGTCGTGCACGAGGCATCCGCCAGACCTTCACGCTTCCGGACTCTCCACAGCAAAATGGGATTGCTGAGCACCACATTGACATGGTCATGGACGTCGCCCGTACGTCCATGATGCATGCGGCTGCCCCCCATTTTCTGTGGCCGTTTGCGGTTCGGTACGCGGCGCATCAGATCAGCCTTCACCCCAGGGTCTCCATGCCGGAGACCTCCCCAATCTTGCCGTGGACGGGGAAGGTTGGCGATGCGTCTGCGCTCCATGTCTGGGGATCTCGTGCGTTTGTCCGCGACTTGTCTGCGGACAAGCTGTCCCCTCGTGCTGCTCCTTGCGTCTTCCTTGGGTTCCACCCTGACGCGCCAGGGTGGCAGTTCTACCACCCCACCTCTCGCCGTGTTCTGTCCTCCCAGGACGTCACGTTTGACGAGTCGGTCCCCTACTACCGCCTCTTCCCCTACCGCACTCCGTCCCTCCCCCCACCACCCCTCTTCCTTGTGCCAGGTTCCCCCCCGGTAGACCCCCTCCCCCCTCAGGGTCCTGCCCCTTCAGGTGTGTCCCAGGTAGACGCAGTCGAGCCTGTCAAGGTTACTGGTGACTCTGGTGCTGCTGAGGATGCTGAGCCTGGGGGTGCTGACTCTGGGGGTGCTCGACGTGTGGGTGCTACGCCTGGGGGTGCTGAGCTTGAGGGTGCTACTTCTAGGGGGTGCTGAGCCTGGGGGTGCTGAGCCTGGGGGTGCTACCACTGGGGGTGCTGAGCCTGGGGTTGCTGAGCCTGGGGGTGCTACGCCTGGGGGTGGTGAGCCTGGAGGTGCGGAGCCTGAGGGAGCTGGGCCTGCTCGTGTGGCGTCTGGCGGTGCTGAGCCTGGAGGTTCTCCGGGTGCTTCGTCTCGGAGGGAGCCACTTTCTCCACAGGAGCTGCGCGAGTGGTTTGCCCGGCGCTGGAGGCGTGCTGCTGGAGCTGGAGGTTCTTCGGCTGCTGAAGGTGCTGCTACCGCGGGTCCCAGAGGTGCTCGTACTGGGAGTACAGGAGCTGCTGGGCCTGCGGGTACGACTGGAGCTGGAGCTGCTGAGGGTGTTGGCGCTGAGGCTACTGGTGTCGGTCCTTGAGGCGGTCCTGCTCGGGGTGCTACTGGTGGTACTGGTGCTGCTGGAGGTACTAGAGCTGGAGATGCTGCTGGCGCTGGTGCTGCCGCTGGGGGTTCTGGTGCTGTCCCTGCTGTGTCTGGAGTCGCCGCGCGGCCTCGGCCGTAATTCGTTCCACTCCTTCAGCAGGTTCTTGGTCTCCCACCTTCTACTGGTCCTTCTCCTCCCTTAGAGTGTCCACAGCCTGTCCCGTCACAGTTACAACCGGCCTCCCTACTGCCTGCTCCTTCTCCCTACACTAGTCCTACTGGAGGTCTTGCTGAGCGTCGTTAGCCTGCGTCTCGCCCTGCGTCGCCTGTCCGTCCTGCTCGCACTAGTGGTTGTGGTTGGCGTCAGCGTCCTGCTCCTGTCCCTGGCACGCACCGGATGTCTCTGCGTCCGTCCACTGCTCCTCTGCGTGCCCCTTTGCCTTCTCCTCCTGAGTCCTCTCTTCCTGCTCTTGCCGACCCGGAGCCGGACTCTCTTCGTGCTAACAGTCCTATTGTCACGCGTCTCCTTGCTACTGTCGTCACTGACCCTTCCTTTGAGTCCACTGCAGCGTGTGCCTTAGTTACTGAGCTCGTCGACTTTGCTGCTCGCTGTCGTCTAGACTACGCTGCTAGTCTTGTCGCTGAGTCTGCGTCTGTCTGTCCTCCGTCCGTCGGGGGTGAGTGTGCCCTTGGCACGGACGTCCTTGAGGACACGCAGGAGGAGTTTCAGTGTTTGGCTGCTGCTTCACCTCATCTCGTGTCCGTACTGCTTACCGCTGAGGGAGACCCGGATGCACTTGACATCCCGACTCCGCACTCTTACGCGGAGGCGATCGAGGGTCCCTACTCCTCTCAGTGGAAGGCAGCTATGGACGCAGAGATGGCTTCCTGGAAGTCTACAGGCACCTACGTTGACGCGGTTCCCCCTTCTGGGGCGAACATCATCAGTGGCATGTGGATCTTCAGAGTGAAGCGGCCGCCGGGTTCTCCGCCTGTCTTCAAGGCGCGTTACGTGGCTCGTGGCTTCAGTCAGAGGCAGGGAGTTGACTACTTTCATACCTTCTCTCCCACCCCGAAGATGACCACTCTTCGAGTACTACTGCATGTAGCTGCTCACCGTGACTACGAGCTTTACTCTCTTGACTTCAGCACTGCTTTCCTGCAGGGCAGCCTGCACGAGGAGATCTGGCTGCGCCGCCCACTTGGCTTCACTGGGAATTTTCCTCCTGGCACCCAGTGGAGCCTCTGGCGGCCAGTCTACGGTCTCCGCCAGGCACCACGTGAGTGGCATGACACACTGAGGACTACACTTGCGGCTCTTGGGTTTGCCCCCTCTACTGCCGACCGGTCGCTGTTTCTGCGCACCGACACTTCTTTGCCGCCGTTCTACATCCTCGTGTACGTCAACGACTTGGTCTTTGCCACAGCTGACACTGCTGGACTCGCCCACGTGAAGTCCGAGCTGCAGAAGAGACACACGTGCACAGACCTGGGTGAGCTGCGCAGCTACCTTGGCTTGCAGATCACCCGGGACAGAGCACGCCGCACCATTACCCTGACTCAGTCACACATGGTGCAGCAGGTCCTTCAGCGCTTCGGCTTCACGTACTCCACGCCTCAGGTCACTCCTCTGCCTACTCGCCACTCGCTCTCAGCTCTGCCTTCGGATGAGTCCGTAGAGTCGAGTGGCCCGTACCCAGAGCTTGTTGGCTGCCTCGTGTACCTGATGACCTGCACACGACCTGACCTTGCATACCCTCTTAGCATTCTAGCACGCTATGTTGCTCCTGGGAGACACAGACCGGAGCACATGGCTGCAGGGAAGAGGGTGTTGCGCTACTTGTGCAATACGTCGGGCATGGGGCTTGTGCTTGGAGGGCAGGGTCCAGTGGTCCTCACTGGGCACGCAGACGCTTCTTGGGCTGGCGACCAGGCTACACAGCGGTCGTCACAGGGTTACACCTTCAGCCTTGGTTCCGGCTCTGTCTCGTGGCGGGCTACCCGCTCGTCTTCTGTTCTCGGCTCCAATTGTGAGGCTGAGATCTACGCCGGGTCCATGGCTGCACAGGAGCTTCGCTCGCTCACCTACCTGCTGACTAACCTCGGAGAGCCGCCTCGTTCTCCTCCGGTGCTGTACGTCGACAACAAGGCCATGCTGGCCTTGTGTCGAGAGCAGAGACTGGAGCACAGAACGAAGCACATTGCTCTCCGCTACTTGCTCGTGAGCTACAGCAGCGTGGTCAGCTGCGGCTTGCGTACGTGGCCTCTGAGGCCAACACTGCTGATATCTTCACCAAGGCACTTGCGCCTTGTGATCATCAGCACTTCTGTACCCAGCTGGGTCTTGTGCCTACCTTGCCTCACTTGCTCACCCCTTGACCTTGTTTGTAGTGTTGCATATATATATACACCTGCTCTTGCTTGTTTAGCCTTATATATATATGTAATCCTGCATGTGAGCTGGCCTTGTGGCCTTGAACTTGTGCTCGGAATGTGTGGTGACTTTGTGATCCACTTTGAGCTTGCTTTGCTTTGCTTGACTGGTCTTGTGACCCCTTGTTCTCCCCCACTTTGCCTATGGGGGTGTGTCAGATTTATATGACATAGCTACTGTAGGCTATAGTGGGGTAGCACATATGGGGAACAGCTTTCTAGGGTTTGTACTTGTACCCAACTTTCCCTTAGTCATTTCATTCTCGTTCTAGTCTTCTCAGAAGCCCCCTCCACTACGCAAATGCATGTATATCTTGGAAACCCCTGTGAAGAATGAGGAAATGAATGAACTAGCAAACAGGTGGGTACAAGTAGGAAAACCTAGAAATGTTGTACCCCATATAGTCTACCCCACTACAGCCTACACAGACTATAGCATATAAGTTTTACACACCCCCATAGGCAAATTGGGGGAGAACAAGAGGTCACAAGACCAGTCAAGCAAAGCAAAGCAAGCTCAGGGTGGATCACAACGTCACCACACAGTCCGAGCACAAGAGCAAGGCCACAAAGCCAGTTCACATATAAGATCATATATAAAGGTAAACAGGCAAGTGCAGGTATAGAAAGATCACAGTACAAGCAAGGTCAAGAAATGAGCAAGTGAGGCCAAGTAGGCAAAAGACCTAGCATCATACAGAAGCGCTGATGATCACCAGGCGGAAGTGCCTTGGTAAAGATATCAGCAGTGTTGGCCTCAGAGGCCACGTAAGCAAGGCGCAGCTGACCACGCTGCTGCAGCTCACGAGCAAGGAAGTAGCGAAGAGCAATGTGCTTCGTTCTGTGCTCCAGTCTGTGCTCCCAACACAAGGCCAGCATGGCCTTGTTGTCTACGTACAGAACTGGAGGAGAACGAGGCGACTCTCCTAGGTCAGTCAGCAGGTAGGTGAGCCATGGCCCCTGCGTAGATCTCAGCTTCACAGCTCGAGCTGAGAACAAAAGACGAGTGGGTAGACCGCCACGAAACAGAGCCGGAGCCAAGGGTGAAGGTGTAACCCTCAAGGACAATCAGCGTGGACATGAGATGAGGAAAAGCAGCAGCAAAACACTGGAACTCCTCTTGCCTGTCCTCAAGGACGTCCGTGCTAAGAGCACACTCACCCCCGACGGACGGAGGACAGACAGACTCAGACTCAGCAATAAGACTAGCAGCGTAGTCTAGACGACAGCGAGCAGCAAATTCGACAAGCTCAGCAACCAAGGCTGACGCAGCAGTGGACTCAAAGGAAGGGTCAGTGACAACAGTAGCCAGGAGACGCGTGACAGTAGGACTGGCAGCACGAAGAGAATCAGACTCTGTGTCAGCTAGGACTAGAAGAGAGGACTCTGGAGGAGACGGCAACGGGACACGCAGAGGAGCAGTGGAAGGACGCAGTGCCATCTGGTGTATGCCTGGGACCGCAAGATGACTCGGACGCGGAACACAACTACGAGTGCAAGCAGCACGAACAGGCGACGCAGGACGAGACGCAGGCTCACGACGCTCAGCAAGACCTCCAGTAGGACCAGTGTAGGGAGAAGGAGCAGGCAGGGGGGAGGCGGGCTGTAACTGTGACTGCGACTGGGCAGGCTGTGGACACTCTTAGGGAGGAGCAGGACCAGTAGAAGGCGGGAGACCAAGAACCTGCTCAAGGAGCGGAACGAAGTACGGCCGCGGCCGCGCAGCCCCTCCAGAAACAGCAGGGTCAGCACCAGTACCCCCAGAGGCAACACCAGCGCCAATAGCACCTCCAGCTCCAGCAGCGCAAACTCCGGCACCCTTAGAAGCACCAGCGTCAACACCCCCAGCAGCTCCTGCTCCAGCAACTCAAGCAGCACCTAGTCCAGCAGGACCGGCAGCTCCAGTACCGCCAGCAGCTCCAGCAGTACGTCTAGTAGGACCAACTCCAGCAGCCCCAGCAGCACCCCCAGTCCCAGCAGCTCCAGTACCGTCAGTACGAGCACCTCCAGGACCAGCAGCAACAGTAGCACCTCCAGCTCCAGCAGCATGGCTCCAGCACTAGGCAAACCACTCGCGAAGCTCCTGCGGAGAGAGTAGCTCCCGCCTCGACGAAGCACCGCGAGAGGCCACACGAGCAGACCCAGCACCCCCATGCTCCGCACCCTCAGGCTCAGCAACCCCAGGCTCAGCACCCCCAGACTCCGCAACCCCAGGCTCAGCACCGCCAGACTCAGCACCCCCAGGCTCAGCACCCCTAGACTCAGCACCCCCAAGCTCCGCACCCCCAGGCTCAGCGCCTCCACACCCAGAGCCCGCAGGCTCAGCACCTCTAGCAGCACTAGAGTCAACAGCTACCTCGACAGGCTCGACTCCGTCTACCTGGGACACATCTGACGGAGCAGGACCCTGAGGGGGGAGGGGGTCTACTGGGGGAGGACCTGGCGCAAGGAAGAGCGGCGGCGGGGGAAGGGGCGCAGTGCGGTAGGGGAAGAGACGGTAGTAAGACACCGACTCGTCAAAGGTGACGTCCAAGGAGGACAGAACACGGCGCAAGGTGAGGTGGTAAAACTGCCACCCAAGCGCGTCAGGGGGGAAGCCAAGGAAGACGCAGGGAACAGCACGGGGGGTCAGCTTGTCAGCAGACAAGTCGCGGACAAACGCCCGAGATCCCTAGACCTGGAGCGCAAACGCATCGCCAACCTTCCCCGTCCACCGCAAGGTGGGGGAGGTCTCTGGCAAGGAGACCCGGGGCTGAAGGTTGAGCTGATGCGCTGCGTACTGAACCGCAAACGGCCACAGAAAATGGGGGGCAGCCGCATGCATCATGGACGTACGAGCGACGTCCATGACCATGCCAATGCGGCGCTCAGCAATCCCGTTTTGTGGTGAAGAGGCCGGAAGCGTGAAGGTTTGGCGGATGCCCTGTGCAAGACAAAAGAAAACTCCCCGCCTTTGTCAGAGTGCAGACGCAGAACTGGAAAGTCCCAGCCGAAACTCTCTCTGAGCTGGAGACGAGCTGCGCGGATCCAGACGATCAACACCTCAGTGACGTCACCCTTGCAGCGCAAGGGAAAGACCGTGGTGTAACGCGAGTAGTCGTTTACCACCAACAGGAAGTAACGCTCGTGACCCTGGCCACGGACGCGGGCGGGACCCTACACGTCCATGTGAAGAGTCTGCAGCGGAGCCTCTGTCGGAGGAAACTCGGAGGAGTGAGGGGCGGCGCGCTGCCGCCCCTCGACGCAGGGAACGCAGGTAGGGGCAGGCCTCGGAGGTAGGGGAGGGAGGGACCGGGGGAGACCAGAGACAAGGACACGGGAGGCCATGCCTCAGAGACAAGGCAAGGAGGGTTGACCAAGGCGGTGGTGCCAAAGGAGAGTCTGGTGGGACAGGAGACGACATGAGCAGGGAGAAAACTCAGGACCAAACCTGGGCGCTGCAGCAAATACCTGACTCGACGCAGCTACCTGACTAGTCTCAGCAACCGGAGGAGACTCAGTGGTCAGTGTGTACAGGCTCGACCCCGCCCGACGGGTAAACGTGGCCAAGTGTCGGCCCGTCCGAGCACACGTACAGTGGGTCACCCGCTGACAATAAGGTGCACCACCAACAAAAGTTTACATAACTACACTAACTACAACTACAAGCAATTATAAAACATGACAAAGTATTTCGACACTGGTCAACCCCCCTATCCTGTAGATCAGCTCCACTCACCAAGTTCGTAGAGAACAAGGGGAGGTAGAGACCTGACAGGGTGCCAAAGGGGGCCGCTGGACGCGATAAGACAGAGGAGAAGCGAGCAAGGACAGGACCCCCAGAGGGGTCTGCCAGGGAGACCGCAACCGGCCGACTAAGCGGCGTTAGCGTAGTGCGGTCTCGAAAGAAGGAGCGGGAAGCACCCGAGTCAAGGGTGAAGGTGTGTAGGGCCTGAGCCGACGTGGTACCTGAGAGAGCAGACTCACCAGCACCTGGGGCAGCAGACGCACTAGCACCTAGAGCAGCAGCCTCACCAGCACCTAGAGCAGCAGCCTCGATACCCGGGTTAGACGGAACACACAGGTAACAGTCACTCTCATCACTAGTAGACACAGCATACATGGCAGCTAGAATAGCATCATAATCAAGATCAAAGATAGCAACCCCCGCCCTAGACAGCTCTCCCCAGCGAGGGATCTCAGTGGCGTCAGGGAACTGGTGACGCCACGCGTCCGTCATGCGGCCGAAGCAGCGCTGGGTGGAGTGCGGGCCCCCGCACTGCTCACCAGCGCGGTCGCCGGTACGAAGGACGTAGGTGCAGGGACCAGTACCCCCACCTCGCTGACGCCCAGTGTACCACTCACGAAGCTGCTGGGGGGACGGGGTCTCACGATTGCGCTGGTGCAGCTGGCGCGGACCACCACCGGAACCACTCCTCTGCGTAGAGCCGCGACCAGCTCCACCGCTGCCGCGGCCGCCTCCGCCAACTCCGCCGCCTCCGCCACCTCCGCCGCCTCCGCCACCACCGCCGCCTCCGCTCCCTCCGCCACCGCCGCCGCCTCCTCCGCCTCCACTGCTGCCACTGACACCTCCACCCCCGCCACCACTCCCACCACCACCCCCACCCCCTCCACTGCCTCCAACACCACCTCCACTGCCCTCGCCAGCCCCTCCAGCGCCCTTGCCCCCCTTGCCCTTGCCGGTGCGGCGTCTCCCGCTAGGGGCACACGCAGCGCCGACCGACTCGAAGCCAACGAGGTCGGCCGCAGCAGCAGAAGCAATAGAGGGCAAGAGGGGGGAGGGGGAACACCCCTCAAAGACGGGGTTGCGAGGGTCACCACGAGAGGCTCATACAGCGACTATGCTCTTCTCTGTTGCTAGGAGGCGCTCCTCGAGGAGGTCAACAGTGAGTGTGGTGGGGCAAACTGAGAGGAAGTGGTCCCTGACTAAGTGAAGGGAGTTAGGGAGCCGAGTGACTATGTAGTAGAGGGTGATGTATATGGGGGGGGGGGTTCTTGGCACAAAACTCAGCAGGAAGCGCAGCGCGGTAGCGAGTGTCACTAGTGCGAAGGTGCGTAATGAGGTCAGCGACTGTGGGAAAGGCAGCAAGGTCAGGGAACAGGTACGGCAGCATGAGGCGGCTAAGAGCAGCAGTGGCAGGGGAAGAGTAGCGTGCAACTACAGCGTCGTACAAGGTCTTAGCACTCTTGTACTGACTAAAGTGCGCACGCTCAGCGGTCGATAAGTGGCGACGCACAGCAAGACGGGTAGCAGCATCGCGTGTGGCCCACTGTGAGTGAAGAGTGCTGTCAGCAGTAGCAGGCGGGGCAGGAGAAGCACCAGAGGTGAGATCAAAAAGGGAGAGTCCGTCTGCCCTATCGCATTGGAGGAAGAGCTGGAGGTCATTGACCCAGACCTCAAAGTCAACAGCACGACCCTCAGCATCAAAGGTAAGGACACTGGGGGTAGCCATGACAGTAGTAGTCTAGCAGGGAGTGCGCTCACCAGTCCGGGCGGGTAGGGCGGGGGCGCGCCGGTAGGAACAGGGCTGGGACCGCGGTGGCTGCGGCTCGGCAGTGACTCGGTGGCTCAACGGCTCGGCTGCGGGGCGGCTCGGCTGCGGGGCGGCTCGGCGGCTCGGCGGCTCGGCTGCTGGGCGCCTCGGCGGCTCGGCTGCTGGGCGGCTCGGCGGCTCGGCGGCTCGGCTGCTAGGCGGCTCGGCGGCTCGGCGGCTCGGTTGCTGGGCGGCTCGGCGGCTCTGCCGCTAGGCGGCTCGGCAACTTGGCTGGTGAAGGGGCCGGTAGAGGCAGCGATGAGGCCGGTAGAGGCGGCGACGGGGCCGCTAGAGGCGGCAACGGGGCCGCTAGAGGCGGCGACAGGGCCGCTAGAGGCGGGGATGGGGCCGCGAAGGGCGGGGAGGTGGCCGTGAAGGGCGGCGACGGGGCCGCTAGGGGCGGCGAGGTGGCCGCAAAGGGCGGCGTTGGGGTCGTTAGGGGCGGCGACGAGGCTGCAGAGGGGCCGCGAGGGGCCTAGAGGGGCGGCGACGGGGCCGAGAGGGGCGGCGACGGGGCCGCGAAGGGGCCGTGAGGGGCCTAGAGGGGCGGCGACGGGGCCGCTAGGGGCGGCGACGGGGCCGTGAGGGCGCCGCGAGGGGCCTAGAGGGGCGGCGACGGGGCCGCTACGGGCGGCGTTTTTGCGGTGTCCCGGCCGATTGCACATGAAGTAGCGGCATTCGCGGCAACGGCACGTATCGTGGCGTGCTCGTTCGTCCCATGGGATCAGTGTCCCTATTTGTTGTTGCTTCCTTAGGACCTCGGTCTCGGTCGGTGGAAAAAGTCAAGTTTCTCCACCATTACGAGAATCTCCTGAAAGCCGGTGACGCCGCGGAGCTGGATTTCCTGGGCGATGCCATGCTTCGGGCCGCCGATGTAGCGGTCGATACACTCGCTTCCATGCATGTAGCCCACCTGCTCACACTGCGCCAGAAACTCGCTGGTGTAATCCTGGACGGAACTGAGCTTGCGCCAAGTGCGGAGCTTCTGACGCGCTGCGATCGAAGCCGCAATAGGCTCGTTCGGGCACGCAGACCTGCGCACCACGCGTCCCACGTGCGATATTAGAGCACCTCCACGAAATATGACTACGCCCAGGGTCTGGTTTTTCCTTCCTGTGTCGGTAGAGTCGCGTAGTCCGTCGGCTTCGTCCATGGCGGGTTCTCGCAGCAGCGACACGACGTAACGAATCTTCGTCGTATCCTCCGAGACGTAGTTCGCGTCAAAAAATACGTTCATGGTGAACAACTACGCCTTAACTGTAGGACCACCCCGTTGACTTGGGTCAAAGCAAGGGGGACGCTGCGGCTTCAGCGGCATCGGCAACTGCACTGTTGACTCGCTGGTCAGCACCAAAATCGTGAAGCAGGGTTGGCTTTTGGCCGCATTCGTCGCTTCGGGGTGTGTCGCACCATGGTCGTCGTCTCTGTCGTTGCGGACGAGGCCATCACTACCCGCGCTCGCGGGTTGCCCCACACTTCTGAGCTGTGATGCTTGTCGTGCGGGTTGTCCCGGTGTGCCTGGTGCTTGCGATTGCGCTTGTTGTGCTCGTGCGATGCCGTTTTGCAGGAACATACGCTCTGCCGTCAGCGCAGCAATTTCTTCAGAGCTTTCGCGGAGTTGCTATAGCATTTCGTTCAGACGCTCCTACGTGAGGCTCGCGACGTCAATGTGTTCAGCCATTCTGAAGGGCGTCGGCTCAGCTTAGTCTAGGCGCAGTCGTGGCTGCACGCGTTTACGAGAGAACGCGAGGACAGCGGCTCCTAAGTGCTAAGGGGTGTGAGTTCCTTCGATAAAAAATCAAAAGTTGCTTTCCTGGGTGCGGAGATGCGCGGTCCGAAAGAAAGTGGCTATGATGACCAAGTCTTACAGGTGCAATAGGACAACGTAGCGAGGATTACACTGTGTGGATCAAAAGTACAAAGTATGAGCGAATACTTATGTGCGGAAAGATAGAACGGTTACGCGGCGCGTGCGAGCTAGGTAGTGCTAGGCTGGCATCGAGGTTTGGGCTAGCCCCAAAGCGTAGGCCGACTTGGCGGGGCCAGCGGTGCATGGTTTGGTGAAACAGTGCGCGTGAAATTGGCGAAGCCCCGTGTAATTAATTCCTTACTGAGTTCAGGCGAAGTCCTGTACGCATACAATTCCAACTTTCGGAGTTCAGGCTCGGCCCGACGACTTCGCCTGCCGAACATACCTCACGTCGCCTTCGGGTTTCCCAACCCCAAGCGTGCACCCAACCATCTCGCGACTCCGCGACCTCGGCCTAGCTATGATGGTTATATTAGTCCTAGGCCTCGTTGAATGCTTAGTAGTTGTATTGTCATTGTTTGGATATAAGACATATATGTCTTATCTCGTACACGGGCAAAAATGCTTGAGTTATCTTGTAAAAGGGATGGTTTAGGGTGTCTTATAAGTCTTATAAATGGAAAAAAAATAAGTTGATTGTAACACTTGCAAAGTGTGTAGAAACCACCCAAGGACCAGATTCATTGAAACAGGCCGACCTCGGTGGTGATGCATGCAGCGCCCACACTTGCCACGTGAGGGAGCTGCAACCGCTGGCAACATTCCTCTGTGCTGGCAGCACCTGATGATGCTGCCAGCGTCGTTTTGCTGCCAGCAGCGCAGGGATGCTTCCAGAACGCTGCTGGCAGCACGTTGGCAGCGTGAGGGTTGTCCTCTATGAGGAGATGCCTCGTAGAGGAGTGGCTCGGCACCTGTGGATGGGGCACTCCGGCTGGGGGGGGTAGTCGGGCTCTCACTTCATTTCGTGCTCAAGGAGGTTGAATACTCGTCTCAACCTTGCTCTCAGCAGGCTCTCTAACCATGCGCAGCAAAGTACCAGTAGGCAAGTCCTCACTTCGTCCTCACGTGCAGGTGAATAACCACGGGCGAATTAACTCGCCCGGCGATGACATCCGTGTAGCCATAGTGAAGAACGCGAGCAAGGCGGGAAGTCCTACCGCCGCCTCCGGTGCGAGCTGTGACAGGGACGATGGAGATGAAGAGAACGCCGACGACGCAGAGGAGGATTGGCCGGAGAACGGCCACGACGACAGCGCTTCGGGCGACGAATTAGGTCCTGCCGACATCGAGGAGGACAACTGGTGGAATCGGCCGGTCGGGAGCAACGACGAGGTGGAAGAGTAGCGGGCTGGTGATTCCGACAACGACGGAGGTGAAAATGCGCATGGTGACAACGCAGAGGCAGCGGCGGATGCACAGGAAGCGGCGGTGGATGCAAATGAGGAGGCTGACGACGAGGCGGGGGCGGAACTTGAGACAGTTGCGCCTGCGGATGCGGCCGCAATTGCGGATGCGGATGCTGTGGCGGAGTCGGACAAGGTTGCTGCGGATGCCGTCTTATTTGACGAGGAAGGCGGCGACCACGACCCATGGAGCCTTGGGACCGACGACGACGTTTCGCTACTAAAGCGGAGGCTGCGCCATCGCCTACAATCCAAGTCGGAGCGGGCCCGCGTGGTGCTCTCTGACGACGACGGTCCGGGGGAGGAGCGTCGCCCGATACTCACCGCTGCGGAGAAGGGGAAAGCCAAGGTTGCGGAAGCCCCTGCTAAGGCCCCTACTAAGGCCCCTGCTTGTCGCTGCAAAAGCAACAAGAAGTGGACATCCGACGGATACCCGAGATCCAGCAAGGGTGCGGCTAAGAAGAAGGCGAAGAAGGCGCCGAATCCTGACGACATCGTCGTGAACGAGACGCTGGGCAGCCACGATGAGTACGCGGCGGCGGCGGGCCCGATTCCCACGTTCCTTGAGAAGGTCACGCCGAAGGACCCCACCCTCCATAATCCCAACACCCGCCCACCTTCCCCTCGCAGCAAAGACACTACGAAGAAGCACCGCAGTTGGACCGTGCGTGAGAAGCTTAAGTGGGCCCGCCGCTATCAGGAGCTCGGCTCCTTGAAGAAGACGAGCGTGGAGTCAACCGCGTCCATCGCCTGCATCAGACGCTGGTGTGCGGAGGCGGAACCGGGCGTCTACAAGGGCGCGGCTAACTGCCGCAAGCAGATGCACGGGGGGGGGGGCGCCACTCACACTACCCCGACATGGAGGCAGCGTTGTACCGCTACATCTGCCTTCACCGCGCTAGCGGGGTGGCCATCTCGGTGAAGGACACCCAGAAGTGGAGCCGCGAGTGGATGAAGAACCATTACCCCGGCAAGAACTGGAACGCGAGCTCTCACTGGAGTCAGCATTTCCGTGACCACTGGAACCTGGAAATGCGGGTGAAGACCAAGGTCGGCCAACGTCTGTCGGCAGGTGCGTGTTGAAGGATTTCGTGTCGCGCTATTGAATGCATGTACCTCACCCAGTGTCTAACCATCCCGTGCTTCCGTTGCGCTTGTCCCGTTTGCAGAGTGCGCGAAGGACTGCGAGTCCTTCTGGAAGTTCGCGCGCATCAACAGGGCGCGGCACAACATCGACCAGGCCCGCATCATCAACGCGGACCAGACTCCACTATTCGTGGAGATGCCAGCCAAACAGACGATCGAGCACCGTGGCGCGCGCTCGGTCCCAATCCGCACTGCAGGCTACCAGAAGACGCGCTTGACGGTGATGCTCGCGTGTACTGCATCCGGGGAGAAGCTGTTAGAACATTCTAGCATATACTTTAATGTAGGCTGTAGTGGGGTAGCCCATAAGGGGTACAACCCAATTAGGGTTAGTACTTGTACCCAACTATTTCATAGTTCATTCATTCTCGTTCAATTTCACATGGTATCAGAGCAGGTTCCCCTGTGGGAACTGTTCCTAGGGCCCACCGGTTTATTTTTTTTCCTGCCCGGAGCACGCTCAGCCTCTGCCCGACTCGCGCTCCCCTCTCACGACCCCGTTGCGCCGCCCTTACGACCTCATCGCGCCGCCTTAGCAGCCCCGTCGCGTCGAGCCTCCCTAGCGGCCCCGTCGAGTTGCCCTCGCGACCCCGTCGCGCCGCCCTCGCGGCCCCATCACGTCGCCCCGCCCTCGCGGCCGCGTCGCGCCGCCCTTGCGGCCCTTTCGCGCCGCCCTCGCGGCTTCTTCGAGCTGCCCTAGCGACCCCTTCAAGCCGCCCTCGCGGCCCCGTCGCCTACCCTTGCGGCCCCGGCGCCTACCCTCGCGGCCCCGTCGCCTACCCTGCGGCCCCGTCGCCTACCCTGCGGCCCCGGCACCTACCCTGCGGCCCCGTCGCCGACCTTGCCGGCCCCGTCGCCTACCCCTGCAGCCCCGACGCCGCCCTTCCCGGCCCCGGCGCCGCCTCTGCTGGCCCCGTCGCCTACCCCTGCGGCCCCGGCACCGCCCTTCCCGGCCCCGGCGCCGCCCTTCCCGGCCCCGGCGCCGACTCTGCTGGCCCCGTCCCCTACCCTGCGCCCCCGGCGCTGCCTCTACCGGCCCCGCCGCCGTCCCCGCGCGGCCCCGCCGTCACCACCAAGCCGCCGGCGCCGCCGACCTACTGCCGAGCCGCCCGAGCCACCTAAGCCACCCGAGCCGCCGCGCCACCTGAGCCGCCCGAGCCGCCGGGTCGCTGAGCTGCCGAGCCGCCGTACCGCCGAGCCGCCAGCGCCGTTAAGTCGCCGAGCCGCAGTTGCTGCCGAGCCGCCGAGCCGCCCGAGCCGCCGAACCGCCAAGCCGCCGATCCGCCGAGCCGCCCGAGCCGCCCTGTCCGGTAAGAGCAGCGCCTCTGTCACTGCACTGCCCTTACCCTACTGTTCGCGCTGCTAGTCTACTGCTGTCATGGCTACCCCTAGTGTCCTCGCTTTTGACACTGAGGGTCGGGCCATTGACTTTGACATCTGGGTAGATGACCTACAGCTTTTCCTACAGTGTGATAGGGCAGACGGTCTCTCCCTCTTTTAACTCACCTCTGGTGCCTCTCCTGCCCCTACTGCTGATGCTGACGCCACTGTTCACTCACAGTGGGCCACACGCGATGCTGCTGTACGTCTTGCTGTGCGTCGCCACCTGCCTATCTCTGAGCGTGCGCACTTTAGTCAGTACAAGAGTACTCAGACCTTATACGACGCTGTAGTTGCACGCTACTTCTCCCCTGCCACTGCTGCACTTAGCCGCCTCATGCTACCGTACCTCTTCCCTGACCTTGCTGCCTTTCCCACAATCGCTGACCTTATTACACACCTCCGCACTAGTGACACTCGCTACCGCGCTCCGCTTCCTGCTGAGATCTGCACCAAGAACCCCCCCCCCCCCCATGTGCATCACCCTCTACTACATAGTCACCCGGCTCCCTGACTCCCTTCGCGTAGTCAGGGACCACTTCCTCTCAGTTTGCCCCACCACTCTCACCGTTGACCTCCTCAAGAAGGCCCTCCTAGCAGCAGAGAAAAGCATAGTAGCTGTAGGAGCCTCTCGTGGTGACCCTCGCACCCCCATCTTTGAGGAGTGTTCCCCCTCCCCCCTTTTGCCCTCTGTTGCCTTTGCTGCTGCGGCCGACCTCCTTGGTCTTGAGTCGATCGGTGCGGCGTCTACCCCTAGCGGGAGATGTTGAAATGAATGAACAGGAATGATTGAACTAACAGTGAAATCAGTACAAGTACCTAACCCTAGAATTGTGTACCCCCTATAGGCTAACCCACTGTAGCCTAAACAAGTACAACATATATAATGTTTGACACACCCCCATAGGCGAAGTGGGGGAGAACTAGGGGTCACAAGACCAGTCAAGCAAAGCAAAGCAAAGCAAGCTCAGGGTGGATCACAAAGTCACCACACATTCCGAGCACAAGTTCAAGGCCACAAGGCCAGTTCACATGCATGAGTACATATATATATAAGGCTAGACAAGCAAGAGCAGGTATATATATATATGTAACAGTACAAGCAAGGTCAAGAGGTGAGCAAGTGAGGCAAGACAGGTACAAGACCCAGCTGGGTGCAGAAGCGCTGATGATCACAAGGCGCAAGTGCCTTGGTGAAGACATCAGCAGTGTTGGCCTCAGAGGCCACGTACGCAAGCCGCATCTGACCACACTGCTGTAGCTCAAGAGCAAGGAAGTAGCGGAGAGCAATGTGCTTTGTTCTGTGCTCCAGTCTCTGCTCTCGACACAAGGCCAGCATGGCCTTGTTGTCTACGTACAGGACTGGAGGAGAACGAGGCGGCTCTCCAAGGTCGGTCAGCAGGTAGGTGAGCCAGCGAAGCTCCTAAGCAGCCATGGCCCCTGCGTAGATCTCAGCCTCACAACTGGAGCCGAGAACAGAAGACGAACAGTAGCCCGCCACGAAACAGAGCCGGAACCAAGGCTGAAGGTGTAACCCTGCGACGACCGCTGCGTAGCCTGGTCGTCAGCCCAAGAAGCGTCTGCGTGACCAGTGAGGACCACTGGACTGCGCCCTCCAAGCACTAGCCCCATGCCCGACGTACTGCACAAGTAGCGCAACACCCTCTTCGCTGCAGCCATGTGCTCTGGTTGGTGTCTACCAGGAGCAACATAGCGTGCGAGAATGCTAAGAGGGTATGCAAGGTCAGGTCGTGTGCAGGTCATCAGGTACATGAGGCAGCCAACAAGCTCTGGGTACGGGCCACTCGACTCTACGGACTCATCCGAAAGCAGAGCTGAGAGCGAGTGGCGAGTAGGCTTAGGAGTGGCCTGAGGCGAGGAGTACGTGAAGCCGAAGCGCTGAAGGACCTGCTGCACCATGTGTGACTGAGTTAGGGTAATGGTGCGGCGTGCTCTGTCCCGGGTGATCTGCAAGCCAAGGTAGTTGCGCAGTTCACCCAGGTCTGTGCACGTGTGTCTCTTCTGCAGCTTGGACTTCACGTAGGCGAGTCCAGCAGTGTCAGCTGTGGCAAAGACCAAGTCGTCGACGTACACGAGGATGTAGAACGGCGGCAGAGAAGTGTCGGTGCGTAGAAACAGCGACAGGTCGGCACTAGAGGGAGCAAACCCAAGAGCCGCAGGCGTAGTCCTCAGTGTGTCCCAAGGGATCAAGACATCAGGGACCTCACCCTTGGTGCGCAAGGGGAAGACCGTGGTGTAGCGCGAGTAGTCGTCAACAACTATCAGGAAGTACCTCTCCTGACCCTGACCACGGACGCGGGCTGGGCCCCACACGTCCATGTGGAGCGTCTGCAAGGGAGCAGTCGTCAGGGGAAACGAGGAGGAGTGAGGAGCGGCGCGCTGCCGCCAATCGACGCAGGGAAGACAGGGAGGAGCAGGCGAGGGTGGGAGGGGAGGGAGGACTCAGGGAAGACCGGAGACAAGGTAACGGGAGTGCATGGCACGAAGGCGCTGCACAGACGGGTGGCCAAGTCGGTGGTGCCAGAGGACAGTCTCGTGCGCCAGAGAGCAACACGAGCAGGGGGCAGACAGCTGATCTGACGCGGACGCAGACGCAGACGCAGGGACCTGAGGGGACTCAGTGGTCAGTGTGTACAGGTTCGACCCCGGCTGCCGAGTGAAGGTAGCCAAGTGGCAGCCCGTACGAGCACACGTGTAGTGTGTCACGCGCTCGTAGGCAGGGGTGAACTGGTGAACACCCCCGTCCTGGAGTGCACTACCTGCCACCAAGTTCGTAGAGAACGAGGGGAGGTGGAGACCTGACAGTGTGCCCGACGGGACCGCAGGACAGGGAAGGACAGTGGAGGAGGTTGCAATGACCGGACCCCCAGAGGGGTCAGCGAGGGAGACACCAACTGGCCGAGCAAGCGGCTCAAGGGCAGTGCGGTCACGAAAGAAGCAGCGAGAAGCACCTGAGTCCAGTGTGAAGGTGTGCAGTGCTGCCGTCGACTCACTACCAGGGGGGGCAGACGCACAAGCACCTAGAGCAGCTGCCTCACCAGCACCTGGGGTAGCAGACACGCGAGTACCTGGAGCGGCAGACGCACTAGTCCTAATGCTCGGGTCTGGCGGCACACACAGGTACTCAGCACCCTCTCCACTAGTAGACATCACATACATAGTAGTGAGAATTGCATCAAAGTCTAGAGCATAGATATCAATCCCCTTCTTCAGGAGATCAGCCCAGCGGGGCAGCTCAGTGGCCTGAGGGAACTGAACACGCCAAGCGTCGTTGAGACGAGCGAAGCAGCGCTGTGTGGCGTGCGGTCCCCCACACGGCTGACCAGTGCGGTCACCAGTGCGAATGACGTACGTGCAGCTAAAGCCACCCCCCCCCCAAGTGCTGAGAGTACCACTCACGGACCTCCTGGGGCGACGGAGTGTGCTGCTAGCTCTGGCCACCGCCAGCGCCTCCACGACCACCACCGCCGCCGCCACCTCCTCGACCACCCCAACCCCTGCCGCCGCCGCGTCCACCGCCACCCCCACCACCGCCTCCGCCCCTGCCACCTCCCCCGCCGCTGCCGCCACCACCCCCACCGCTGCCACTAGCCCCTCCAGTCGCGCCACCACCCCCACCGCCGCCACCGCCCCCACCACCGCCTCCCCCGCTATCAGCGCCACCGCCCTTGCCCCCTTTGCCCTTGCCGCTGCGGCGCCCGCTCGAAGCAGACGCAGTCCCGACCTTCTCAGCACCAAGGAGGTCGACAGCAGCAGCAGAGGCGACAGAGGGAAGAAGGGGGGAAGGAGAACACCCCTCAAAGAACGGGGTACGGGGGTCGCCACGAGAGGCACCTACAGCGACTATGCTAGCCTCAGCTGCAAGGAGTTCCTTCTCGAGGAGGGCAATGGTGAGCTCAGTGGGGCAGCGAGCTAGGAAGTGGTCCCTGACTGAGCGCAGAGTGTCAGGGAGGCGGGTGACTAGGTGGTAGAGAGTGAGCCAGAGTGGGGGTGGATTCTTGGCAAGGAACTCATCAGGCATTGCGGCGCGGAAGTGAGCCTCACTAGTGCGGAGGTGCGTAATGAGGTCAGCGACTGTGTGGAAAGAGGCTAAGTCAGGGAACAAGTAGGGAAGAGCGAGACGGCCTAGTGCAGCAGAGGCCGGTGAGGAGTAGCAGGCAACGACAGCAGTGTACAGTGCCTGTGCAGTCTTGTGCTGCCCAAAGTGCTCGCGCTCATCTATCGGCAGGGAGTTGCGAATAGCGTAGCGAGCGTGGGCGTCACGAGTCTGCCACTGTGAGCGGGCAGTGCTGTCAGCAGTAGCAGCAGGACCAGGAGCATGGCCTAGGGCGTGATCGTACAGTGAGATGTCCTCCTTGGCAGTGAGCTGTAGGAAGAGGTGTAGGTCATCTAGCCAGGTTTCGAACTTCACTGGGCGGCCCTCAGCATCGAAAGCCAGTACAGGAGGGCTAGCCATAGCAGTAGTAGGAGTAATAGCAGTAGGGGCACCCCAAAAACAGTAGGCAGTGCGACTCAGGTAGGGCGGCTCGGTCCAGTACGGGCGGCGCGGCTCGGTTCAGGTAGGGCGGCGCGGCTCGGGAAGGGCGGCGCGGTTAGGTTCGGGCGGCGCGGCTCGGTTTGGGCTGGGCGGCTCGGTTCGGGCGGCTCGGTTCGGGCTGGGCGGCTCGGTTCGGGCGGCTCGGTTCGGGCAGGGTGGCTCGGTTCGGGCTGCTCGGGTCGGGCGGCTCGTTCTGGGGGGGGGGGGCGTTCGGGGCCTCTAGGGGCGAGCGCGGGGCCGTAAGGGGCCGCTAAGGGCGAGCGCGGGGCCGTTCGGGGCCTCTAGGGGCGAGCGCGGGGCCGTAAGGGGCCGCTAAGGGCGAGAGCGGGGCCGATTGGGGCCTTTAGGGGCGAGCGCGGGGCCGTAAGGGGCCGCTAAGGGCGAGAGCGTGGGCCGACGGGGCCTTAAGAGGTGGCGCGCGAGTCGCTAAGGGGCGGGTCGCGGGTCGCGGGGCCTTAGAGGGCCGTGAAAACCGAGGCGCCCTAGGGCGCAGGTAGGTAGGTAGGTAGTGGTGGGCCCTAAAAAAATCGGTCCTAGGAGGAACGTGCTCTGATACCATGTTGAAATGAATGAACAGGAATGATTGAACTAACAGTGAAATCAGTACAAGTACCTAACCCTAGAATTATGTACCCCCTATAGGCTAACCAACTGTAGCCTAACAAGTACAACATATATAATGTTTGACAGGAGACGCCGCCCTGGCAAGGGCAAGGGGGGCAGGGGCGCTGGAGGAGCTAGCGGGGGCGGTGGAGGCGGTGGTGGAGGCGGCGGAGGGGGTGGGAGTGGCGGTGGGGGTGGTGGCGGGGGTGGAGGTGTCGATGGCGGCAGTGGAGGCGGAGGCGGCGGCGGTGGTGGCGGTGGGAGCGGAGGTGGCGGCGGTGGAGGAGGCGGTGGCGGAGGAGGTGGAGCAGGTCGGGGTGGCGCTGTGCAGAGGGTCGGCTCCGGTGGTGGTCAGCGCCAACAGCAGCAGCAGCAGCAGCGCACTCGTGACATCCCCCCCCTCAGCAGCTCTGTGAGTGGTACGCTGCACGCCAGCGGGGTGGGGGTACTGGTCCGTGCACCTACGTCCTACGCACCGGCGACCGCGCGGGTGAGCAGTGCGGGGGTGCACACTCCACCCAGCCCTGCTTTGGCCGCCTGACGGACGCTTGGCGTCACGAGTTCCCAGAAGCCGCTGAGATCCCCCGCTGGGGCGAGCTGTCTAGGGTGGGAGTAGCTGTCTTTGACCTTGACTTTGATGTTATTCTTGCTGCCATGTATGCTGTGACTATTAGTGATGAGGGTGACTGTTACCGGTGTTTTCCGCCCGACCCGGGCATTGAGACTGCTGCTCTAGGTACTGGTGAGGCTGCTGCTCTAGGTGCTAGCGAGGCTGTTGCTCTAGGTGCCAGTGCGTCTGCTTCCTCAGGTGCTGGTGAGTCTGCTCTCTCAGATACCGCGTCTGCTTCGGCCTCCCACACCTTCACCCTTGACTTGGGGGCTTCTCGCTCCTTTCGAGACCGCACCACACTTACGCCGCTTGGTCGGCCAGTTGCAGTCTCTCTGGCAGACCCCTCTGGGGGTCCTATCCTTGCTCACCTCTCCACTGTCCTCCTGTGTCCGGTGGCCCCCTCTGGCACCCTGTCTGGTCTTTACCTCCCCTCGTTCTCTACGAACTTGGTGAGTGGTGCTGACCTACAGGATGCAGGGGTTCACCAGTTCACTCCTGCGAGTCAGCGGGTGACCCACTACACGGACGCTCAGACAGGCCGACACCTGGCCACGTTTACACGTCGGCCAGGGTCGAGCCTGTACACACTGACCACTGAGTCTCCTCCTGTCCCTGCATCTAGTCAGGTAGCTGCGTCAGGTCAGGTGTTTGGTGCAGCGTCTAGGTCTGGTCCTGAGTCTGCTCCCTGCTCGTGTCGCCTCCTATCTCACGAGACTCTCCTCTGGCACCACCGCCTTGGTCACCCCTCCCTGCTTCGTCTCCGAGGCATGGCCTCCCGTGTCCTTGTCTCTGGTCTTCCCCGGTCCCTCCCTCCCCTTCCCCCGGGGCCTGCCCCTGCCTGCGTCCCCTGCGTCGAGGGGCGGCAGCGTGCTGCCCCTCACTCCTCCCAGTTTCCTCCGACAGAGGCCCCGCTGCAGACGCTTCACATGGACGTGTGGGGCCCAAACCGCGTCCATGGACAGGGTCACGAGCGCTACTTCCTGCTGGTGGTTGACGACTACTCGCGTTACACCACAGTCTTCCCCTTGCGCAGCAAGGGTGATGTCACTGAGGTGTTGATCGACTGGATCCGCGCAGCTCGTCTCCAGCTCAGGCAGAGCTTCGGCTCGGACTTTCCTGTTCTGCGTCTGCACTCTGACAGAGGCGGAGAGTTCTCCTTTGGCCTTCTGCGAGCCTACTATCCTGCACGAGGCATCCGCCAGACCTTCACGCTTCCGGAATCTCCACAGCAAAATGGGATTGCTGAGCGCCGCATTGGCATGGTCACGGACGACGCCCGTACGTCCATGATGCATGCGGCTGCCCCCCATTTTCTGTGGCCGTTTGCGGTTCGGTACGCGGCGCATCAGATCAACCTTCACCCCAGGGTCTCCATGCCGGAGACCTCCCCAGCTTTGCTGTGGACGGGGAAGGTTGGCGATGCGTCTGCGTTCTGTGCCTGGGGATCTCGGGCGTTTGTCCGCGACTTGTCTGAGGACAAGCTGTCCCCCCGTGCTGCTCCTTGCGTCTTCCTTGGCTTCCCCCCTGACGCGCCAGGGTGGCAGTTCTACCACCCCACCTCTCGCTGTGTTCTGTCCTTTCAGGACGTCACGTTTGACGAGTCTGTCCCCTACTACCGCCTCTTCCCCTACCGCACTCCGTCCCTCCCCCCACCACCGCTCTTCCTTGTGCCACGAACCCCCCGGGTAGACCCCCTCCCCCCTCAGGGTCCTGCCCCTTCAGGTGTGTCCCAAGTAGACGCAGTCGAGCCTGTCGAGGTTACTGGTGACTCTGGTGCTGCTGAGGGTGCTGAGCCTGGGGGTGCTGACTCTGGGGGTGCTGAGTGTGTGGGTGCTACGCCTGGGGGTGCTGAGCCTGAGGGTGCTACTACTGGGGGTACTGAGCCTGGGGGTGCTGAGCCTGGGGGTGCTACGCCTGGGGGTGCTGAGCCTGAGGGTGCTACGCCTGGGGGTGCTGAGCCTGCGGGTGCTACGCCTGGGGGTGCTACGCCTGGAGGTGCTGAGCCTGGGGGTGCGGAGCCTGAGGGAGCTGGGCCTGCTCGTGTGGCGTATGGCGGTGCTGGGCCTGGAGGTTCTCAAGGTGCTTCATCTCGGCGGGAGCCACTCTCTCCACAGGAGTTGCGCGAGTGGTTTGCCCGGCGCTGGAGGCATGCTGCTGGAGCTGGAGGTTCTTCGGCTGCTGAGGGTGTTGGCGCCGCGGGTCCCGGAGGTGCTCGTACTAGGAGTACTGGAGCTGCTGGGCCTACGGGTACGACTGGAGCTGGAGCTGCTGAGGTTGTTGGCGCTGAGGCTACTGCTGTCGGTCCTGGAGGAGGTCCTGCTGGGGGTGCTACTGGTGCTGCTGAAGGTACTGGAGCTGGAGGTGCTGCTGGCGCTGGTGCTGCCGCTGGGGATACTGGTGCTGTCCCTGCTGTGTCTGGAGTCGCCGCGCGGCCTCGGCCGTACTTCGTTCCGCTCCTTCAGCAGGTGCTTGGTCTCCCGCCTTCTACGGGTCCTCCTCCTCCCTTAGAGTGTCCACAGCCTGTCCCGTCACAGTTACAGTTACAGCCGGCCTCCCCACTGCCTGCTCCTTCTCCCTACACTGGTCCTACTAGAGGTCCTTCTGAGCGTCGTGAGCCTGCGTCTCGCCCTGCGTTGCCTGTCCGTCCTGCTCGCACTAGTGGTCGTGGTTCGCGTCAGCGTCCTACTCCTATCCCTGGCACTCACCGGCTGTCTCTGCGTCTGTCCACTGCTCCTCTGCGTGCCCCTTTGCCTTCTCCTCCTAAGTCCTCGCTTCCTGCTCTTGCCGACACGGAGTCGGACTCTCTTCGTGCTGCCAGTCCCACTGTCACGCGTCTCCTTGCTACTTTCGTCACTGACCCTTCCTTTGAGTCCACTATTGCGTCTGCCCTAGTTGCTGAGCTCGTCGACTTTCAGTCAGTGGCAGGGAGCTGACTACTTTCAGACCTTCTCTCCCACCCCGAAGATGACCACTCTTCGGGTACTGCTGCACATAGCTGCTCACCGTGACTACGAGCTGCACTCTCTTGACTTCAGCACTGCTTTCTTGCAGGGCAGCCTGCACGAGGAGATCTGGCTGCGTCGCCCACCTGGTTTCACTGGGTGGTTTCCTCCTGGCACCTAGTGGAGCCTCCGGTGACCAGTCTACGGTCTCCGCCAAGCACCGCGTGAGTGGCACGACACACTGAGGACTACACTTGCGGCTCTTGGGTTTGCTCCCACTACTGCCGACCCGTCGCTGTTTCTACGCACCGACACTTCTTTGCCGCCGTTCTACATCCTCATGTACGTCGACGACTTGGTCTTTGCCACAGCTGACACTGCTGGACTCGCCCACGTGAAGTCCGAGCTGCAGAAGAGACACACGTGCACAGACCTGGGTGAACTGCGCAACTACCTTGGCTTGCAGATCACCCGGGACAGAGCACGCCGCACCATTACCCTGACTCAGTCACACATGGTGCAGCAGGTCCTTCAGCGCTTCGGCTTCACGTACTCCTCGCCTAAGGCCACTCTTCTGCCTACTCGCCACTCGTTCTCAGCTCTGCCTTCGGATGAGTCCGTAGAGTCGAGTGGCCCGTACCCAGAGCTTGTTGGCTGCCTCGTGTACCTGATGACCTGCACTCGACCTGACCTTGCATACCCTCTTAGCATTCTCGCAAGCTATGTTGCTCATGGGAGACACAGACCGGAGCACATGGCTGCAGCGAAGAGGGTGTTGCGCTACTTGTGCAGTACGTCGGGCATGGGGCTAGTGCTTGGAGGGCAGAGTCCAGTGGTCCTCACTGGGCACGCAGACGCTTCTTGGGCTTACGACCAGGCTACGCAGCGGTCGTCACAGGGTTACACCTTCAGCCTTGGTTCCGGCTCTGTTTCGTGGCGGGCTACTCGCTCGTGTTCTGTTCTCAGCTCAAGTTGTGAGGCTGAGATCTACGCCGGGGCCATGGCTGCACAGAAGCTTCGCTGGGTCACCTACCTACTGAGTGACCTCGGAGAGCCGCCTCGTTCTCCTCCAGTCCTGTACGTAGACAACAAGGCCATGCTGGCCTTGTGTCGGGAGCAGAGACTGGAGCACAGAACGAAGCACATTGCTCTTCGCTACTTCCTTGCTCGTGAGCTACAGCAGCGTGGTCAGCTGCCTCTTGCGTACGTGGCCTCTGAGGCCAACACTGCTGATATCTTCACCAACGCGCTTGCGCCTTGTGATCATCAGCGCTTCTGTACTCCGCTGGGCCTTGTGCCTACCTTGCCTCACTTGCTCACCTCTTGACCTTGCTTGTACTGTAACATATATATATACATATGCTCTTGCTTGTCCAGCCTTTTATATATATGTACTCCCGCATGTGAACTGGCCTTTTGGCCTTGAACTTGCGCTCGGAATGTGTGGTGACTTTGTGATGCACCCTGAGCTTGCTTTGCTTGACTGGTCTTGTGACCCCTTATTCTCCCCCACTTTGCCTATGGGGGTGTGTCAGAACATTATAGCTTATACTTTTGTGTAGGCTGTAGTGGGGTAGCCCATAAGGGGTACAACCCAATTAGGGTTAGTACTTGTACCCAACTGATTCATAGTTCATTCATTCTCGTTCAATTTCATAGAAGCTGCGGCCGTGGGTGTGGTTCAAGATGAAGAACGTCCCCAACTGTGAGATTCCGGAAGGTAAGCGTAATGAATTCAACGCAGCAACTGCGTGATGAGCGTGCCCCACTGCGCTGATGCCCGTCTGTCCCTTGTTTGCCTGGCAGGAATCGTGGTCCAAGCACAGGACAACGGTTGGATGGACGAGAGCGCTGTGCAGACCTGTGTGTAAATGAGTAAGCAGGAAAATGAATGAACTATGAATGAAAGCAGTACAAATATGAAACCCTAACTGGGTTGTACCCCCTATGGGATACCCCACTACAGCCTACACAGCAGTATAAGCTATAGATATGTTCTGACACACCCCCATAGGCAAAGTGGGGGAGAACAAGGGGTCACAAGACCAGTCAAGCAAGACAAAGCAAAGCTCAGGGTGGATCACAAAGTCACCACACAGTCCGAGCACAAGAGCAAGGCCAAAGGCCAGTTCACAAGCAAGAGTACAGACATATATATATAAAACTAGACAAGCAAGAGCAGGTATATATATATGTCACAGTACAAGTAAAGTCAAGAGGAGAGCAAGTGAGGCAAGACAGGCACAAGACCCAGCTGGGTGCAGAAGCGCTGATGGTCACAAGGCGCAAGTGCCTTGGTGAACACATCAGCAGTGTTGGCCTCAGAGGCCACGTACGCAAGTCGCAACTGACCACGCTGCTGCAACTCACGAGCAAGGAAGTAGCGGAGAGCAATGTGCTTCGTTCTGTGCTCCAAGCGCTGCTCTCGACACAAGGCCAGCATAGCCTTGTTGTCTACGTACAGCACTGGAGGAGAACGAGGTGGCTCTCCAAGGTCAGTCAGCAGGTAGGTGAGCCAGCGAAGCTCCTGTGCAGCCATGGCTCCGGCGTAGATCTCAGCCTCACAACTGGAGCCGAGAACCGAAGACGAGCGAGTAGACCGCCACGAGACAGAGCCGGAACCAAGGCTGAAGGTGTAACCCTGTGACGACCGCTGCGTAGCCTGGTCGTCAGCCCAAGAAGCGTCCGCGTGGCCGGTAAGGACCACTGGACTCCGCCCTCCAAGCACTAGCCCCATGCCTGACGTACTGCACAGGTAGCGCAATACCCTCTTCGCTGCAGCCATGTGCTCCGGTCTGTGTCTCCCAGGAGCAACATAGCGCGCAAGAATGCTCAGAGGGTATGCAAGGTCAGGTCGTGTGCAGGTCATCAGGTACATGAGGCAGCCAACAAGCTCTGCATACGGACCACTCGACTCTACGGACTCATCCGAAGGCAGAGCTGAGAGTGAGTGGCGAGTAGGCAGAGGAGTGGCCTGAGGCGAGGAGTACGTGAAGCCGAAGCGCTGAAGGACCTGCTGCACCATGTGTGACTGAGTCAAGGTAATGGTGCGGCGTGCTCTGTCCCGAGTGATCTGCAAGCCAAGGTAGCTGCGCAGTTCACCCAGGTCTGTGCACGTGTGTCTCTTCAGCAGCTCGGACTTCACGTAGGCGAGTCCAGCAGTGTCCGCTGTGGCAAAGACCAAGTCGTCGACGTACACGAGGATGTAGAACGGCGGCAGGGAAGTGTCGGTGCGAAGAAACAGCGACGGGTCAGCAGTAGAAGGAGCAAACCCAAGAGCCGCAAGCGTAGTCCTCAGTGTGTCGTGCCACTCACGCGGTGCCTGGCGGAGACCGTAGACTGGCCGTCGGAGGCTCCACTGGGTGCCAGGAGGGAAAGTCCCAGTGAAGCCAGGTGGACGGCGAAGCCAGATCTCCTCGTGCAGGCTACCCTGCAAGAACGCAGTGCTGAAGTCGAGAGAGTGAAGCTCGTAGTCGCGCTGAGCGGCTATGTGCAGCAGCACCCGAAGAGTAGTCATCTTCGGGGTGGGAGAGAAGGTCTGAAAGTAGTCAGCTCCCTGCCGCTGACTGAAGCCACGAGCGACGTACCGTGCCTTGAAGACAGGTGGAGAGCCCGGCGGCCGCTTCACCCTGAAGATCCACATGCCACTGACGATGTTCGCCCCGGGAGGGGGAACCGCGTCAACGTAGGTGCCTGTGGACTTCCAGGAAGCCATCTCTGCATCCATAGCTGCCTGCCACTGAGAGGAGTAGGGACCCTCTACGGCCTCCGCGTAAGAACGCGGAGTCGGGATGTCTAGTGCATCCGGGTCTCCCTCAGGGGCAAGCAGTACAGACGCGAGATGAGGTGAAGCAGCCGCTAGACACTGTAACTCCTCCTGCCTGTCCTCTAGGACGTCCGTGCCAAGAGCACACTCACCCCCGACGGACGGAGGACAGACAGACGCAGACTCAGCAACAAGACTAGCAGCGTAGTCGAGACGACAGCGAGCAGCAAAGTCGACGAGCTCAGCGACTAGAGCAGACGCAGCAGTGGACTCAAAAGAGGGGTCAGTGACGACAGTAGCAAGCAGACGCGTGACAGTAGGACTCGCAGCTCGAAGAGAGTCCGACTCAGGGTCGGCAAGCGCAGGAAGAGAGGACTCAGGAGGAGAAGGCAAAGGGGCACGCAGAGGAGCAGTGGACGGACGCAGAGACATCCGGTGCGTGCCAGGGACAGGAGGAGGACGCTGACGCGAATTGCGACCACTAGCGCGAGCAGCACGAACAGGCGACGCGGGGCGAGACGCAGGCTCACGACGCTCAGCAAGACCTCCAGTAGGACCAGTGTAAGGAGAGGGAGCAGGCAGTGGAGAGGAAGGCTCCAGTAGGGACTGCGACTGGACAGGCGGTGGACCCTCTACTGGAGGAGAAAGACCAAGAACCTGCTGAAGGAGCGGAACGAAGTACGGCCGAGGCCGCGCGGCAGCTCCAGTCTCAGCAGGGACAGCACCAGCACCCTCAGCGATAGCACCAGCGCCACCCACACCTCCAGCGGCAGGACCAACAGCAGCAGGCTCAGCACGAACGCCCTCAGCAGCTCCAGCTCCAGGAGGACCCGCAGGTCCAGCAGCTCCTGGACCGGCAGCACCCGCACCCTCGACGATCGAAGAAGCTCCAGCTCCAGCTCCAGCAGCACCTCCAGACTCAGCAGCACGCCTCCAGCGGCGAGCGAACCACTCGCGCAGCTCCTGTGGAGAGAGGGGCTCCCGGCGAGACGCAACAGCAGGAGAAACCCCAGGCTCAGCAGCTCCAGACGCAGCACCCCCAGGCTCAGCAGCTCCCAGCTCAGCACCCCCAGGCTCAGCAGCTCCCGACCCAGCACCCCCAGACCCAGCACCTCCAGGCACAGCACCCCCCGGCTCAGCACCCCCAGGCTCCGCACCCACCGCAGTAGCACCCTCAGGCCCAGCACCCCCAGCAGTAGCACCCCCAGGCACAGCACCCCCGCGCACAGTACCCCCAGAGTCAGCACCCCCAGGCTCAGCACCCGCAGCAGGACCAGAGTCACCAGTAACCTCGACCGGGTCAACGGCGTCTACCTGGGACACACCTGAGGGGGCAGGAACCTGAGGGGGGAGGGGGTCTACCGGGGGGGGAACCGGCACAAGGAAGTCCGGGGGAGGGGGGAGGGAAGGAGTGCGGTAGGGGAAGAGACGGTAGAAGGGGACTGACTCGTCGAACGTGACGTCCTGGGAGGACAGAACACGACGAGAGGAGGGGTGGTAAAACTGCCACCCTGGGGCGTCAGTGGGGAAGCCAAGAAAGACACAGGGAGCAGCACGAGGGGACAGCTTGTCCGCAGACAAGTCGCGGACAAACGCCCGAGATCCCCAGACACGGAACACAGACGCATCGCCAACCTTCCCTGTCCACAGCAAGACTGGGGACATCGCAGGCCGAGAGACCCGGGGGTGAAGGTTGAGCTGATGCGCCGCGTACCTCACCGCAAACGGCCACAGAAAATGGGGGGCAGCCGCATGCATCATGGACGTACGAGCGACATCCATGACCATGCCAATGCGGCGCTCAGCAATCCCATTTTGCTGTGGAGAGTCCGGAAGCGTGAAGGTCTGGCGGATCCCCCGTGCACGACAGTAGTCTCGCAGAAGGCGAGAGGAGAACTCCCCGCCTCTGTCCGAGCGCAGACGCAGAACAGGAAAGTCCGAGCCGAAGCTCCTCCTGAGCTGGAGACGAGCCTCGCGGATCCAGTCGATCAGCACCTCAGTGACAGCACCCTTGCTGCGCAAGGGGAGGACTGTGGTGTAACGCGAGTAGTCGTCAACCACCAACAGGAAGTAGCGCTCGTGACCCTGCCCACGGACGGGGGCTGGGCCCCACACGTCCATGTGAAGTGTCTGCAGAGGAGCCTCTGTCGGTGGGAACTGGGAGGAGTGAGGAGCAGCCCGGAGGCGCCCCTCGACGCAGGGGACACAGGAAGGTCCTGGCCCCGAAGGAAGAGGAGGGAGAGACTGGGGAAGACCAGAGACAAGGACACGGGAAGCCATGCTCCGAAGACGGGGCAAGGAGGGGTGGCCCAGACGGTGGTGCCACAGGAGGGTCTCATGAGACAGGAGGCGACACGAACAGGGGGCAGACTCAGGGCCAGACCGGGACGCAGCAGCAAACACCTGACCTGACGCAGGTACCTGACCAGACGCAGGGACAGGAGGAGACTCAACGGTCAGGGTGTAGAGACTCGACCCCGGCCGACGCGAGAACGTGGCCAGGTGTCGGCCTGTGCGAGCCTCCGTGCAGTGGGTCACCCGCTGACGCGCAGGAGTGAACTGGTGAACACCCCCATCCTGCAGGTCCGCTCCACTCACCAAGTTCGTAGAGAACGAGGGAAGGTACAGACCCGACAGGGTGCCCGAAGGGGCAGCCGGACACGGGAGGACAGTGGAAAAGTGAGACAGGACAGGACCCCCAGAGGGGTCAGCAAGGGAGACCGCAACCGGCCTGGCGAGCGGCGAAAGGGTAGTGCGGTCTCGAAAGAAGGAGCGAGAAGCTCCGGAGTCAAGTGTGAAAGTGAGGGAGGACGAGGACGACTCAGTACCTGAGAACGCAGTCTCACCAGTACCTGAGAGCGCAGACGCACTGGCACCTAGAGCAGCAGCCTCACAAGTACCTAGCGCAGCAGTACCAATGCCCGGGTCGGGCTAGAAACACCGGTAACCCTCATTCTCCTCACTATAATCCACAACATACATAGCAGTAAGGATAGCATCAAAATCAAGATCAAAGATCGCTACACCAGCCCTGAGAAGCTCATCCCAGCGAGGGATCTCACTAGCCCCAGGGAACTGCTGACGCCAAGCGTCCGTCAGGCGGCCAAAGCAGCGCTGGGTGGCGTGGGCACCCCCACACTGCTCACCCGCGCGGTCGCCGGAACGAAGAACGTAGGTGCAGGGACCAGTACCCCCACCCCTCTGACGCCCAGCGTACCACTCACGAAGCTGCTGAGGCGAAGGGATGTCCCGTGAGCGCTGCTGCTGCTGCCGGTGCGAGCGCTGGCCACCACCACCGCCGCTACGCTGCTGGGTACCACCCCGACCAGCTCCACCTCCTCCACCACTACTGCCTCCGCCGCTGCCGCCTCCACTGCCTCCACCTCCGCCGCCTCCACCTCCGCCGCTGCCTCCACCACCACCGCTGGCACCACCACCACCGTCTCCGCCGCTGCTGCCACCACCACCATTACCACCCCCGCCACTAGTCCCGCCGCCACCCCCACTCCCTCCGCCGCCACCGCCGCCACCGCCACCGCCCCCCCCAGCTCCACCCGCGCCCTTGCCTCCCTTGCCCTTGCTGGAGCGACGTCTCCCACTAGGGGCAGACGCCGCGCCGACCGACTCAAGACCAAGCAGGTCGGCAGCAGCAGCAGAGGCAACAGAGGGCAGCAAGGGGGAAGGAGAGCACCCCTCAAAGATGGGGGTGCGAGGGTCACCACGAGAAGCACCTACAGCGACTATGCTCTTCTCCGCTGCAAGGAGGGCCTTCTCGAGGAGGTCGACGGTGAGAGTGGTGGGACAGACTGCGAGAAAGTGGTCCCTGACGACGCGAAGGGAGTCAGGGAGGCGCGCGACTACGTAGTAGAGAGCGATGTACATGGGAGGGGGGTTCCTAGCGCAGAACTCAGCAGGAAGGGCGGCGCGGTAGCGAGTGTCACTAGTGCGGAGGTGCGTAATGAGGTCAGCGACAGTGGGAAAGGCAGAGAGGTCAGGAAAGAGGTAGGGAAGCATGAGACGGCTCAGTGCAGCAGTGGCAGGGGAGGAGTAGCGCGCAACTACAGCGTCGTACAAGGTCTGAGCACTCTTGTACTGACTAAAGTGCGCACGCTCAGAGGTAGGGAGGTGGCGACGCACAGCAAGACGTGCAGCAGCATCGCGGGTGGCCCACTTAGAGCGGACAGCGGGATCAGCATCAGCAGCAGGAGCAGGAGAGGCGCCAGAGGTGAGGTCAAAGAGAGAAAGGTCATCAGCCCTGTCGCACTGTAAGAACAGCTGCAGGTCGTCTAGCCAGACCTCAAAATCAATGGCGCGACCCTCAGCGTCAAAAGCTAGGACACTAGGGGTAGCCATGACGACGACTGTGAAGCAGTGCAAGCAGTAGGGGGGAGAGCACGCAGTGACAGTGGGACTGTGCTCACCAGGCAGGGCAGGTCGCGCAGCTCGACAGAAAAGCAGAACGGCGACCGGGCGGCTCGGGTGCACAGCGGATCGGCTCCCGGGCGGCTCGACGGCAGGGCGGCTCGGGTGCAGGGCGGCTCGGCTCCCGGGCGGCTCGGGTGCAGGGCGGCTCGGCTGCCGGGCGGCTCGGCTGCAGGGCGGCTCGGGTCCCGGGCTGCTCGGCGACAGGCGGCTCGGGTCGCGTAGAAGTGAGACGGGGCGGGGCCGCGTCAGGGCCGGCGGTAGGGCCGCGTAGGAGCCGGGGCGGGGCCGTGATAGGAGCCGGGGCAGGGCCGAGTAGGAGGCCGGCGGTGGGGCCGCTTAAGGGGCCGGCTGCGGGGCCGAGTAGGAGCCAGCTGCGGGGCCGCGTGAGAGCCGGCGCGGGGCCGCGTAGGAGCCGGCGGCGTGGCCGCGTCAGGGCCGCGTAAGGAGCCGGCGCGGGGCCGCGTAGGAGCTGGCGGCGTGGCCGCGTAAGGGCCGCGTAAGGGCCGCGTAAGGGGCCGGCGCGGGGCCGCGTAAGGAGCCGGCGGCGTGGCCGCGTAAGGGCCGCGTAAGGGCCGCGTAAGGGCCGCGTAAGGGGCCGGCGCGGGGCCGCGTAAGGGCCGCGTAGGAGGCGACGCGGGGCCGCGTAAGGGCCGGGGCGGGGCCGCGTAAGGAGCAGGCGGCGGGGCCGCGTAAGGAGCAGGGCGGGGCCGCGACAGAGTGGGCGGCGAGGCCGCAGGGGAGAGGGCGACTCGAGGGGTCGCTAAAAAAAATCGCGCCTCGGGGGCGCGCTTCGGTGGGCCCAAAAAAAACAATTTCGGTCCTGGAGGGACCTAGCTCTATACCATGTGTAAATGAGTAAGCAGGAAAATGAATGAACTATGAATGAAAGCAGTACAAATATAAAACCCTAACTGGGTTGTACCCCCTATGGGATACCCCACTACAGCCTACACAGCAGTATAAGCTATAGATATGTTCTGACAACCTGGCTGTCCAAGGAGGTGCTGCCCCATCTGAACCTCCAGCGCGGCCAGAACGCAAGGCGGGCGATGCTGGTGTTGGACTCCTACCGCGGTCACATCACCCAGACCATGCTTCAGTCGTACCGCACGCACAACATCACTCCTGCAGTCATCCCCGCGGGTTGTACGAGCCAGATTCAACCTCTGGACGTCTCCATCAACCGGTGCTTCAAGGCTGCTGTGCGAGCGCGCTACGCCAGGTGGTTGATGCGTGAAGGTATTCACCTGAAGACGAAGAAGGGTGAGTTGGTCCTTCATTTACGGTTTTATGCCTGTTACCGTATGTTTCTTGTCCTTGTCTTAAACATGCTCCTTCATATCCGTGTCTCTAACTTCTTGCTGCCCCGCCCTCTGTCCCACCCGCAGGGAACCTGCGAAGGCCTCTGCACCCCGTGGTGCTGCAGTGGATCGCGGAGGCTTGGGATCGAGTCCCTAAGCAGATCATCATCGACGCGTTCCGCCACTGTGGGATCTCAAGCAAGCTGGACGGAACGGAGAACCACTTGGTGATATCTCACATGCGCGCTAGGAGCACCACCGATGTCTCCGCGGACATGTCCCTCGGGGGGACCACGGGCGACAATACGCGCCTGCTCGGTCGGGCTCCAGCGGAGGAGGAGGAGGAGGTGATGCAGGCGGAGGGCGTACGGGAGGTGGCCGTGGCAACCGGCTTGGAGGTGCTGTACCAGGAGACCCCCAACTACCGCGGAGCGGCGGCCGAGGCTGACCGCATGATCGAGCCTAGGGAGACGGCTAGGCATGCCTGGCGAGTGCCAGACCTGGGTGTAGAGCCTGTTGTTAGTGCAGGTGAGGAGGCGGTGACTGAGGGGGTTTAGGTAGAAGTAGAGATTTATGACTGTATGCATGTACCCCCGTAAAGTAAGGAAATCTCGTTTAGAAGACACCCCCTGTTTATAAGAAAACCCCGAAACCCTGGTTCTGATTATAAGACATATGTCTTCTCTCGTACACACAAATAGGTGTCGTACCGTAATACCCCGGATAGAAGCGCACCTGCGCTTATAATAAAACATTGTTTTTTGGGGGGGTGCGCTTATAATTGAGTCAGATTTATAAGCGCATGCGCTTGTATAAAGGGAAAAATGAAAATCAATTTTGAACACACCATTGTGAAGCTCTCAATAAGGCGAATTCAACCGACCATGCACCAAGTGGGATCGTGCATGGTTTTCAGGCAGAAACCGCAGCGGTTCGGTTTACCACCGCACAATGTTGTCTGGAAACATAGAATGTGACAGCCGTGACGATGATGTTGTCGTGCGGCCCAATCAGAGCCGCATGCGCTGCGAGGCATGTGCATTCGGGCAGAACCATCTCGAAGGTTCGGCAAGATTCTCTGCCAGCGCAGCGTAGATGCTGCCACGCAGGCGCCTCTACGGGAGTGGGCGGGGGTTTCCTGCCTGTCATCGACGAGGAACCCGAGCCGTCACACAGCAGGGGTCACCGTCGTTGCCCATTTCTTCACCCTCTTCTCTGATTTTTTCATTCAGTTCCTTGTCAACCCCGCCTGGCAGGCGAAGCCATGGCGGAATTTAGTGGGACGAGCATCCTCTTCAAGAAAAAGCCACGCCGCACATGGCGACTTACCGAAGACGGGTGGTATACCCGTGAGCCACCAGCGCCTCCAGTGCCACCGGATCCCCCTGCACCCCCTGCTCCTCCTGCTCCCCCTGCACCCCCTGCTCCACCCGCTCCTCCCGCACCTCCCGCTCCTCCGAATCCGCCTGCTTTTGCCACGGCAGGTGCTCACCAACGGCCCGTGCTCCAACTGTATTTACCAGCCACGTTCGACGAATGGTTGGCTGAAGCGGACACACCGAAGGCCCGCGATGCACGCATCCAAGCTCCAGCGACTGCACCACGGTGGGGACAACCAGAATCCTGCGCGTGGGATGAGTCGGCTGTGGGCGCCGACGATGATGTGGCTACCGATAAACATGACAGCGGCGCCGGCGAAGCTGGAGGCGACGGTGAAGCTGGTGGCGACGGTGCAGCGGGCGACGAGGAAGACGTGTTCCCCGACCGTGACGAGGACGGTGTGGAGTCCTGGTGGCGCGACGCACCACGCGCGAAGATGCCGGTACCGACATATCCGCCCCTTAATAAAAAACGCCCCCACCCGTCTACCGAGAATCGAGATGCCCGCCCCCCCTCCCCCAGGCACAAGCTGAATCAACATAAGCGGCAGTCCTACACCGCCCAGGAGAAGTTGAGGTGGCTCGTGCGGCTCGAGCTTGCGGCTTCGGTGAGCGAAGTGGCGCGGGAGTCAGGCATTCACCGAAAATGTCTGACAGAATGGAAAGCCCAAGCGGATGCGCTCAAGGCTGCACACGGAGCACGGATGCGACTTCACGGGCGCGGGAGGTCGTCTTGGTACCGCCCCATGGAGTTAAAGGTGTACGCGCAACTCCTCGACTGGCGACGCCGCGGAGTTGCGGTTTCGGTCGGCCGGCTGCAAGAGTGGTCCAAAGAAGTGATGAAGGTTCTATACCCGGACGTCAAGTGGAAAGCCAGTCAGCGGTGGACGGAGCGGTTCCGCAGGCGGTGGAACCTCAGCGTGCGCATGAAAACAAAGGTGGCACAGAAAACACAGGAGCGTAAGTGGGTCGTTTACTGCTGATTTTGGTGGGTACCCGATTGCGCTTAGTTTTTTTCGCATGTCTCCTATGCGTCATACTAATTTGGTTTACTGTATGTACCTTTCTCCCTGTTCTGCAGACGTGGCTGAGCAGTGCAATGATTTTTGGCAGTACGTACGTGACGCCCGTCACGAATACGACATTGACAACCGCTACATCATCAACGCCGACCAGACACCGCTGTGGTTAGAGATGCCGGCGACGACCACCGTGGAGCAGACGGGCGTGAGGTCGGTGCCCATTCGCAGCGGTGGGTACCAGAAGGAGAGAGTGACCGTCATGCTTGCGTGCACGGCGACGGGCGAGAAGCTGAAGCCGTGGGTGTTTTTCAAGCGCAAGACACTCCCCAAGGGTGACTTCCCGAACGGTAAGTGATCGTCCACCGTGTTTATTCCCGTTACTACCTGAGTCGTTAACTGTTCTTTTTCGTTGCGTGCAGATGTTGTGGTCGGCTGCCAAGCCAACGGGTGGATGGAGGCCGCAGGCGTCATCGAGTGGCTCAACACGGGCGTGGTGCCGTTCCTGAAGCCGAAATTCGGCCTGCAGAGTCGTAGCGCCATGCTGGTGCTCGACTCGTATCGCGGTCACCTGACACCAGAAGTCAAGGCGAGATTCGCGGCGCTCAACATCGTGCCTGCTATCATTCCGGCGGGTTGCACGGCAGACCTGCAGCCCCTCGATGTGTCGATCAACAAAAGCTTCAAAGCAAGCATTCGTCAGCAGTACCAAAATTGGTTTGAGGAGGACGGCATGAACATCCTGACCCCGGCAGGTGAGTGACGGCATGTGCTCCCGTCTGCAAATCTTGAGCTTGAATGCATGTTTACTTGTCTCATGTTTTCCCCGCCCCACTCCGTGTGATGCAGGGAACATCAAGAAACCACCTCCGGAGGTGGTGCTCAAGTGGATTTCCCGGGCCTGGAAGGCGGTGCCCGCCGACCTCATCAAGAAAGCCTTCCTCACTTGCGGCATCAGCAACGCCCTTGATGGGAGCGAAGACAAACTGGTGCTAGCGCACCGAAGGTGCCAGTTGTCCCATGAGGTGGAGGTGGACGACGACATCCAGGCAGATGGGTTCTGGGGCAACAACTCCACGGAGCCTGAGTCGGACGAGGAGGAAGAAAAGGCAGTAGGGTAGACTAGGCAGGTTGAAAGGTGTAGTGCAGGACAGCAGAGACCACCCTTGTATGTGATAGTCATTCTTAATGGAAAGTTTAGAACATGTAGGCTAGGTAGGTTAAAAAAAATGAAATTCTTTTTTTTTTTTAACTAAACGAGTGCGCTTATAATAAGTCAAGAATTCCAAAGGGGTGCGCTTATAATTGAGGATCGGCCATAAGCGCATTGCTCCAGATACAAGCGCATGCGCTTAACATAGGCCTGCGCTTCTATCCGGGGCCATACGGTATAAAAAGGCTAGCCTGTTTATAAGAGACACCCGTATAGTAGACAACCCCTGTCTACTATTCAACACTTATTTCCGGGCGATGATGGTAATCAATTCCGCGATATTGCATTCTGCTCACTCTTCTTTCGTACAACTCATAACACCCCGTTAGCAGTAACGGCGAACAACGGCCGCTGCTGTACGCAATGTTGATGGTCGCGGTAAGGAATGTCGAGAAAATTCCTTACACGTACTCAAGCTCGTACTTTAGTGGTAGGTTCGACCCTTGGGGTTGCTGTGACACGACACGAGCCGCACCAGCCGTTGTCATATTTTAGACTGTCGCCTCGCCTCGCTTACCACCTGCACCACTGTCCTATCGCTCGACGAGGCTCTGGCCTCCCGAAAGTCAGGTCCTTTACAGTAGTCGGCGAAAAGCCAACAACGGGTTCGAAGCAGCTGCTGAGTTTCAGATTAGGTGTTCCGATCATAGGAGTGGTAAGCCTGCTTGTCAGGTCGAGTCGACCATCACAGCTCGTCGCACTCGTCACATAACCATCGCGCTATCCAGGTGTGCTGTCCTTTATGGTCGAATAGCCACCGCGCTGCCGCATTCGAGCTGTCGCGATCGCAGTATCACCGTGGAGGGCCACAGGTGGAGCTGCGACTGGTGTGTTGGCGCACCGGCGATCGTGCAGGGCTGCGCAATGCCTGTTGCGCAAGCGACGCCTCTCTGGCGCTCACGCGCTTGATCTCCCCGCGACCAGCGGCCTCGTTCATCTGCGCGGATAGCAATCATGGGGTTGATTTTCCCGCCGCTGCAAGTACCCTCCGCGAGCGTGGCGCACGGGAGTCGATTTCATCGCGCGCTGCGTCTGTTGCTGGGCGTGGTGCTCCTGGCGGCGCGGGGCCGCTGGGAATGCGTGCATGCTCAGCAGCACGGCGCAGCAGGGACAGGTAAGGCCGGCGAGGTGGCGAGGCGTAGCGCGGGGTAGCGAAGGGTAGCGCGGGGACTGCGAGGCGAGGGGAAAATTGGCGGCTGTCAGTCGGCTCGACTCCATGCCACGCCTCCGTCCTCCGTCCGTCAGCCCTGCCTCGCCAAGTCTGTATCTCCGTCTTCGTCTGTCCCCTTCTGCCCCGTGTATGGCCCACCCCTGCAGGGATGCAGCAGACGCCTCTTAACGGAGCCGCCACCACCACCCCCCTCCCATGGTTGGTGCTTCCTCTGCACCTCGCCTCCAGATGCCCCCGCCTCTTTCATTGTCGTGTAACCCTTCTCTTGCCCCTTTCGTTGTCATGTAACCCTTCTCTTGCCCCTTTCGTTGTCATGTAACCCTTCTCTTGCCCTTTTCGTTGTTGTGCAACGCTTCTCTTGCCCCTTTCGTTGTCGTGCAACGCTTCTCTTGCCCCTTTCGTTGTCGTGCAACGCTTCTCTTGCCCCTTTCGTTGTCGTGCAACGCTTCTCCTTGCTCTCTCCACACCTGCATACTTTTCCCTTCCTCTATCCCTCCCTTCGCCCACTCTAGCACTTTACTTCCCCATCCTCCCCTCGCTCCTTCCCTCCCCACTCCCCCCTCCCCACTCCCCTCTCCCCCCTCTCCCCTCCCCCCTCCTTTTTTTCTCCATATTGTCAATTTCTCCCTTGCTTCCTGCCTTGCTGCTTCTCTCTGTTAAAGCCTCGAATTGTCTCATCTCGTCTTTCCATATTCCTCATTTAACCCATCCCATCCGAACACACTGCATCCCATCCGAACACACTGCATCCCATCCGAACACACTGCATCCCATCCGAACACACTGCATCCCATCCGAACACACTGCATCCCATCCGAACACACTGGATCCCATCCGAACACACTGCATCCCATCCGAACACCCTGCATCCCATCCGAACACACTGCATCCCATCCGAACACACTGCATCCCATCCGAACACACTGCATCCCATCCGAACACACTGCATCCCATCCGAACACACTGCATCCCATCCGAACACACTGCATCCCATCCGAACACACTGCATCCCATCCGAACACACTGCATCCCATCCGAACACACTGCATCCCATCCGAACACACTGCATCCCATCCGAACACACTGCATCCCATCCGAACACACTGCATCCCATCCGAACACACTGCATCCCATCCGAACACACTGGATCCCATCCGATCACACTGCATCCCATCCGAACACCCTGCATCCCATCCGAACACACTGCATCCCATCCGAACACACACTGCATCCCATCCGAACACACTGCATCCCATCCGAACACACTGCATCCCATCCGAACACACTGCATCCCATCCGAACACACTGCATCCCATCCGAACACACTGCATCCCATCCGAACACACTGGATCCCATCCGAACACACTGCATCCCATCCGAACACCCTGCATCCCATCCGAACACACTGCATCCCATCCGAACACACACTGCATCCCATCCGAACACACTGCATCCCATCCGAACACACTGCATCCCATCCGAACACACTGCATCCCATCCGAACACACTGCATCCCATCCGAACACACTGCATCCCATCCGAACACACTGCATCCCATCCGAACACACTGCATCCCATCCGAACACACTGCATCCCATCCGAACACACTGCATCCCATCCGAACACACTGGATCCCATCCGAACACACTGCATCCCATCCGAACACCCTGCATCTCATCCGAACACACTGCATCCCATCCGAACACACACTGCATCCCATCCGAACACACTGCATCCCATCCGAACACACTGCATCCCATCCGAACACACTGCATCCCATCCGAACACACTGCATCCCATCCGAACACACTGCATCCCATCCGAACACACTGCATCCCATCCAAACAAACTGCATCCCATCCGACACCAAGCCGTCCATGTGTCGTCATCATTCATGCCATTCGGGTTGTGGTTGGGAACCCACAGGTCGTCTGTTCCACAGCAGCAGAATCAACAGCAGCAACAGCAGCAGCAAGGGGGGGGTGCGGAGGTGCAGCGGTGGTATCTAGACAACAGTGAGCTAGAGGCGTTCCTCAGGGCCTATGTGGACCGATGCAGCCACATGGCACGCCTCTATAGGTGGGAGATGCAGCCACATGGCACGCCTCTATAGGTGGGAGATGCAGCCACATGGCACGCCTCTATTGGTGGGAGATGCAGCCACATGGCACGCCTCTATAGGTGGGAGATGCAGCCACATGGCACGCCTCTATAGGTGGGTGATGCAGCCACATGGCACGCCTCTAGGCGAATGCACTAGTCAACTGTCACAATGTGGACGGCTTATTGCTGCCACCCGCCCTGCACTCAACTCTCTTGGTTCCTTCTCTCGTCGCTTCCAGACCTAGAGCACTCTTCTTTGCTGCTTTCACTCGTCTTTGCTGCTTTCACTCGTCTTTGCTGCTTTCACTCGTCTTTGCTGCTTTCACTCGTCTTTGCTGCTTTCACTCTTCTCCTCTGATTTCGTTTCTTCGTGCCTCCACCCTTCCTGCGTCACATCTCCATGTTGTTCGATTCATTCCCCCCTGCAGCATCGGCCGCAGTGTGCTGGGCGTGCCTCTGGTGAGCTGAAAGTTGGGAGAGTGGAAGGCGGGAGTGGGAGTGGGAGTGAAGGGGAGGAGTGGGGGTTAAGGGAGGGTGGGAGAATGATGTATGTGAGTGGAAGTGAAGGGATTAGATGGGATGGGGCCCACATAGTGGGCGCATGCGTGTTGTGTTGTACATGTCCCTTGTGTGCTGGTGGTATCAAGGAGAGAGTTAATCATCCAGCTTTGGCCTGGAACGCCAGAAAGCCGACTGCTTTGATGCGTGACATGCGATTCAGAGTCAACACATCCCCGCATTCTCCCATCCTTGCTGCCCGCCATTTTGTTCTTGTACCGTGTCATCTCGCTTCCCCCCCTCCCCACCCAACCGCTGCGCATTCCTCTTGCCTCCACCTTCCATTCGTATGTGACCATCACCCCTGTGCGCCCATCATCACCCCTGTGCGCCCATCATCACCCCTGTGCGCCCATCACCACCCCTGTGTCTGCTGTGTGTGTGCCAGTGGGTGCTGCTCATTACTTTGAACCCAACTGAAAAGCGCCCTCGCTTCACATTCAAGGTGCCCTTGCTTTTCTTCTTGTCGCGAGCTTTCACACCAAAATGCGGGATTGTGAATTGTCGCTACAGATATGAATGAAAGCTGACATCTGTGTTGTGTTTGTTCCAGCCAGTTGTTATGTGCCCTCGTATATGAAAAGAACATCTCAGTTTCAGTCGAGCAAATCTTCCATTGCGCCAGTTCCTCTGCCCACCCCACCGAGGTTGCGTTGATCTGGGCCGGCCCGTCCCTCCCAGTTGATGTGTGCGCATGCCTTGTGCGCCAATGGTCCTGACTTCCGTCCCCACCCTTCCCTCCCTCGCTCCCTCGCTCCCTCCGTCCCCGCAGTACATAGGCGGCGTGCATGGGGACGAGCCGCTGGGGCGGCAGCTTTTGCTGTACCTCGCGGACTGGCTGTGCAACAACTATCCTTCGCACCCCCTTGTGAGTGCAGTGCACCCCCTTGTGAGTGCAACTCCTTGTGATTGCGCCCCCTTGTGAGTGCGAATGGCCTCAAGCTGCCGTGCCATGACTTTCCCCCAGTATCCTTCCTTCCCATCTTTGATGTCAGCTATTGGTTGGCTTTATTATTTCGAGAAACAACAACATTATCCTGTGAGACTGATGCGAAGCAATTAATTCTTGTGCGTATGTGCGTTTGCGGTCATGTGTTTCTGCATGTGCATGTGCATATGTTTCTGTATGTGCATGTGCACGTGCATGCATGCATGCATGTGTGCACGAGTGGTGGACATGAACTGGTGTTGCCTGGCTGTATGCCAGGGCAACACCGTGTTTGGGCAACACCGTGTTTGGGCAACACCGTGTTGGGCAACACCGTGTTTGGGCAACACCGTGTTTGGGCAACACCGTGTTTGGGCAACACCGTGTTTGGGCAACACCGTGTTTGGGCAACACTGTGTTTGGGCAACACCGTGTTTGGGCAACACTGTGTTTGGGCAACTCCGCGATTGTGTGTCGCATGCTTGTGTGCTGTGTGGTGCGGGCTGGTGGGAATGAGTGGGATGAGGTGGAGGGGGGGGGGGGGAGCAGATGTGACGTGCATGGGCATGAACACGAAACATGCTGGAATGGTCAACGTGAGAAGGATTGGAACGTCTGGAATGGGTTGGGAAAGGGAGTGGAGTGTGGAAGTAGTGTGTGTGGTGGGTGTGCTTTGTGTGGTGGTGTAGTTGTGGCGTGTGGTGAGTTTTCCGTTGTGGCATGGTGCATGTGGCGCGGTGGCTGTGCTGTGCTCTGCTGTGTTCTGCTTGGTGGGTGTGCGGCGGTGTGCTGCGGTGTGCTGTGGTGTGATGCGGTGGCATGGCAAGGAGCAAAGCAGGCGAGGGAGGTGGTGGAGGGGGTGGAGCTGCATCTACTGCCGGCCATGAACCCCGATGGCTTCACGCTGCACACCAGGGAGAACGCCAACCGAGTCGACCTCAACCGCGCCTTCCCTGACCATGTCAGTGCGCCTCCTACCCATGCCTCGCTGCACCCGCCCCTCCCCATGCCTCGCTGCACCCGCCCCTCCCCATGCCTCGCTGCACCCGCCCCTCCCCATGCCTCGCTGCATCCGCCCCTTCCCATTCCTCTCTCTCTCGATCCCGTTTTCGCGAATTGTGGTTTCGCGTCACGCTATTTATGTTTCCGTTGGGCTGTTCCCGTGCTCTTGATGGTCCAGCGTCCAGCATCCGCACGCACTATTTAGATGCTTGACACTGGACTGGACCATCAGGCCTAGATCTGGACCTTGAGCTTCCCGTTCTCCCCCCTTCTCTCTTTCCCCCATACTTCTCCCCCTCTCTCTGCCCCCCACCTCTTCCCACCCCTTCTATCCCGCTTCTCTCCTGTGGGGGCGCCCCCCAAGGCAGTGGTTCGCGGAGATGAATGCGGAGGAGGCGGGGCGGCAGGCGGAGGTGCGCGCCGTGATGCGGTGGACACAGCGCCACCACTTCAGCGCCTCTGCTAGCCTGCACGGGGTGAGGGGGAGAGGGGGGGGGGGGGGGGGGGGGGGGGGCGGGGGGGCGGAAGGGGGGGTTGGTTGGGAGAGGGGGTTGGGGAGGGGGTTGGGGGGAGGGAGGGTGGAGGGGGTTGGGGAGAGGGGGATGAGGGGAGGGGTGAAGGGTGAAGGGTGAGAGTTGAGGGGTGAGAGGGCAGGGGGTGAGTGCAGCAGGGGGTGGGCTAGGGATGGGGGAAGGGGATGATAGTTGCCATGTCATGCTGGTACGTGATCAACCCCCACAGCTGAAGTTTGGGGTTCAGGTGCATTGCACTGCACTAGAGCGTGCGTTCGAGAGACCCACGTGCTTTATCCAACTCCTGCTGCTGCTGCTGCTGCTGCTGCTGCGCCTACTCTTTCTCTCGCCGTTCAACTTGTGCACTCTTCCCGCCTCCTGTGATTCCCCCTTTCATCGTTCCCAATCTACAACTCCCCTTTGTCCCCCCTGTCCCCCACACAGGGAGCACTGGTGGCGAGCTATGCATGGGACGGCACTAAGGACAAAGGGTACCGCCCTTGCCCACCCCAACCATGTGCTGCCATGCATCGCCCTGTGCCTCCATGCATCGCCCTGTGCCTCCATGCATCGCCCTGTGCCTCCATGCATCGCCCTGTGCCTCCATGCATCGCCCTGTGCCTCCATGCATCGCCCTGTGCCTCCATGCATCGCCCTGTGCCTCCATGCATCGCCCTGTGCCTCCATGCATCGCCCTGTGCCTCCATGCATCGCCCTGTGCCTCCATGCATCGCCCTGTGCCTCCATGCATCGCCCTGTGCCTCCATCTTTCCTATCTTGCATCCGTTTTCCTGTTCCCTCGGCTGTCATTGATTTATCCTGCCTCCCCCTCCCCTTTTCTCCCCACACTCCCCTCCCTCCCTCCACTCAGCCACAAAACTTCCCACTTCTCATCTTCATCCTTTAAACCCATCTCTCCACTTCTCATCTTCATCCCATAAACCCATCTCTCCACTTCTCATCTTCATCCCATAAACCCATCTCTCCACTTCTCATCTTCATCCCATAAACCCATCTCTCCACTTCTCATCTTCATCCCATAAACCCATCTCTCCACTTCTCATCTTCATCCCATAAACCCATCTCTCCACTTCTCATCTTCATCCCACGAACCCATCTCTCCACTTCTCATCTTCATCCCATAAACCCATCTCTCCACTTCTCATCTTCATCCCATAAACCCATCTCTCCACTTCTCATCTTCATCCCACAAACCCATCTCTCCACTTCTCATCTTCATCCCACAAACCCATCTCTCCACTTCTCATCTTCATCCCATAAACCCATCTCTCCACTTCTCATCTTCATCCCATAAACCCATCTCTCCACTTCTCATCTTCATCCCATAAACCCATCTCTCCACTTCTCATCTTCATCCCACAAACCCATCTCTCCACTTCTCATCTTCATCCCAGAAACCCATCTCTCCACTTCTCATCTTCATCCCACAAACCCATCTCTCCACTTCTCATCTTCATCCCATAAACCCATCTCTCCACTTCTCATCTTCATCCCATAAACCCATCTCTCCACTTCTCATCTTCATCCCACAAACCCATCTCTCCACTTCTCATCTTCATCCCATAAACCCATCTCTCCCATTCCAACTCCCCCATCCTCTTCCCTCACCCCCAACAACCCCCTCCCGCCAAACCCCCTCGCCCCCGTGCCACCAGAGCAGCACGCACTACGCTGCATCGCCAGACGACGCCACATTCCGTCTGATGGCCACCACCTACGCCACCGCCCACCCCTCCATGGCGCTCTCGCGTGACTTCCCCGGCGGCATCACCAACGGCGCCTCCTGGTGGGCAGCAGAGAGGGGGGAGAAGAGGGTTGGTGTGGTAGGGGGAGGGTGGGTGGGGATGGGGGGGTGCGTGAGGAGAGGGGGCAGCCACCTATGCCGCCAGCCACCCCTCCATGGCGCTCTCGCGTGACTTCCCCGGCGGCATCACCAACGGCGCCTCCTGGTACCGCGCCCAGGGGGGAGTGGCTGGGGGTGGGGGAGGAGAAAGGAGGGGAGAGGGTTGGGGGGGAAGAGGGCAGGAGAGGGAGAGGGAGAGGGAGAGGGTGGGGTTGGTGAAGAGGGCGGTGGGGGTTGGGCGGAGTTGAGTGCAATTGTGGATGGGGGCCTGGGAAAGATTGCTGAATGGTGCCACCTCTTGTCTCCTTTCCTCCTCCCATGTCCCCCCACACCTACCCCATCGCTCCCTCCCCCATGCCTTGCCCAAAGCCTCCTCCATGCCTCGCCCATGCCCACCCACACCTACCCCATGCCTCCCTCCCCTATGCCTCCCCCATCCCTCCGCCATGCCTCCTCCATGCCTCCCCAATGCCTCCCCCATGCCTCCCCAATGCCTCCCCCATGCCTCCCCCATGCTCCGCCATGTCCCGACCATGCGGCCATGTGTACGCACCCGCCCATGCTCACAGGTATCCGCTGTACGGGGGCATGCAGGACTGGAACTACGTCGAGGCGCGCTGCATGGAGATCACCCTCGAGCTGCACATCGCCAAGTGGCCCTCGCCCTTCCTTGTATGCCCCTTGGCCCCGCCCACCCTCTTGCTGTTGTTCTAGGATGCCCTTGTCTGCCCTTGCCCTTCCTCGTATGCCCCATGCCCACTGCACACTTGCTGCTGCTCTGCTGTCGTGAGATTGATCACTAGGCCCTTCCTCGTACGCCCTCGCTCTTCCTCGTATACCCTCGCTCTTCCTCGCATGCCCTTGCCCTTCCTCGTACGCCCTCGCCCTTCCTCGTACGCCCTCGCCCTTCCTCGTATGCCCTCGCCCTTCCTTGTACGCCCTCGCCCTTCCTCGTACGCCCTCGCCCTTCCTCGTACGCCCTCGCCCTTCCTCATATGCCCTCGCCCTTCCTCGTACGCCCTCGCCCTTCCTCGTACGCCCTCGCCCTTCCCCGTACGCCCCTTACCGCCTCCACCCTCTTGCCGCTGCTCTTGTGAGATTAATCATTTGGGACCTTGCCCTTCCTCGTATACCCGCCCCCTTGCTGTGGAAGCCCCTGTTCTTGTGTGCCCGCCCTCTTGCGACCACCTTGTGAGATATATATTGAGAATTGGTTTCCCCACTTGTCTTGGTCGACGACGGAGGCCCCTCTTACTGAATATTGAGCTTATCACTTTGCCGTCAATCAGCTCCCAACACAACAATCCTTTGGACCCTTGATTTTTTTGTCAAGATAACCACAACCAAGGTGAACCCTGGCGATATACCCAAACTAGGGTTGGGTGCTTATCTCTATCCAAACAACACTAGTCTATGCAGCTAATACCATAAGTGGCGCATTCCCCGTTCGTTCGCCGCCTCTGCGCATGCGCCACTGCATCCACGTGCGTGCCTCGCCTGCTGCTCATATTCTTATCCTGCTCCTTGCATCGGCCCTCGCGCTCCTTTCTAGACTCCTTTTAACCTCGGTCTCCGAACCGCGTTTCCGATCTTAATGTGTCGTGCCATTTTACAATCGGTTCTGATGTAGTTGTAAGTTGACCGAAGCTTCGCCCTGGATTTTGATTATGTTATGAATGTTATTTGTTCGTTCACAGAGTTATCTCAGCGTTTGTACTTGTTTTGCGACGTCTGTTGTTTCCGCGTCCATGCATCATTCGGGGAATATTCATTGGAATCTTTCCCCCGTGCTTTTGGCGTCAGGGGGTCTGCTGCGCTTAAGAATCATTTGTCTTAGTAAGTTTATCCCTCAACGTTTACCATTCACCCATTGCGCACTCAGTGAGTTTCTCCCAGTGGCGGGTGCACGATGGGTGAACGGTAAACGTTGAGGGAGAAACTCACTAAGACAAATGATTCTTAAGCGCAGCAGACCCCCTGACGCCAAAAACATGAAGGCAATATGTCAATGAAGACTCATCGGATGCTATATGAACGCATAAACAACATACGTCGCAAAACGATAACAAGTGTTGAGGGAACAATGCTGTGGAACGAACAAATAACATTCATATCATAATCAAATCCACGGCGAAGCTTTGGTCGACATACAATTACATCAAGACCGAATGCGAACTGGCACAACACGTTAGGAACGAAAACGCGGCTTGGAGACTGAGGTTAGAAGACAACTAGAAAAGAGCGCAGGGGCCGAGGCAGGGAGCGGAATACGAATCTGAGCAACAGGCGACTAATGCACGTGGGGCACAGTGGCGCACGCGCAGTGGTGGCGAACGAACGGGGGATGCGCCACTGATGCATTCCCATTTCCTCTGCAATGCACACCTACCCGCATTCTCCCTGCTTTCTTCCATCTCACACCCCCCCATTCATTGCTCTTTCTGTTGCATTCTCCGCACCATTTTCGTCGTCCCTACCATCCCCTCCCATCTTCCCCTCTCACTCACCTTAACCTCTCACCTTCCCCTCTCAATTTCCCCTCTCACCTTTTCCTCTCTGCTTCCCCTTTCCTGTTGTCTGCTACATCTCTCCTTGTGCCCCCCTCGGCTCTGCCCCCCGTGCCACAACCCTACGTGGTGAGCAGCTGCCTCAGCTGTGGGAGGAGCACCGACCGGCCCTGCTCGCCCTCCTCACCACCACTGCCAAGGTGCGCTCTTCACGCCATGCTGCACCATGCCATGCCCGCCATGCCATGCCATGCCCACCATACCATGCCATGCCCGCCATGCCATGTCATGCCACGATGTCATGCCATGACGTGCAGTGTGCCACTCATTATGAGCGCAGTGTGAACACCCTTTCCAGCGCTCATCACGAGTACTTCATTTTCCACCATGCCATGTGACACACTGCACCATGTGGTGCCATGTGATGCACCATGCCAAGTGGTGCCATGTGATGCACCATGCCATGTGGTGCCATGGCTTAAGATCCGAGCCCTATGATGACTTCCCTTTGATGCCATGCGACACCAGATGCCTCCAACACGTCCCTTCCTCCATCCAACACCCTTTTCTTCTTGCCCTGTCTTGATGCCTGCCCGCATGCCCATCTCCTCTTCTGCCACTGCCCCGGCCTGCCCCCTCATGCTGCCTACCATACTGCCGTCCACCACACCACACCACACCACACCACATTGGGGAGGGCGGCGAGCAGATGGGCGTGCAGGGCACGGTGCTGTCTGCAGCCACCTCGGCGCCCCTACCTGCCAGCATCGCTGTGCATGGGATTGACATCCAGGTCAGCCGCTCTGCCCCTCTCTTCCTGCACTCCTGTCGCCGTCACCGCATGCTGCATGGGTGGATGGGTTCATGGGCGCATGGGGTTGCATGGGTGCATGGGGGTGCATGGGGGCATGGGGGTGCATGGGGGTGCATGGGGGCATGGGGGTGCATGGGTGCATGGGTGCAAGGTTGCTTGGTTGCATGGGTGCATGGCCAACAAGGACAGCATCACGATTTTGGCCACATGCATCAGCGGAACATCCATAGAGCCCTGTCACAGCAGCGCTCTGCTCAACTTATTTGTCACTTCCTGTCTCTCCCCCACCTATCCTTGCATTCACTGGCCTTCTACCAATCCTCAACCTACGTTGGCAGATAAGCCTTTCTCGTATAATACGCTTGCGCAAAAAAAAGAGAAACGTATCTGCAAATGCGGATTCATGCTGCTTTGCACCCCTCCCACTCCCCCTCCTTACCCGAATCCCACTCCTTTTCTTAGCCTGCCTGAGCCTCCGTATTCAGTGTATCCCCACCCCATTTCTCTTTAGCGTATTATACAAAAATCGTGTACTTCACTTTCCAACTCAGGCACCTCCATATGCCCCTCCCCATACCCTTCCCCATGCCTCTCCCCATACCCTTCCCCATGCCTCTCCCCATACCCTTCCCCATGCCCCTCCCCATGCCCATGCCCCTATACTCATCCCCTTCCCCCCACACATCCATCCCCCGGCTAACACTACACATCCATCTCCCCCCATCCGCCCCCCGCTATGACGTCCATCTCCCCCCATCGATCGCCCCCAGGTGATGGCATCAAAGCGCTTTGGGGACTTTTACCGCCTGCTGCCGCCAGGGAACTACACAGGTGGGGGGGGCTGATGCTGGTGGGGGGGGCTGACGCAGGTGGGGGGGGCTGACGCAGGTGGGGGGGGCTGACGCAGGTGGGGGGGGCTGACGCAGGTGGGGGGGGCTGACGCAGGTGGGGAAGGGGGCTGCCAATGCAGTTGGGTTTCGGGTGGGGCTAACTGGACAAGTGTGTGGGGCATGGTGGGTGGGGCGGGCATGGTGGGTGGGGCGGGCATGGTGGGTGGGTGGGGCGGGAATGGATAGTGGAGCGCCCACCATCAGGCCCAGGCCGGAGCAAGGGGGAGATGGCAGTGCCAGGTCTACAGTGAAGTGCAATCCCTATGCTACGTTGGAGTTCTTCTCGGGTTACAGCAATGCCATGTTGCCTTCCTTGCCTCTTTTACGTCCGCCCTCTCTTTCACTTCGCTCCACTGAGGGCACGTCGCTGCATGCCTCCCTCTTGTCTCTAACTCCCACTCCCCTGCCGCTGCCCGTCCCCCCTTGCTTCCACGTGCCCCCCTCTACGTGCCAGTGACCATATCACACGCGGGGCACGTCAACCACACCACCAACGTCACAGTGCTCGCAGGCCGCCCCACGCTGCTACACGTCCTGCTCCGCACCTCCTCCCCCCCCTCCCTCCACGCCCCCTCCATCTTTCAAACCCGCTCCTTGCCCCCACCGCCCCCCCACCCCTCGGGGCTCGCCGCCTGGCTACCCTGGCACTGGGGCAGCAAGAGAGGAGACGCCACGGAAAAGCAGGGAGTGAGGAAGGGGGGAGGGCAGGGAGGCAGGGCAGGGGGGGCAGATGATCCGTCTCTGGTGCTGCCTTCACGGCAGCAGGCAGCAGCAGCGGCGGCAGCAGGGGGGGTGTTGAGTAGTGATGAGGTGATGTGGGCGGTGGGCATGGGAAGCAGTGCAGCGCTGGCGGCAGCAGTGGTGGCGGTGGTGCTGCTGGGCGGGCTGCTCATGATGGTGGGCCACCGCCGCCGCCGCTTTCTCTTCTCCCACCGGGGGCTGCCTCTACGCTCGCTGCCGAAAGTGTGACTGTATCGAAGCTTGATTTGGGCGCAGGTGTAAAGGCTAATTGTAATTAATATTGGTGTGGTACTCTCAATGCTGGATGCAATGTTGCATGCCATCCTAGATTTCAGCATAACATTTCCACACAGCTCGACAGCTATCATATCAAGGCTCTTGGGCAGGCCCTCAGATATCAGCGTAAAACACGCTGATTACGCTGATTTTGTAGCTGTGATTTTCGTTTTCCCTGAAAATTCAGCATATGCTTCAATTTTGCACTGAAATTTCAGTATATCCTAGCTTGTCACACTGACCATTTTGCATGTTTCTTTACAAGAAACACTGACGAATCAGTATAGTGACGTGAGTCACACTGAAACGGAGTTGATCGCGTGTGGGGGGGTGGTGGGGGGGGGTGATAGGGTAAGCATGTACAATCTGTACCTTCCCGTGATTCCTGAGACCCCACCCACACACTAGGCATTTTTTCGCATGCACTACACAGATATCAGGTGCGCGCCGAAGTGTTTAGCCTCGCTGGAACCTATCACAGCAACAACACCACACACCTTGTACTGGGGTTTCAGCTATAGTTTTTTGTTATTACACTGTTGGTTCAGTTTACTTATGATTTTTACACTGGCAAAATCAGTATAAAAAAAACCGTGAACGCTGATTTGGACACCTCGTTGGCCGGGGCACGCTGATCCATCAGCATACCCTCAAACCAATCTGAGGGCCTGCTCTTGGGGCTGTGTTAGAGTGTGCACACACCAGCAGCAGTCAGCACATGAACGAGCTACCTAAGAGTGTTTCGGACTCCTATGTACGTGCAGGGCATGGGCATCACAACCCATGTGCATGGGATGCACAGCTTCTGCGCCATGCCATGTGGCATCACATCACATCACATCATATCACATCGCACGGTGAGGCGAGTCTTCAGATGTCCATGCAGTCCGCATCATCTGCACCACCACCTCCATCCCTATTCCCAGCACCAGCAGCACTCCCACCAGCACCAACCCCACCAGCATGAGCACAGGCGTCACTGCCACCGCCGTCCAACACCTCATCCGCGGCACCCAACCCGTCAGTGAAGCGTGCTTGCAGCTGGTCAGCGTGCCCGGCGCCCGCAGCCAGGGAGTGGTCGTGCAGGAAGGCGATGTACGCTGCTGCTCGCTCCAGCAGTGATGCCGTGTCCAGCCTTGCACTGCCCGGCACCAACGACTGGTGGGAAGCATTCCGAGGAGGGGGGGGAAGGGGGAGAGGGGAGGAGTGATGGGAGATAAGGGTTAGGAATGGGAATGTATGGCGTGTCGTAGGTGGTGGAGAAACCTGACCAAGTGAGGGTGCAACAAAGGAGAGAGGTGAGGTGATGGGAGAGCGGTGACTGGTTGGGACAGAACAGAATCCACACCACGCTCTCTCATCTTAAAGACACACGCACACGCAATGGATAACAATTGTTGCACACCTTGAGCACGCCCATTCTGCTGCTGATGTTGGCCCTCCTGCGTCTAGCAGCCACGCTCTGGGCGTCCATGGCAGTGCCTCGCCGCTGCCGCTGTGCCGCCTTCTCCCGGTATTCCTCCAGTGCTGCCGCTGCTTCCGCCGACATACACACGCGTCCCCCACCCCCCACCTTCCGCCGCTTTGCCCCGGCCAACCCCTCGCCTGCGGCGCTGCCTGCCCCGCCTGCTGCCCTGGCAAGCTCTGCTGACCCTCCTCTTTCCCCAGGTGCTGCTGCTGCTGCGGCCGTCTCCCGTTCTGCAGCCACTGCTTGTGCATCTGAAGGTGTTCTTGCGGTTGTTGCACCCACCAATGCTGCCGATGCTACTGGGGTCACCACCGCTGCTGCACCCTCTGCTTCTGCCTGTGCAGTTATTTCCATAGATGCTGGTGCGTCTGCCTTGCCCACTCCTCGCAATCCCAGCGCCACTGTGTGTGCGCCCACAATTTTCCTAATGCCCACTGCTGCTCTCCCTGTCACTGCAGCTCCTGTCCCCACGGTTGCTCCTCTTCCCATGGTCGCTCCTCCCCCCACGGCCGTTCCCCCAAAATCTCCGCCACCTGGCCTCTCAGCCGCCCCGTAATTGCGCCAGGGGCGGGAACGGGAGGTGGCAGGGCAGCGGGCAGGTGAGGGGCTGGCGGGAAGATGCGCGGGTGAGGGGTGAGGGGGGTGCGCAGTGGCGGAAGGGGGCGCGCGGTCAGACGGGAAGGGCGTGGATGGCGTGGGGAGTGCGAGGGGGGTCGGGAGCGTGAGGGCTGAAAAGGAGGAGGAGGGGGTTCTGAGGACTGGGGGAGAGGAAGGCGGAAGAGCGAGGGGTGGGAGAAGGAGGGGCGAGGGCGGGCCAGGCCTCACCCTCCCGCCTCCTGTGCGCGTGGCGGGGTCCTGCCAATCAGGACCATCAGCGGCGCCGCAGCAGCTTCTCGAGGCAGGCGGGGTCTTGGCGAAGCCACTCCGCGCGCCCTCGCCCCTTCTCAGCTCGTCCGCCCGCCGTTTCAGCGCGCATGCCGGAGGCGGGATGCGCGAAGACGCGGCAGGCAGCGCGAGCAGCGCGCAAGCGCGGCGGTCGTGGCGGTCAGGCGCCCGCGCGCAGAGGAGCGGCGGAGCTGCCCCCCCAGTATGCGGCGCCCCGCGCACGAGCCTCGTCGCGTCGATCATAGGCTCGCTGCCAGCGGAAGGCAGCTGCGCGGCATCCAGTGACGGGGAATCCGCGCGCGCGCAGGCGGAGGGGGGCGGCCCGATGCTAGCGGTGGGAAGAGAGCCGAAGAGGGAGGTGGGGCCGGAGCGAGGGGAGGGGGGCGCAGGGGGAGACGAAATGGCCGGGACCTGCAGCACGATATCCGATGTGGGCGGCGGCGGAGGCGGTGGCGGGGCGGCATCATGGGCGGCATCATGGGCGGCGGCATGCAGCTCAGGAAAGAGGTCCTTCACCACGTCGTCCCACGGCGTCGCGCCGTCATTACCAGAGTCGCAACCCTCCTCCGCACCGCACCCTTCTTGCGCGCCGCGCCCCTCGTCGTCGCATCCCTCTTCGCCGTCGGCGCGCCCGTCGAGCCGCTCAATGCTCCGCCACAGTTCGTCCCCCAAAACGATGGAGTCCAACGCCGCCAGCGACAGTCGTGGCGACAGTCTCGGCGACACTGTTGGCGACAGTCTCGACGAAGCGCCCGGCATGATCAAGGAGTCGCCGAATGGAGACCATAGCAGGTTCTCGTCGTGCCACGTGTCATTTCCAGGCGATCGGCACGACCCGGAGTTTCCGTAAGTCGCGGTACGTGGCGTCGCGTCGCCTGCGTCGCTCGCGGAGAGCTGAGGGATAGCTGCGACTGGCGTCGTAGCGTTCGCACAGTCCGTCGCAGCGAAGACGAACGGCTTGTCGCAGCCTGCAGCGCCTGGCGATAGTTTGGCCTCACTGTCGCCGTTGATTAGCATGTGCCAGCCATGTCCCTCATCTCCGCCGTCGATTTCATCCCTCGAGTGGAGCGCACTCGTAGAACACGTCGCGGCGCGGTGCGGACGCGGTCCGAAAACCGGACCGGGCGCAATCCGCTCGGCCAGTGGCGGTAGTCGTAAAAACGAGGGCGTATCGCTGCGCTGAGAGTCAATTCTACGCAAGACCGCGTGGTCAGCCACGTGGCAGCCGCTGACTCTCTTTCCGCCGCACGCCACACTGTCGCCCATGCTCTCCCCCTCGTCGCCGTCCCACCCGCCGATGTCGCAGCCTGGCGTCGCATCATATTTTCGCGCCGCTTCGCAATTTCCCGAGCCGCACGACTCTTGAGCCTCCTCTTGCAACCACGCAGACGACTCGCCAAATAATCGCTCTGAAACGCGATGCGCACGCGTCGAGGATCTGTTCAGACCTTTCGCCTCGCGAGATCTGAGGGCGACACCTTGTTTCAGCGCGTAGTAGGGACGAGAACCCTCTAGCGCCATGGCAAATAATTTTGTTTGAGTGGTATCTCTGGATGGATTTGTTCCCGAAGCGCCCAATCAAGCTCTGGACGAATCAGTTTGTCGGAAAGCGTAGCAGGTGTTTAATTGAGCTCGTTTGCTGCGGCTGATCGCATTCCTATAATTCCGTCTGGAGTTTGCCAAGAGGAAAGGCGCATCCCTAAATCCCCGTGCCTGACGCAACATCCACAAGGGAGAGGTGCGCAGAGCAGCAATAATTTTGAACCACTCTCCTGAGAGGGGTGGAAGGTAAGGAAAGGGGCAATAATGTTGGGCTGTCCTGCCGCGACACACGCCGGAATGGAACTGGCACAATAATTTTGCGGCTCGGGAAGAGACAGGAGAGCCAGAAGCGACTCCCGACAGGGATTGAACTACACTTTTGGTGCGTCTAGAAAGTTTTCTTCATTATCGTACTATCATATCTTTCATTTATAGTAAATATATGGTCTCAAAAATCCTTTCTTCTTCCATTTGCAAAAACATCAAGATAAATTTAAAACTAAATATATTATAATAATGGTGATGATGATTCATTTTTCGTTCAATTTAAATGGTCTAGCGGTGATAAAAACCAGATTGATAAATCATACTCAGCTTACACTTTCCAGACCAAGTGCACGTCAGGTGTTGGCGCTAAAAAGGGTATTTGCTCGTGGGTCGTGACCCGTGTTGCCGAATTGACCTGAATCCACAGCCACAGCACACGTGACAGCACATGATACTCTGATTTTACCACTCGGCGCCCGCAGCGCCGCAGCCACGGGTCTCAATTCCTCGCGCGTGGCCACTGTGGCCCCATCCTTGCGACGATCTGCGCACGCCGTCGCACGACCTTCGCACGCCGTCGCCTCGTCCTTCCCTGTGCACATCCGTCTGCACGTAGCACACATAGTGCGACCGCTTCGGTCGCACGTGATGGTCGCAGACGACTCCCCTGCGACGCTGTTCGGCGTGTCGCGGCCGCTACTCACCTTCCTCGCCTGCCTCCTCTCCTCCATCCCCGCCGCTGCGCTCGTGCCGCTCCTCCCCTCCCCCTCCACCCGCCACGTGTACAATGTCGTCGTCGGCGCTGCCACGTGCTGGTTCGCGTACGGCGGACTGAGAGGTGCGCGTGGTGGGGGGAGAGGGGAAGGGGGAAGGGGGGAGGAGGGGGAGAGTGAAGCAGGGGGGGTGGCGGTCCGCGGAGGGGTAAAGGGGAGGAAGTGGTCGGAGGGACCGCGGTTGTGTGAATGGGGTATGATGGCAACGGAGGGGAGAGGAGAAAGGAAGGTAGGGGAGATGACGTGAGAGGAAGAGTTGAAGAATTGGTGAGGAAAGGGTTGAGAAGGGGATGGAAAGAGGGAGGAGGGCGGGAAATAGGGAAGAGGATGGGTGGCTTTGGGCAGATGTGGAGGGCTGGGTGTGGGGTTGGAGGTGCGAAGGGGAGAAGGGAGAGTGGGCAAGTGCGGTTTGCAGGCATGCGAGTGTGTTGAACGGCGGGTGGCTCTCAGCTCAGTAACGACCACTCTATCCTCCCATAACCCCCTCTCACCCCATTCCCCCATTCCTCCACCCCATTCATCCGATGAGCAATGCCTCCATCGTCATTGCATGCATGCGAGCAGCGAGTGCGGCCATCTGGGGGCTCAACGGTCAACCTCGCCTGCTATGCGCTCATGCTCGCCCTGCCTCCACGCTCACCTCACTTCCCGTATCTCCCTCTCCTCCCAACCCCCTCATCATCGCCAAGCGAGCAGCGAGTGCGGCCATATGGGGCGTCACCCTCGCCTGCTACGCGGCCATGCTCGCCCTGCCTCGCCGCCTCTCCGGCTACGTCGTCTTCCTTGCCGCCTTCGCCTTCCTCATCTTCTGGTCTGCCCCCTCCCATGCGCCCCACCTGCGCCCCTTCTGTGTTTCTCTCATGGTTTCACTCCTCTGCTGCGCCTCATGCCCTGCTTTTCCCTCTTGTCCCACTGCATTTGTGTTTCTCTCATGGTTTCACTCCTCTGCTGCGCCTCATGCCCTGCTTTTCCCTCTTGTCCCACTGCATTTGTGTTTCTCTCATCCGTGTCAACTCCTTCCCCCGTTCTCCTCTCCTGCCCCATATGCTCTCCCCAATGCTTCACCGCCTCATGCTCTCATGCTCCCATCCCTCGTCCCCCCATACCCCCCATGCCACCATCTTCTCATACCCCTCCTCCCACCAGCCATGCGACGAGCCTAGATGCGAGTGCGTGGAGGAGGGGAGACATCGACTTCACGGGCACACTCATGATCGTCACTCTCAAGCTCGTGGGGGCCGCCATGGACTGCCAGGACGGCAGCATGGGCCAGCAGGACGGCAGGGAGCGGCAGGACGGCAGGGAGAAACAGGATGGCGGCCCACCAGTACGGTCTGAGATTCGTTCTGAGAGATGCCTGCGCTGATGCCTGCGCTGATGCCTGCGCTGATGCCTATGCGATTGAGTCTTTGTCATTTGTGCTCATTCTGAAGCTCCTGGCACCATGGACTTCCAACACCGTATGCATAGCATCGTGTGGCATGGTGTGGCGTGGTATGGTGTGACATGGTGTGACATGGTGTGACATGGTGTGACATGGTGTGACATGGTGTGGTGTGGTATGGTGTGACATGGTGTGACATGGCATGGCATGGCATGACATGGAACGGCATGGCATGGCATAGCAACCTCGTATGACATTCCATGCAATATTTCATTGCATCCTCATTTTCACATTCGGTAAAAATCTCTCCTTGTTACCCGCCCTCTTCGCGCTTTGCCCTTCCCAACCACACGCCCTCTGCGCGTTGTAAGGACGTAATCCTACAGATCTAGCAATTTCAAACTGATGCAACATAAATCCGATTAGAGCAAAAGCATCATGAAATGCTACAAAAGTCCACAAACCACCTAGTTGGCACCAACGGGTGAAGTCTCCTTGAGCTTCAGGTCTCCATAGCAACAATAAAGAATGTGCCAAACTGTTAGCAGGAGTGGAAACAGCAGCAGTTACAACTGCATTCTCCCCATCCCCACCCACACGCTTTCTTCCCACCTCCCCCTTCACCCCTCATCTCATCCTCCCTCTACCCCTACCTACCTCCTCGCCCCTCCCCCGTCCCCTCCCCCCGTTGACTTTCCCCGCCCCACCCCCAGCGCGCCAGCAGCGCCTCCCCCAACCCAACGCGCCCCCTGCTGCCGTTCCTGCTGCCGTTCCTGCTGCCGTTCCTGCTGCCGCTCCTGCAGCCGTTCCTGGGCATCATCTCCTTCCCCGCCACCCTGCCCGTGGGGCCCCATCCTGCCACCCCACCTTTCCCCCCGTCTCAACCCCTCCCTCAGCGCGCCAGCAGCGCCTCCCCCAGCGCGCGCTCCCGCGTGCCCCCGCTGGTGCCGTTCCTGGGGTTCGTCTTCTTCCCCGCCGCGCTGCTCGTGGGCCCGCCCTTCCCCCTCGCCGCTTACCACGACTACGTTGAGGGCAGAGGGGTGAGGTGGGGGAGGGGGGTGGGAGGGGTGGGCGAGGTGTGAGGGGTCAGAGGGATGGAGACGTTGGGAGGGCTCCCTTCCCCGTGGTGCCGCCCTTCCCCCTCGCCGCTTACCACGACTACGTTGAGGGCAGAGGGGTGAGGTGGGGGAGGGGGGTGGGAGGGGTGGGCGAGGTGTGAGGGGTCAGAGGGATGGAGACGTTGGGAGGGCTCCGTTCCCCGTGGTGCCGCCCTTCCCCCTCGCCGCTTACCACGACTACGTTGAAGGAAAAGGGGTGAGGAGTGGGGGGGGGGGTGGTGGGGATGAGTGCAGGAGAGGGTGAGGAGGGGGAAGGACTGGGAGGGGTGTGAGAGGTGGGAGGGGTGCGAGGAAGTGTGTGGATCACTCGCGCTGTTTCTCCTTAACACGCTTTACCATGACATCCTCTCACAACATAAAACGGTGCCTCCATTCCCCCCCCCCCATCCCCAATTCCTCCCCCCCATCCCCAATTCCTCCCCCCATCCCCAATTTCTCCCCCCAATCCCCAATTCCTCTCCCCCATCCCAAATTCCTCACCCCCATCCCCAATTCTCCCCCCCCCCCATCCCCAATTCCCCCTCCCATCCCCAATTCCTCCCCCCCATCCCCAATTCCTCCTTCCCATCCCCCCTCTTTGTTCCCCCTCTGCATTCCTCATCTTTGTTCCCCTCTCCATCGCCCCTCACCCCTCTGCACCCCTCTGGCAGTGCTGGGCCACGCTCTACGCGCACAAGCATCCATCTGCACCACACTCCCCCGCCTTCCCTCCGCGTGTGCTGCCGGCATGCGCCGCACTGCTCAAGGCGCTGCTCTGCATGGCCGTCTACCACACCCTCTCTCACCTCCTCCCGCCCGCCGCGCTCACCCAGCCTGCCTTCTTCGCCCGCCCCTTCCTCATCAGGTGAGCTGCCCCTCCCCCTGCCCTCTCCCCTCCCCCTGCCCTCTCCCCTCCCCCTGCCCTCTCCCCTCCCCCTGCCCTCTCTCCTCCCCCTGCCCTCTCTCCTCCCCCTGCCCTCTCTCCTCCCCCTGCCCTCTCCCCACCCACCGCCCTCTCCCCACCTCACCTCATTCCGCGTGCTCATCTTCATCGTCTGCCCCGGCCCCCCTCCCATCCCATGTGCCGCCATGCCGCCCACCCACAACCCGCCATAGCATAGGTGGGGGAAGGTGGTGGTAACCCGCCATAGCATAGGTGGGGGAAGGTGGTCGTAACCCGCCCAGCCGACTGTTGGATGGTCACCTGCACTTGGGGCGTCTCTTGACATTCTCACCTATCCCCCTCTCACCTATCCCCCTCTCACCTATCCCCCTCTCACCTATCCCCCTCTCACCTATCCCCCTCTCACCTATCCCCTCTCACCTATCCCCCTCTCACCTATCCCCCTCTCACCTATCCCCCTCTCACCGTGTGCACACTGCGCAGGTGCGGCCAGGTGGCGCTCACCCTCCTGGCGTACCGCTGGATGTTCTACTTCATCTGGGCCGTCGCTGAATCCGCCCTCATCCTCTCCGCTTTTGGCTTCTCGGGATTTAAGGCAGCAGCTCCCAGCCACAGGGAGGGTGATGGGGAGGCGAGGGAAGGAGAAGGCGGGCAGAAGCAGCAGCGGCTGGAAGCGGACTGGTAAGTTGATGTTGATTGCACGTCGGATGGTAGCAGGGCATCAGTTGGAATAGGATGAAGCGACCTCACCTTCCATGTGCTGTCTCGGCCCGTCTGCCAAATCTTGGGAGGTTCCTACCACCTGCACCTCTCCACGTGCTCCCTCTCTCTCCTTGCCTGCCTGCCAACTTTGCTCCCTGTCACTCCCTTCCTCCTTGCCTCGTTCCCCCTCCCTTCTTGCGTACCTCCCCTTTCCCTCATTGCACTGTAAGCCCTTGCCACGGCCTCATCGCCTTCCCATAACCCATGCTCCAGCATGCCCTCGCTCTCCCCTTTCGATCCGAGCTCTTGTTGTGATTCGCGCTCACCCCGCCTCACCCCACTTGCCCATGCTCTCACGGCGGCACAGCCGCACAGCTGTGGACGGCAAGTGGCGTTGACTCGCTGTGCTCGCATGCTGCACCAGCTGGACTCGCATGTTTTGAGACGTCTCTCGCATGTTTTATCACCTGGACTCCGCATGTGCAGCTCGTCGCACGTCGCCTATCTGGACTGGCTGGTGCGACACCAACGTTGGGACCAACGTCTGTCTGTCCGCACCACACTCCCACCCGCTCTCCTCTCGTGCTTTTCTGTGCAATGGGCTGCCATGCCCCCGTGTTCCCATGTCCCCCCCCTCACTGTGCACCTCACAGGAGCAGGGCGAGCAACGTGAACATATGGGTGGTGGAGGTCACGGGCAGTGCGGCACAGCTGCCATCAAACTGGAACATCGGGGTCAGCAACTGGCTGCGCACCTGTGCGTCCCCTCCCCTCCCCTCCCCTCCCCTCCCCTCCCCTCCCCTCCCCTCCCCTCCCCTCCCCTCCCCTCCCCTCCCCTCCCCTCCCCTCCCCTCCCCTCCCCTCCCCTCCCCTCCCCTCCCCTCCCCTCCCCTCCCCTCCCCTCCCCTCCCCTCCCCTCCCCTCCCCTCTCCTCCCCTCCACTCCTCTCCGCTCCCCTTTCCTCCCCTCTCCTCGCTCCCCGTATCCTCCTACTCTACCCTCTCTCTCCCCTCCTCGCTACCCTTGCTTTCTCCCACACAAGCGGTCCTTGCAGTGCCACAGCATTTAGAGCATTGAGCAGCAGTAAGGTCCGTGGATGAGAGGTATGAATGCACTCACATGCAGGTTGGCATGCACCCACATGCAGGTTGGCATGCACTCACATGCAGGTTGGCATGCACTCACATGCAGGTTGGCATGCACTCACATGCAGGTTGGCATGCACTCACATGCAGGTTGGCATGCACTCACATGCAGGTTGGCATGCACTCACATGCAGGTTGGCATGCACTCACATGCAGGTTGGCATGCACTCACATGCAGGTTGGCATGCACTCACATGCATGTTGGCATGCACTCACATGCAGGTTGGCATGCACTCACATGCAGGTTGGCATGCACTCACATGCATGTGGGCATGCACTCACATGCAGGTTGGCATGCACTCACATGCAGGTTGGCATGCACTCACATGCAGGTTGGCATGCACTCACATGCATGTTGGCATGCACTCACATGCAGGTTGACATGCACTCACATGCGCCTGTGCGTGCGTGCATGTGCATGTGTGTGCATGTAGATGTGTATGACCGCATGACCCCCCCATCAGGAAAGCCCAACCTGACAACTCTCCTTGTGACACAAGCTGTCAGCGCGCTGTGGCATGTGAGTCATGGCATGTGTCATGTGAGTCATGGCATGTGGCATGCGAGTTATGGCATGTGGCATGTGAGTTATGCCATGTGGCATGTGAGTCATGGCATGTGGCATGTGACTCATGGCATGTGGCATGTGAGCTGTGGACATGTGGGCATGTGAGAGCTTTGCTTATGTTTTACCAGACTATCCATCCCATCCATCCATGATCCATCCATCCATCCATCCATCCCATCCATCCATGATCCATCCATCCATCCATCCATCCATCCGATCCATCCATCCATCCATCCATCCCATCCATCCATCCATCCATCCATCCATCCATCCATCCATCCATCCATCCGTCCATCCGTCCATCCATCCATCCATCCATCCATCCATCCATCCATCCATCCGTCCGTCCGTCCATCCATCCATCCATCCATCCATCCATCCATCCATCCATCCATCCATCCATCCATCCATCCATCCATCCATCCATCCATCCATCCATCCATCCATCCATCCATCCATCCATCCATCCATCCATCCATCCATCCATCCATCCATTCAAGTATCCAACTTATTATCCCAGTCCATAGGTCTTCCTCCCCGTGTTTATTCCTCTGCTCCCTCCCCTTTGTGATGCGTATTTATTTGTGAATGAGTTCACATGACCATGCATGTATCCACGTATGATGACGTGTGTATCTATGTTGTGTATGTGTGTCAATGTGTGTCAATGCGTGCACATGCATGGATGGTTGAATTTATACATGGATGGATATACACACGGACTGCATAACCTCTCTCATGACACCGTGCCATGTGCGTGGGGCCGATGCACTGTGCATCCATGAACAACAGGGCCTACATCCAGGCTACTACCTCTTCTTCCTCTCAGCCGCCATCGCTCAAGACGCCTCCAAATGTAAGTTCCTAACCGCCCATCACTCCTTCCGCCTCATGTCCTTACGTCATCCCTCGCACCTCCCATTCTTTCGTGCACATCCCATCCCATGCCTTGCATCCGTGCCTTGTGCTTCACATTTCCTTACCTTCCTTTCTGCTCTTCCTCCCTCTCCCCTCGAAACTTCGCCCTAGCTCCTTCTCTTCAGCTCCTCCCCACTCGCCCCTCTCACCCCTCCTCTCTCCCCCTCGTCTCTCCCATCCCCCTCTGCGCGCCTGCAGTGCTGCACCGCCTGCACCAGTCCATCCCCCCTCACAGGCGGTGGCAGCGCGGCATGGCATGGGTGGCACAGATGCTCTACACACGTGTGCTCGTGGGGTATGCGCCGCTGGGCTTCATTGTGAGTACTGCTATTCCATGTGCCGGCATGCTGTACACACACATGTGGCGTGCTTGGGAGTGGCGTGGTTGAAAGTGTTTTGTGTGCTCGTCGTGGGGTATGCTCCACTGGGCTTCATTGTGAGTGCTGCTATTCCGTGTGCCGGCATCATCTCATGCGCTTTTCATGTTGTGCTACACACTGCTGGACAAACATGTGCGGCCTGCTCGGGAGCGTTGTGTGTGCTCATGGGGTGCACGCCACCGGGCTTCAATGCAAGTGATTCCAAATGCGGCCCCCCTGGATTCATTGCGAGTGCTGTGCTACTAACACACTGTGACTGTTCTGGCTCCATTGTAAGGTCATAAGATTTCTTTGAGTGGGAAGTGCATCGGTTGTGACTGCAGGCATGCTGGCTTGTTAAGCTCGCTGTCAGGCCTGTGCCTGCTGGGTGTGGTCGGCCATTGGTAGGTGAGCCGAAAGCATCTCATTTACGGCTCCCCAATGCCACAGGCTCCCCCATGCCAACAGGCTCCCCCATGCCAACAGGCTCCCCCATGCCAACAGGCTCCCCCATGCCAACAGGCTCCCCCATGCCAACAGGCTCCCCCATGCCAACAGGCTCCCCCATGCCAACAGGCTCCCCCATGCCAACAGGCTCCCCCATGCCAACAGGCTCCCCCATGCCAACAGGCTCCCCCATGCCAACAGGCTCCCCCATGCCAACAGGCTCCCCCATGCCAACAGGCTCCCCCATGCCAACAGGCTCCCCCATGCCAACAGGCTCCCCCATGCCAACAGGCTCCCCCATGCCAACAGGCTCCCCCATGCCAACAGGCTCCCCCATGCCAACAGGCTCCCCCATGCCAACAGGCTCCCCCATGCCAACAGGCTCCCCCATGCCAACAGGCTCCCCCATGCCAACAGGCTCCCCCATGCCAACAGGCTCCCCCATGCCAACAGGCTCCCCCATGCCAACAGGCTCCCCCATGCCAACAGGCTCTTCATCCCCCAGCATGCCTTGCATGCGGCACACGGTGCCACCGAGCCTAGTTCAATGACAACCCTCTTTCCCTGGATGGGGACCATCGGTGCCAGGTTGGAATGTACTCGTCGGTTACAATGCAGCCTGTGTCTGCCCCTCACCATGTCCTCTCCTCGTGTGGGTGTGTGTGTGTGTGTGTGTGTCTGTGTCTGTGTGTGTGTCTGTGTCTGTGTCTGTGTCTGTGTGTGTGCGTGCAGCTCCTGCGGGCGGACTTCACATTCAGAGTGTGGCGCTCTCTCTACTTCTTTGGCTCCATCCTGCCTCTCCTGCTCTCCGCCTTGCTTCCTCCTCTCATTCCTCCATCCAACCGGCAAAAGAAAGATCAATGAAAGGGATTTATGTATGTTTACCTTCCAGCAATGCTATCCTTTTGGTTTTCCACTTACCATCAGGGGGTTAGATGGTAGCAGCATGACATGAGATTGATGCAATGTAGCATTTGCATTTGCAACGTACGGACGGTCCCTAGTGAGTGATTGCACGAATTGAATGATGCGCTGACACACTACAACTTCCTATGATCGAGTTTCCCTTTGTGAAGAATTGCATAATTCGATATTTTTATACCGTTGGCAATTACATACCAAATAACAAAGGTTCTCTGGTTTGATCCCACTAAGTTGGGGATGAGTTGTGAGATATCTTTGACCAGTGCAGGAATATGGCCAATTTTGTTCAAGGCGTTGGAATGCTGGCAGGCATGCTTCAATGCCTGGCTTTCAATTTGGTTTGGATTGGAAAGGATTGCCTTTAGCGGTCTGACAGTATATATTCTATTCTGTTATTTCTGATACATTCAAATCGAATCATTCCCAGTGGGCCATCGGGGACGTGGTCTCTCTGGTTGAATCCGCTTCTCGCATTTGATCCGCGCGAGGTCGCCTGTGGCTCTGACGTTTTGGGGGCAGCTGAGCTGCGAAGCTACGATCGGATTCAATTCGCAGCAAGCCTCTGGGTTGGTTGGAGCGCGCTGTTTGCTTGGAGGGCCGTGCAGTGCTGCCGAGGGTGATCTGGTCGCCGGGAAAGACGCTCTGTTGAGTGAAGAAAGTGCCTTCCTCGAGTTGCTGGTGGGAGCCGCCCCGCTCACATGAGGCCGCAGCTTGCCATGACCTCGATTGTGTCTGCCTAGATGGTGAAGTTATGAGTGAGCCGTGCAAGAAAGTCGTGACTGATGCGGTGAATATCGTGCCTTGGACTGCCTTGCTGTAAAATGCATTCTGGAAGAGTCTTCTTGACGATGCCAGGCTGGATAACTGACGAATCACGTATGCAGCTAATCCAGAGCCGTGGATATTTGACGGGGTAAAGACTTCGCGCTCTCCGACAAGCCATGAATCCCGAACCACACTCCGTTTCCTCAATATCCTCGTTCAACAAGACGATGGGGCCAATGGGGTACTAGGCTATGGCGACGAAGATGGCCGACGAGGGAAGATTGATATGGGCGCACCACGTGGGGAGTAGATGGGACGCAGTCGTGTTCCTTGGGAAAAATATCTGCTGGTATTCCTCCTTTGAAACCTAGGGTGACAATCCTTAATTCCGGTTCTCGGTGCTTCGAAACTGGTTCCTAAACCGAACTCTAAGCAAAGTTATGTTTCGAGACCCCACCAGTTCCGTAAAACCTAATTACGCTCCAAGAGCCCTTGCTCCAATATTTACGCTCCAAGAGCCCTTGCTGACGGTTTCGGGTTGGTGCTGACGTGGGAGGATCCATTGATTGAGGCCGATACTGAACCGATCCATACGGTAATGTTCCTACGCAACTTCATGGGATTTGTCCCTGCTGCTTGCCTAAGGTACGACCTTCTCGAAGTTTAGTCGAACCGTCAGGCTCATCGCTCCGCGATCTACGATTTTCCTTCAGCGTCGAAGCGGGATTTGCAACAGAATGCTTCTACGCCGTGCGAACTCAGGATACCCTTGATGCAATTACCAGTAGCCAGTCTCGTCACGACATGACTTGATGGTCGTGTCCATCCAGGTTGGGCCGAATGAGGAGCTATTCCAGATGGGAATAAGAGACGTTCGTCGACCAGCATTTCAGTGTCTCGGAGTTTGATAAGCTTGAATCGTCGTTCGACTGTGTTTCACGATTCCAAGATACACGAAGCACACTCAGTTGCTCTAACAGAGTCAAACATGGGGAGCAGTATCGACGTGATGGTCGAATCTCAGCGTGCCATGTCTTCTCAGCAATCACCTGCTGTTCTGGCCATGTCTCAAAAGGATGACATTCCTTCCTTACGACGCCTGCATGACAGCCGCGCGGATCTCGATCTGCTCGCGCTGGAAGGTCGGATCTCGTTTCTGGACGCACAGCGGGAACTCAATGCGATTCGATGCGAACAATTTGTTACCATGTTACAGTCGTTCTCAAAGGAAGGCGAGAGCGACGATGACGATTGGCGACATGACTCGAGGGAGTTGGGCAGAGAAAGGCCAATCGCGTCACATCTCAGCACAGCCACCCGCGCGCATTCAGTGCCGAAGATGGGCAGTCAGAAAGGGCGTGGCAGAAGCCGCCGTAGCAGCAGCCATGGCGGTCGGGCCATGAACCATCATGGTTCAACCTCAGACCGCCTTACACGGTGGGCATCGTTCGAGCAAGGCTCGAACTGTGGTGTGGAGTGGTGAAGCTGTTGATTTGAAAGTGCTACTCGCACAAATTCGCGGAAGGTGTACATATGTTTCTGTTTCGAGAATCTCATTATGTTTTTTTATGGGGCTATTTTTATCAGGCACTCTGCCTGGTTCCTTGTTTTTTGGCCCTGTTTGCAAGTTGTGCCATTATACATATCAATTCCTTTTCGTAATGGTCATAAAGTACATCTCATTTCAAGACTGCCTTTGGTGTTTCCAATAACCTAACAGATACGGTATTTTTGTCAGAAGCATTTATTATATATATTTTTTGTTGAATTAACTGTCAGAATGTAGAGGTTCTGACACTGGGGGTGCTGGCGCTGGACGCGCTAGCACTCTAGATGCTGGTTCTGGGGGTGCTAGAGCTGGAGGCGCTGAATCTACAACGCCTGCTCTGACTGCCTGGCGAAGTTTCAGCATCTACGGCAGCTGGAGCAGCGGAGTAGGAGCAGCAGCAGCAAACTTTTTCCCAGTTGCACCTTCCCCTATGTCTTACTTCGTTTCCCGGTTGACGCTACTGACTGTTTGTTCTACCACCCTTCCACCCACCGGTTTCTTCAACTCTCACGACGTAAGTTTTGACAAGCCAGTTTCCTTCCACATACGCTGTACCCACCGCGGTACCTCGGTTCCCCCCCCCCCCCTCCTTCAGTAGTCCCCCCCCACTTGAGTCCTGCCCTGTTTGGTGAGTCTCGCACCACCCCTCCTCCCTCAGTTGCACCTCCTGTGTCGCCTCCTTCTCCATAGTCCCCTAGGTTGTCCCCACAGTCACCACAGCAGCCTACAATGCTACCGCGGCAGGTCGCAGTAGACTCTAGGGGTGCGAATGGTGGAGCTGCTGTTTCTGAGGGTGCTGACGCTGGAGGTGCTGGCTCCAGGGGTGATGACACTGGAGGGGCTGGTTCTTGAGGTGCTGTCACTGAATGAGCTGGTTTTGGGGGTGTTGACGCTGGAGGTGCTGGCTCTTGGGGAGTTGTTGCTGGGGGTACTGGTTCTGGGGGTGCTACCGTTGGAGTGCCTGCCCTGGTGGTACCACATCGAGCGACGATATTCCAGCTTCTGAAGCAGCAGCAGCAGCAGCAGCAGCAGCAGCGACAGTAGTAGCCGCATGAGCCGTAGCAGCAGCAACAACAACAGCCATAGCAGCAGCAGTAGTAGTCACAACCGCAAGCGTTGTCACCATCTATGGGTGGTCTTCGTCTACTTGGTCCTCCTTTTCCTCCTACACACTACTGTCAAACTCTGGTGCTAATAGGGGTGCTGCGTCTAGGGGTGCTGAGCCTGCGGTTGCGGAGCCTGAGCGTGTGGAGTCTGGGGGTGCTGAGCCTGAGCATGCGGAGCCTGGAGGTGCTGAGCCAGTGAGTGCGGAGCCCGGGGGTGTTGCGTCTGAGCGTGCGGAGACTGGGGGTGCTGAGCGCGGGGGTGCTGAGCCTAGGGTTCATGCGTCTACACTACGGGAGCCTCTCTCACCACAGCAGTTGTGCGAGTGGTACGCTCGGCGCTGTAGCCCTCGGAGTGGCGATGCTGGAGCTGGAGGCCCCGGAGCTGCTGGTCCCGGAGGTGCTCATACAGGAGGTACTGAAGCTGCTGGAGCTGGTGGTGGTGCTGCTGCTGGAGGTGCTGGAGGTGCTGGAGCTGCTGGTCGTGGAGGTGCTCGAACTGGTGGTACTGAAGCTGCTGGAGCTGGTGGTGCTGCTGCTGGAGGTGCTGGGATTGCTGGTCCCGAAGGTGCTCACACTGGAGGTACTGGAGCTGCTGGAGCTCGTGGTGGTGCTGCTGCTGGAGGTGCTGGAGGTGCTGGAGCTACTTGTCCCGGAGGTGCTCGTACTGGTGGTACTGGAGCTGTTGGAGCTGGTGGTGCTGCTGGTGCCGGAGGTGCTGGATGTGCTGGAGGTGCTGGAGGTGCTGGAGGCGCTGGAGCTGGAATCACTAGAGCTGGAGGCGCTGGAGCTGGAGGCGCTGGAGCTGGAGGCCCTGGAGCTGGAGGTGCTAGCGCTGGGGGTGCTGGAGCTGTCGGTACTGGTGCTGGAGGCACTGTGCAGCGGCGACTATTTTTCGTTCCGCCATCGCCATTGTCTCTGCCGCCACCTGGCTCGGCACTTTGCCAGGTTCTTAGTCTCCAGTCTTCTACTGGCCTTACTCCTCCCTTGCTGTGTCCACCGCCTGACCAGTCGCAACCACATCTACAGCCAGACTCCCCACTGCCTGCTCCTTCTCCATACACTGAGCAGCCAGACTCCCTTACAGAGCGTCGTGAGCCTACGTCTCGTCCTGCCTCTCGTGTTCGCACTGGTCCGCACTGGTCGTCGTGCTCCGCGTCACCGTCCTCCTCCTGTCGCCGGCACGCACCATATGGCACTTCATCCTTCCTCTGTTCCACAGCTTGTCCCCCTACCGTCTCCTCCTGCGTCCTCTCTTGCTGACGGACCGGACCCTACGTCTTACTTACTTCGTGCTGCTAGACCTACTGTCCCACGTCTTCTAGCCACTGTTGTCACCGACCCTTCATTTGAGTCCACTTCTGGGTCTGCCATAGTTGTTGAGCTTGTTGACTTTGCTGCCGCCTATCGTCTCGACTACGCCGCTAGTCTCGTTGCTGAGTCTGAGTCTGTCTGTCCTCCGTCCGTCGGGGGTGAGTGTGCTCTTGGCACAAACGTCCTTGAGGATAGGCAGGAGGACTTTGAGTATCTTGAAGCTGCTGTACCTCATCTCGTGTACATGCTGCTTGCACCTGAAGGAGACCTGGATGCTCCGGACATCCCGACCCCGCGCTCTTACGCATAGGCGATTACGGGTCCCTACTCCTCATAGTGACAGTCAGCCATGGACGTAGAGATGGCATCGTGGAAGTCCAGAGGCACTTACGTCGACAAGGTTCCCCCACCTGAGGCGAATATCGTCAGTGGCATGTGAATTTCCAGGGTGAAGCGGCCGCCGGGTTCTCCGCCTGTCTTCAAGGCGCGTTACGTTGCACGAGGCTTTAGTCAGCGACAGGGAGTTGACTTCTTCCAGACCTTCTCCCCTAACCCGAAGATGACCACTCTTCGGGTGGTGCTGCACGTCGCCGCTCAGCGTGACTACGAGCTTCACTCTCTTGACTTCAGCACTACATTCCTACAGGGCAGCCTGCACGAGGAGATCTGGCTGCGCCGCCCAACTGGCTTTATTGGGTCGTTTCCCGCTGGTACCTAGTAGAGCCTCCAGCGGCCAGTCTACGGTCTCCGCCAGGCGCCTCGTGAGTGGCACGACACACTAAGGACGACACTTGCGGCTCTTACGTTTGCTCCTTCGACTGCTGACCCGTCGCTGTTTTTGCGCACCGACTGTGAGGATCTAGGATCGAGCTCAGAAAAGAGAGTTTGAATTGAATTGAATGATCATCTGGGTACAACACGAGGCTATATATAGGCTCGTCACAAGGCCTAGTAACCAGGTGTTATGCGAAGGTTCCGCGGGTCGCGAAGCGTACCGAAGAGATCCTTCCCGAATTTGGTAGAAGGCAATTCGGTGGCAGCCGAAAATCCAGTATTCGGTGCACACAACCTAGCTCGGTGCTATAACTATAATAAAACACAGGAAAGCACCTAGCTTATGAAATCAAGCAATTCATGCATGCATATGATGATCCTATGCTAGAAATAGCATGATAAAGTAAAGGCAACCAAGCATAGCTGGCATAAGCCGTCGTACTCTCACACGTCCCCCCCTCAAAGCTGGGTGGCGTGAGATACACCCTGCTTGACAAGATATTTCTTGAGAGCACGGCGTGTGTTACCCATAGCAGCTTCTGCAACCGAACTGTCCTCAGTGGGGTCATATCCCTTCCAGCGGATCAGAAACTCGAGGGTCTTGCCGCCGCGGCGCCGATGGGTGAGAACACGTTCCACTTCGTACTCGAGTTCATCCTGTACAAGAACAGGTGGTGGTTGCGGTAGCTGGCGTCCCTGGAACCGTTGGTTGGGGTCCTTGTAGGGCTTCAGTAGCTGGACATGGAAAGCGTTGTGAAGCTTCCACGTATCTGGTAAGCGCAAGCAGAATGTAACTGGTGTCACCTGTGCCTCAACGAGAAAAGGAACGCAGAAGCGAGGCCGAAGTTTGGATGGGAGGTGAGACAGGTTCAATTTGCGCGTGTCAAGAAGCTGTCAAACACTATATGTGTTGTTGTTGTGTAGGCTATAGTGGGTTAGCCTTTAGGGGGTACAGAAAACTAGGGTTTGCTACTTGTACTCCAACTTTTCATAGTTCACACACTTCTTGATTCTGACATGGTATTAAGAGCTATAGGTTCTAGACCTAAGGGCCCACCGTTCCGCTAGTGGTGCCCTCGTGCGCCCTTTTTTTTAGCACCCTCATGCGCCTCTCCTCTCGTGCGCCCTCGTGCGCTCTCCTCTCACGCTGCCCGTGTGCAGCCCGCTAGCAGCCCGAGCGTGGCCCCGCCGTTTTAGCGCGCGTCGGAAAACCGCCGCCTAGGGCGGCTCGATTTTTTCTCACGAGCTCCAGCAGGCCGTTGCCCGTAGGCCCCGCTAGCCCCTAGGCCGACGCGCGACCCACAGCCGCCCGCGCGTAGGCCCTGCGGCGATCGCGCGCCGGCTGCTGCAGCCCGCGCTAGAACGCAGCCGCGGCCCGCGCGCTTAGCCGCCGCAAGCCGCAGCCGCGGCCCGCGCGCATCCGCACCCTAGGCGCCGCCGCGCACCGAGCATAGGCCCGGCGTCGCGCCGCCCTACCCACCCGAGCCGCGCCGCCCGAGTCGCGCCGCCCGAGATGCGCCGCCCGAGCCGCGCCGCCCTGACCAAGCCGCGCCACCCTACCTGCTCCTACTGCTACTGCTGTTACTACTACTACTGCTGCTACTGCTACTACTGCTACCTGCTACTGCCACTATGGCCAGTCCCACTGTTCTCACCTTTGACGCCGAGGGCCGCCCGATTAAGTTCGATGTCTGGCTTGATGACCTGCACCTGTACCTCCAGATCACAGCCAAGGACGATGTTTCCCTCTATGACCACACGTCAGGCGCTGCTCCCGCACCTCCCGCCACTGCTGACAGTACTGCTCGCTCCCAGTGGCAGACCCGTGATGCACACGCTCGCCTAGCTGTTCGCAGTCACCTACCGTTAGATGAGCGTGAGCACATCGGACAGCATAAGACCACCAAGGAGCTGTACGACGAAGTAGTCGCGCGCTACTCCTCTCCTGCCACAGCTGCCATAGGCCGTCTCTCACTGCCCTACCTCTTCCCAGACCTGTCCGCCTTTACCACTGTAGCTGACCTCATCACCCACCTCCGTACGAGTGACCTCCGCTACCGTGCAGCGCTCCCCCCGATTTCCTCGCCAAGAACCCCCCCCCCCCCCCCCCCGATGTACCTCACACTGTACCACCTTGTCACCCGCCTCCCTGACTCCCTTCGCACGGTCAGGGACCAGTTTCTCGCCCTCTCCCCCACTGACCTCACCGTCGAGGAGCTCCTAGCACCTGAGAAGAGAATTTTCGCTGTAGGTGCCTCTCGTGGTGACTCCCGCACCCCCTTCTTTGAGGGGTGCTCCCCCTCCCCCCTCCTCCCCTCCATTGCATCTGCTGCTGCTGTCGACTTCCTCGGAGCTGAGAGAGTCAGGGCCGCGTCTGCTCCTAGTGGGAGACGCAAGGGCGGCAGGGGCAAGGGGGCAGGGGTGGTGGAGGTGGAGGAGGGGGCGGCGGCGGTGGAGGAGGTGGGGGGGGCGGGGGTGGTGGCGGGAGTGGGAGTGGCGCGGGTGGTGGGGGGGTCAATGGCGGCACCGGGGGTGGTGGCGGCGGCGACGATGGTGGGGGTGGTGGAGGTGGTGCTGGCAGTGGTGGCAGCGGTGGAGCGGGTGGCGGGCGCGGTGGAGCGGTGCAGCGTGGAGGGTCTGGCGGTGGCCTGAGGCAGCACCAGCAGCGCCCAAGCGAGGCTCCCTCGCCCCAGCAGCTCGGTGAGTGGTACTCTCAGCGTGGGGGGTCTGGGGGAGGGGGTACCTGCCCGTATGTCATCCGCACAGGTGACCGCACTGGCCAGACTTGTGGGAGGTTTCACACTGCGCAGCGCTGTTTCTTTCGCCTCGACGACGCCTGGCGCAAGCAGTTTCTTGACGCCTCTGAGCTGCCCCGCTGGGCTAATCTGCCTAAGAAAGGGGATTGATATCTTTGCTCTTGATTATGATGCTATTCTTGCTGCTATGTATGCATTGACTATTAGTGCTAAGGGTGACTGTTACCTGAGTGTTCTATTAGTGCAGCGCCTTCGCGGCATGCACTCCAGGTACCTTGTCTCTGGTCTTCCCACGGTTCTCCCTCCCCTCCCACCCTCGCCTGCTCCTCCCTGTCTTCCCTGTGTCGAGGGGCGGCAGCGCGCCACTCCTCACTCCTCCTCGTTCCCTCCCACAGAGGCTCCCCTGTAGACTCTCCACCTGGACGTGTGGGGCCCCGCCCGCGTCCGGGGACAGGGCCACGAGCGGTACTTTCTGTTGGTCGTCGACGACTACACGCGCTACACCATGGTCTTCCCCTTGCGTACCAAGGGTGAGGTCCCTGATGTCTTGATCCCCTGGATCCGCGCTGCTCGTCTCCAGCTCCGCCAGAGGTTCCAGTCGGACTTTCCAGTCCTGCGTCTGCGCTCTGACAGAGGTGGCGAGTTTTCCTCTGACCTCTTGGCAGCCTACTGTGCGGAGCACGGCATCACCCAGTCGTTCACGCTCCCGGCCTCTCCATAGCAGAATGGAGGTCACATTGGTCTTGTCATGGAGGTCGCTCGTACCTCCATGATCCATGCGTCTGCCCCCCATTTCCTGTGGCCGTTTGCAGTGCAGTACGCCGCGCATCAGCTCAACCTCTGGCCCCGTGTCTCTGTTCCGGAGACCTCGCCTACCCTGCGTTGGACGGGGGAGGTTGGCGATGCGTTGGTGTTCCGAGTCTGGGGATGTCGAGCCTTTGTTTGCGATACATCCGCGGACAAGCTCTCCTCCCGTGCCGTTCCCTATGTCTTCCTTGGCTTTGTCCCTGACGCGCCTGGCTGGCAGTTTCACCACCCCACCTCGCGCCGGGTCTTCACCTCTCAGGACGTCACCTTTGACGAGTCGGTACCCTTCTACCGTCTCTTCCCCTACCGCACTGCCCCGCTCCCCCCCCCGCCGCTCTTCCTCACGCCAGATGCTGCTTCGGTAGACCCCCTGCCTCCCCAGGGTGCTGCTCCCTCAGGTGTTTCCCAGGTAGACCCGGTTGAGCCTGTCGAGGTAGCTGTTGACTCTGGTCCTGTGCGAGGTGTTGAGCGTGCTGAGCCTGGTGGTGCTGGGCCTGGGGGCGCTGAGCCTGGGGGTGCTGGGTCTGGGGGCGCTGAGCCTGGGGGTGCAACGACTGCGGGTGGTGGGCCTGGGGGTGCTGCGACTGGGGGTGCGGAGACTGTGGGTGCTGAGCCTGGAGGTGCTGCGACAGGGGGGGATGCGCTAAGAGGCACAGAGGCTGGGGGCTTTGAGACTGACCGTACTGCGCCTGCTGGCGCTCCTTCTTCACAGCAGCTGCGTGAGTGGTACTCCCAGCGTTGCAGCCTCCATCGTGGGGCTCCTGGAGCTAAGGGGTCTGCTGGAGTTGGGGTTAGTCGTCTTGCGGGTGCCATGTCGCAGCCGGAGCCTCCCTCCCCTCAGCGGTTGCGTGAGTGGTACGCTCGACGCTGCAGCCTCCGGAGTGGAGCTCCTAGTGTTGAGGTACCACCCGCTGGAGACCCTACCGCTACTGGAGGTCCTAGAGCTCCCAGAGGTGCTGTTGGTGCTGCTGGAGGTGCTGGCGGTGCTGCTGGAGCTGCTGGAGGTTCTACTGGAGCTGCTGGAGGTTCTGCTGGAGCTGCTGGAGGTACTGGAGGTGCTGGAGGTGCTACTGGAGCTGCTGGAGGTTCTGCTGGAGCTGCTGGAGGCACTAGAGGTGCTGCTGGAGCTGCTGGAGGTTCTGCTGGAGCTGCTGGAGGTTTTGGTGCTGTCTCTGCTGCTGCTGGGGGCACTTCACGGCCGCGGCCGTACTTTGTTCCACTCCTTCAGCAGGTTCTTGGTCAGCCGCCTCCTCCTAGTCCTCCCCCCTCCGTAGAGTGTCCTCCGCCTGTCCAGTCGCAGTCACAGCTACCGCCTGCCTCACCGCTTCCTGGTCCTCCTCCCTACACTTGTTCGACGGGCGGTCTTACAGAGCGTCGTGAGCCTGAGTCTCGTCCTGTGTCGCCTGTGTCCCGTCCGGTGTCACCTGTTCGTACTGCTTGCGCTAGTCGTCATGTACCACGTGAGCGTCCACCACCTGTCCTTGGCACACACCGGATGTCACTGCGTCCCTCCACTGCTCCACAGCGTGTCCCTCTGCCGTCTCCTCCTCCGTCCTCTCTTCTTGCCCTTGCTGACCTGTAGTCTGACTCTGTTCGTGCTGCCAGTCCTACTATGACGCGTCTCCTGGCCACAGCTGTCAGTGACCCTTCCTTTGAGTCGACTGCTGCGTCTGCCCTAGTTGCTGAGCTTGTCGACTTTGCTGCTCGCTGTCGTCTAGACTACGCTGCCAGTCTTGTTGCTGAGTCTGAGTTTGTCTGTCCTCCGTCCGTCGGGGGTGAGTGTGCTCTAGGCACGGACGTCCTTGAGGACAGACAGGAGGACCTTGAGTGTCTTGCAGCCGCTGCGCCCCATCTCGTGTCCATGCTGATTGCCCCTGAGGGAGACCCGGATGCACCAGACATCCCGACTCCTTGATCGTACGCTGAGGCGATCGAGGGTCCCTACTCCTCACAGTGGCAGCCAGCCATGGACGCAAAGATGGCTTCCTGGAAGTCCACAGGCACCTACGTCGACGAGGTTCCCCCACCTGGGGCGAACATCGTCAGTGGCATGTGGATTTTCAGGGTGAAGCGGCCGCCGGGTTCTCCGCCTGTCTTCAAGGCTCGTTACGTTGCTCGAGGCTTCTGTCAGCGAGAGGGAGTAGACTTCTTTCAGACCTTCTCCCTCACCCTGAAGATGACCACTCTTAGGGTACTACTGCACGTTGCTGCTCAGCGTGACTACGAGCTTCACTCTATTGACTTCAGCACAACTTTCTTGCAGGGTAGTCTGCACGAGGAGATCTGGCTGCGCCGCCCTCCTGGCTTCACTGGGTCGTTTCCTCCTGGTACCCAGTGGAGCCTCTGGCGGCCGGTCTACGGTCTTCGCCAGGCACCACGTGAGTGGCACGACACACTGAGGACTACTCTTGCGGCACTTGGGTTCGCTCCTTCTACTGCTGACCCGTCGCTGTTTCTACGCACCGACACTTCGCTGCCGCCGTTCTACATCCTCGTGTACGTCGACGACTTGGTCTTTGCCACTGCTGACACTTAGGCTCTCGCCCACGTAAAGTCGGAGCTGCAGAAGAGACACACGTGCACAGACCTGGGTGAACTGCGCAACTACCTTGGCCTGCAGATCACCCGGGAAAGAGCACGCCGCACCATTACCGTGACTCAGTCACACATGGTGCAGCAGGTCCTTCAGCGCTTCGGCTTCACCTGGTCCTCAGCACAGGCCACTCCTCTGGCTGTAGGTCACTCGCTCTCAGCTCTGCCTTCGGATGAGTCCGTAGAGATGAGTGGTCCTTACCCAGAGCTAGTTGGTTGCCTCATGTACCTGATGAATTGCACTCGTCCTGACCTAGCATACCCTCTTGGCCTTCTGGCCCGCTACGTAGCTCGTGGCAGGCACCGAAAGGTGCACTGGGATGCTGCAAAGAGGGTGTTGCGCTACTTGTATAGTACATCGGGCATGGGGCTCGTGCTTGGAGGAGGGAGCTCAGTTGTTCTTAGTGGGCACTCAGACGCTTCTTGGGTTGACGACCAGGCTACTCAGCGGTCATCACAGGGTTACACCTTCAGCCTTGGTTCTGGTTCAGTTTCGTGGCGCTCTACGCGTTCGTCTTCAGTTCTCAGCTCCAGTTTTGAGGCTGAGTTCTACGCCACAGCCATGGCTGCACAGGAGTTACGCTGGCTCACCTATCTGCTGACCGGCCTTGGAGAGAGGCCTAGTTCTCCTCCAGTGCTGTACGACGACAACAAGGCTGCCATATCCTTGTGTGAGGAGCACAGACTGGAGCACAGAACGAAGCACATCGCTCTCCGTTACTTTCTTGTTCGAGAGCTGCAGCAGCGTGGTCAGCTTCGTCTGCGTTACGTGGCCTCTCAGGCCAACACCGCTGATATATTCACCAAGGCACTTCAGCCTGGTGATCATCAGCGCTTCTGTACTTTGCTGGGGCTGGTGCCCACTTTTCCTCACTTGTTGTAGGCTTTGTCTGTACTGTGATCTCTATATATACTCCTGCTTGTCTGTTATGCTAGGCTGAGATCACCCTTGCTGTTTGCACTACAAATATACTTCTGCATGTGAACTGGCCATGTGGCCCTTTGCTTGTGCTCTGAATGTGTGGTGACGTCGTGATCCACCCTGAGCTTGCTTGCCTTTCCTGACTGGTCTTGTGACCCCTATGCTCTCTCAAACACTCTATGTGTTGCTGTTGTGTAGGCTATAGTGGGTTAGCCTTTAGGGGGTACACAAAACTAGGGTTTGCTACTTGTACTCCAACCTTTCATAGTTCACACACTTCTTGATTCTGACAGAAGCACCTGATCTCCGACTGCTACTGAGTGATCATGTCGCTGACGATCGGCATACTGCTTCTGGGAGGTCTACATCGAGGTGAGTCTTCGCTGAGTCTTCTCCCATAGCTGCTGCATGGTGGTGACAAAGTCATGTGCAGCTTGGACGTGTGCCGGTGTGGTTGGCTGCTGTGGTGTGAGTGGTTCCCGGCCTTAACACAGGAAGAAAGGAGTTTTCCCTGTGGCCGCATGTGATGCGTTGTTGTAAGCAAAATCTAGGGTCGGTAACTTTATGTCCCAGTGGCTGACGTCGTCCTTGCAAGCTGTGCGCAGTAACTGTTCAACCACTTGATTGAGTCGCTCTGTTCCGTCCGTCAGTCTGGGGGTGGTATGCTGAAAACATTGCAAGCTTTGTCCCCAACAGTCCCATGAGCTCCTTCCATAACTTACTGGTGAATTTAGGGTCTCTGTCTGAGATGAGTGTAGCGGGGATGCCGTGGATGGTGATGATGCGGTCGAAGAAGAGGCGAACAGTTGCTTCAGCTGTAGCTGTGGTGTTGGTCGGTATGAAGTGACCCATTTTGGAGAACTTATCGATTACTACGAGGATGGAATCGTGCCCCCGTGAGGTCGAAGGAAGTCCTGTGATGAAGTCAAGGCTAACGACCTGCCATGGCTGCTCCGGTACAGGTAGAGGCTGAAGTAACCCTGCTTTTTTCTGCTTGCTACTCTTCATCCGCTAGCACGTGTCGCAAGAGGTGACGAACTGCTGCACGTCTGCTGCCATCCCGGGCCAGTAGTAATGCTTCGCTATCCCTGCTAACGTCTTGTTGCTCCCGAAATGTCCCGCGTATGGTACGTCGTGAAACTTCTCCAATAGGATCTGCCGTAGCGGGGCGTAATTCGGTACCCAAATCTTTCCTGAACTCTTCCTTACCGCTAAGTCTTTCTCCCACTGTAACAGCTTCTTAGGCTGTGCTGTAGCGATCTCTGCGTCCACGGAGTACCCATGTTGGAATAGACCCTTGAGCAGAGGGTTCATCCCGTCGAGCTGGATGCCTGCTACATGTCCGGGGCGGCTCAATGCGTCTGCCTTGTTGTGTAGCCCGGGCTTGTAGACGATGTCGTAGTGGAAGTGAGTTTTCAGGAAGTCCACCCACCGCACCTGTCGTCGTGAGAGTGTCGGCTGCGACTTCAGGTATTTGAGACTGCAGTGGTCAGTATAGACTTTAGTCTTGGCTCCCTCTAGGTAACACCTCCACGCCTTGAAGGCTATGACTATCGCTAAGGCTTCCTTGTCATGGATGGGGTAGTTCAGTTCTGCTCCGTGTAGCTTCTTACTGAGGTATGCGATGGGTTGCAAACCGAGTCCGTGATCCTGCATCAGTACTGCTCCGACTCCCTGGTCACTAGCGTCTGCTTCCACCACGTAGTCCTTGTCTGGGTCCGGTAGGATGAGTACTGGCATTGTAGTTAGTGCTGTTTGTAGTTGCTCCATGGCTTGCTGATGAGGAGTATCCCATTTGTAGGGCGTATCCTTTTTCAGTAGGTCGGTCAGTGGCGCTGCTATCTTAGCGTACTGCGGCACGAACCTGTTGTAGTAGTTGGCGAAGCCTAGGAACTGCTGCAACTCCTTCACATTCTCCGGTACTTTCCATTTCTTGACGTTCCGCGGGTCCACGTGTACGCCCTCGGCACTTACCATGTGCCCGAGAAACTGCACCTTCTTCAGTGAAAAGTCGCTCTTTGACAGCTTCACGTAGAATTTGTTTTTCCGCAGGATCTCGAACACCTTCCGCAGATGCTCCAAGTGCTCCTTCATGTTCTTGGAGCAGATGAGAATGTCGTCCAGGTACACCACCACGCACTCGTCCAGCAGGGGTCGTAAGATATGATTCATCTCCGCCTGAAATGTTGCTGGTGCATTGTAGAGTCTTAACGGCATCACCAAGTATTCGTAGGATCCGTATATGGTACGGAACGCCGTCTTGTGGATCGAGTTGTCCGCCATCTTGATCTGCCAGTAACACGACCGTAGGTCCAACTTCGAAAAGACTGTTGCACCACGCAGTTGGTCCAGTAGGTCGTCTATGCACGGTATGGGGTATTTGTTTTTTACTGTGTGTTTGTTCAGTGCGCGGTAGTCGATGCACATCCGTAGACTGTCGTCTGGTTTTGGAGTGAAGAGGACTGGTGCACCGTAGGGAGAGGTGGATGGGCGGACCAGTTGTCTATCCAGTAGATACTCTATCTGTTTCTTCATGTCTATCAGCTCAGTCGGACTCATTCGGTATGGTGCGCGTAAGACGGGTTTCGCACCTGGTTCCTCCATCATCTCGTGCTCGTGGGTGCGTGCTGGAGGTACGCCTGCGGGTAGGTCGTCGGGCATTATATCATTGTACTGCTCCAAGACCTCCTTCACTGCTGCAGGTAGCTCTGTGTTCGGCTTCTCCTCCTCTGCTGCTGCCATAACCAGTGCAAAGTAACCTGTGTTACTTTCGTTCATAGTCCGTTCGAATCGTGCCAGTGTCGTTTCAGGAACGCTCCCTGTATTCGTCCACCTTCGCAACTCCACTCGTTTCCTGTTGTTGAAGATGCACGCCTTCCTGTTGACCCAATCGATCTCGGGGTTGAACCGCTTCAAGAAATCTCGCCCCAAGATGAAATCTGATCCCTTGATGTTCGTGATCGGCAATGTCGGCTTCCACCTCAGCGCCCCTATGTGCAGCTGCGGTGATGCTTCGCCGTGGATGGGAAGTTTCGTACCGTCCACCATCGCAGCCGTGAACTTGGTCTCCTCTGAAGATTCTCCGATTTTCTCCAACTTACTGTGGTCGCACACCGAGTGAGACGCATCGCTGTCCACCAGTGCCTGGAGGCGTCGCCCGTTGCAGATCACCACGAGTAGTAGTGGTTGTTGCTGCTACGAGTAACCGTAGATGGTCTCGCTTATAGGATCGTAGGGTACGTCGAATAGATCATCCCTTGGTCCTGCGCTCGAAGCTGCTGACCCCCTATCAATTTTCAACTGAGTTAGGTTAGAATGATTTATCCGAGGCCGATTCAGCTTCGTCTTGGCCTGGAACCTTCCCTTAAGCCTTTGCAGCTGTGTAGGCTTCACCTGTGGGCAATTGGGAGCCTTAATACCATGCTGCGGGGAGAGAATATGAACTCCTTGGAACGCACGACCCTTTTCAACGCTCCGGAGTGGTTTGCCCAACTTCTCAGGTACCTGAATAATGTCTGAAGGCTTTTTCTTGGCCTTGAAATCTCCCCTGAATTTTTTTAAGGCTTGAAAACCTCGAGAGGGAATATTCTTACTCTCGGGGGTGTTCGGCTGGAGTTTCCTGGTCGGTGCAGAGTCTTGTTTCGCGGAGCCTCCATTTGTCTCGGCGATTTCCCCTGTTGCCGGCCGGTCGTGGCGTTTTAAAATCGCGACATCGTGTCCTCCTTTTTTCGCCATCATGGATGTCGCACTGTTGTTGCCCTGCAGCTCCGCTCGTGCCTTCTTCATTTTCCAACACGCCAAGAATCGATGTCCTGCTGCGCCGCAAAATTCGCAGTTCTCATATTTTGTCGGCCGCTGCTTCGCGTCGATCTTGTCGATATCCATCGGGTCGGCGGTCGTGGGTGGTGCCGATCGCTCCGTGCCGAATGATCTGTTCGGCACGCGTCGTCGTGTTTCGGGTTGATCACGCATCAACGCATCGAATCTCTCTGCTGCACACACCATGTCGCGGTAGTTGTAGTAGTTCGCGGCAATCACCTGTCGCCGGACTTCCATTTTTAGCCCCTTAGTATACGCTTTGATTTTTTCCCCTTCGATCAGGTCGGTAATTCGGTTGAAGAGGCTCTCCATGTCAGAATGTTATAATTATCTAGCCTGTAGTGGGGTGCTCTATAGCGAGTACAACCCTGTTAGGGTTTGTTATATGTATCCCAACTGCTGCTAGTGAAACGCTCTTCTTCATTCCTCATTTCTTCACATGCTATCAGAGCGACTACGCTCCTGGCCTGTGGGCCCACCTAACTGCTTCCGCTGCTACTTTGTGCTCTGCACGCCCCGTGGCGTGCCCCTCGCGCGACCCTTAGTGGCCCCGTCGCCACCCCTCGCGGCCCCGTCGCCGCCCTTCTCGGCCCCTCGCGGCCCCTTCGCGGCCCCGTTGCCGCCCCTTTCAGGCCCCTCGCGGCCCCGTCGCGGCCCGTCGCCGCCCTTCCAGGCCCCTCGCGGCCCCTTCGCGGCCCCGTCGCCGCCCCTATCGGCCCCGTCCCCGCCGCCAGCGGCCCCGTCGCCGACCTCTCAGGCCCCTCGCGGCCCCTCCGCGGCCCCGTCGCCGCCCCTATCGGCCCCGTCGCCGCCGCCAGCGGCCCCGTCGCCGACCCTAGCGGCCCCGTCGCCTCCCCTATCGGCCCCGTCGCCCTGGGGGAGGGGGGCGACCTGGGGGAGGGGGGCGAGCGCCGCCCCTTCTGCCGCCTGTTTTGGCGCCCTGGGAGGCCGTGCGTCGGCCCCCTCCGCCCCGCCCCCCCCCCCCCCCCTAACCTCCCTACCCGCCGTCCCGCCCTGCCCTGTGTTAGGGTCTGGGGGTGGCGAGTAGGGGGTGGCGGGTGTGTGGTCTCCCTTGCTCCTCCTCCTCCTCCTCTGTCTCTTACTGCTGCAGCTGCCGCTGAGGGGGGTGGGTGTGTGGGAGTCGACGGAGTGGTGCTAGGGGGTGGGGTGTGAGTGAACCTAGGGTGCAGCATGGTGTGTGTGAAAGGGGGGTGCTTTGGGAGTAGAATTAGGGTTTGAGCAGGGGGTGTGTGTCGAGGGTGTGGGGCAGCTGGAGGAGGTTGTGTGGAGATAGCTGTCGTGTCGCCTGCAGCGCCTGTAGTCCGTCGCCATTGCTTCGGTAGCCAGTGAGCCTGTTGCACCAGTCGCCAGTGGGTCCGCTGCTCCTGCCACTCGTCTATAGCCGCGGAGCCAGTTACTCCAGTAGTCCGTCGCCCTTGCTTCGGTAGCCACTGAGTCAGCCACTCCTGTGCCCGTGCCTCTGCAGCTTCAGTCGTTGCCTCCCATCTTCTCTCCCTCCACAGTTCCTCCTCCTCCTCACTTGCCCGCTGTGATTAACTCTAGCTTTGCTCCCTATTGTTAACTCCTGCTCTATACCTGCTTGCTCATTGTGCTGATTACACCCCACTTTGGCTATGGGGGTGTGTCAGAATGTTATAATTATCTAGCCTGTAGTGGGGTGCTCTATAGCGAGTACAACCCTGTTAGGGTTTGCTATATGTATCCCAACTGCTGCTAGTGAAACGCTCTTCTTCATTCCTCATTTCTTCACACTCCATCTGCCGCGTGTACTGTGTTACACTACGGAACTGTTTATGCCGAGGAATCTGCTGCCGCGCCATGTAGCTGGAATTGATTGGTTCGAAATGTTGAATTAAAGCTTCCCGAAACTGCGTCCATGACCCATCGCCTCGGACCTCGTTGCTATTGTAAATCCACTCGAGCGCTAGGCCTCGTAACAGTGTCGCTGCGAGCCGAATCCGCATTGCATTGTGTGTCAGGGTCGTACAGCCAACGGCCTCGAAGTAAATTTCAAGAGTCGCAATGAATCGACAAACGTCAGTGTCTGATTGAACGTCTCCGGTAGCCTCGGACATGCCGCCCCAAGATTCACTGTAGCCGCTGCCGTTGCTGCTGGGTTAAGTGCCGGTGTCGCCGCTGCTGCTGCTGCCGTCGCTGCTGCATTCGCTGCTGCGTTCGCTGCTGCTGTGGCGGCTGCCGACTAGTTCGCAAGAAGCTCCTCTATTCTCTGGAGTGCCGCTCGCGTCTGGTCCAGGCCGGTGTGTAACTCCGTATTTTTTTGTACGGAATGATCACCGTTTTCCTCCATTTGGCGATTTACAGGAAGATTGGTGACGAAAATAATTAAATTCTAGGCGCTGGGCATCTTACTGTGATTCGGGTCGACTGTCGAAATGACGAGCGCTGATTCTGTAGGTCGCGTACTTCTTCCTTAGTCAAAATTCGTGTCCGATCTCAGCCGTTGAAAAGAAATTCAATCCGACGCTCCAAATTCCAACTTATTGGGGCGAAATTCTCAGGGCCGTTGAGATTCGAGTCGATCCGACGGTCGAAATTCCAACCTTTTGGCCACCGGACCTGAGGAGTGTTCGAAAAACTGGTTCGAGGGGGAGGTGAAAAAATAGCGTTGAACTGGTTTACGTACCCGAAATCGGCGCCTTCCGTCGTCCCCGCGGTTTTAAAAGCTAGGTTTAGCGGTCGAAAAACTTCGCTTGTAAACAGGCTCTGATTACCAAGTGTGAGGATCTAGGATCGAGCTCAGAAAAGAGAGTTTGAATTGAATTGAATTGAATGATCACCTGGGTACAACACGAGGCTAAATATAGGCTCGACACAAGGCCCCGTAACCAGGTGCTACGCAAAGGTTCCGCGGGTCGCGAAGCGTCCCGAACAGATCCTTCCTGAATTCGGTAGAAGGCAATTCGGTGGCAACCGAAAAGCCAGAATTCTGTGCACGCAACCTAGCTCGGTGCTATAACTATGATAAAATATAGGAAAGCACCTAGCCTAGGAAATCAAGCAATTCATGCATGCATATGATTATCCTATGCTAGAAATAGCATGATAAAGTAAAGGCAAGCAAGCATAGCTGGCATAAGCCGTCGTACTCTCACACCGACACTTCGCTGTCGCCGTTCTACATCCTCGTGCATGTCGACGACTTGGTATTTGCCACTGCAGTCACTGAGGGACTGGACCTTGTGAAGTCCTAGCTGCAGAAGAGACACACGTGCACGGACCTGGGTGAGCTGCGCAGCTACCCTGGCTTGCAGATCACCCGGGACAGAGCACGCCGCGCCATTACCCTGACTTAGTCATACATGGTGCAGCAGGTCCTTCAGCGCTTCGGCGTCACTTGGTCCTCGCCACAGTCCACTCCTCTGGCTACCGGTCACTCGCTCTCAGCTCCACTTTCGGACGATTCCGTGGAGCCGAGTGGCTCGTATCCAGAGCTTGTGGGCTGCCTAATGTACCTGATGACCTGCACTCGACCTGACCGTGCTTACCCTCTCAACATCCTGGCACGCTACGTTGCGCCCAGGAGACACCGACCAGAGCACATGGAGGTCGCTAAGAGGGTGTTACGCTACTTGTGCAGTACGTCGGGCATGGAGGACGGAGTCGAGTTGTTCTTACTGGCCACGTAGATGCGTCTTGGGTTGACGACTTGGCTACGCAGCGGTCATCACAAGGTTACACTTCCAGCCTTGTCTTCGGTTCTGTTTCTTGGCGGTCTACCCGCTCGTCTTCTGTTCTCGGTTCCAGTTGTGAGGCTGATATCTACGCAGGGGCCATGGCCGCGCAGGAGTTACACTGGTTCACCTACTTGTTGATTGACTTGGGAGAGCGGCCTAGTTCTCCTCCAGTTCTGTACGTAGACAACAAGGCCATGATTGCCTTGTGTCAGGAGCACAGTTTGGAGCACAGGACGAAGCACATCGCTCTGCGTTACTTCCTTGCTCGAGAGTTGCAGCAGCATGGTCAGCTTCGTCTTGCTTACAAGGCCACTCGGGCCAACACTGCTAATATATTCACCAAGGCACTTCAGCCTCATGATCATCAGCGTTTTTGTACTGTTTTAGGCCTTGTGCCTACTTTGCCTCACTTGCTCACTTTGTGACTTTGCTTGTACTATGATCTTTATACTTGTACGTGCATGCTTATACTTGCTAGGTCGTGATCACTGTACTACTTGTTCTCCATTATAAATCTGTGCATGTGGACTGGCCTTGTGGCCATTTGCTTATACTCGGTGTGTGTGGTGACTTCGTGATCCACCTTGAGCTTGCTTTGCTTTTCTTGACTGGTCTTGTGACCTCTTGTTCTCCCCCACTTTGTCTATGGGGGTGTGTCAAACTATAATGCTGCTTGTGTTGTGTAGGCTGTAATGGGGTAGGTTATATGGGGTATAACCCAATTAGGGCTAGTAATTGTACTCAGTTTGATGTCAATGCAATCATTCCGGCTCGTTAGATTCTGACGACTACCCGCCGTCTCCACGTGTTTATGGTCCCAAGTTTCCTTGTCCGAGCGTGTCTCGAGCTCGTTCTCCTGCTCGGTCACTGCTGTCTCCTCCTCTTCTTTCTCCGTCTCTAGCCTCCACTCCCTAGGACCGTCGTCCTCCGTGTGTTAGTTTCTTGTCTCCTGTTCTGGACCTCGACTCCTTGCTTCTTTGTACTCTCCCTCTTCGTGTTCCTCCTTCTGTTCTCCCGTTACTTCCTGGTCGTCTCTCACTGTCCCTCCTCCACCTCTATCTGATTACCTACATATTGCTCGGCCTGTAGTCTCCTGTGTCCCGTCCTCTCTCGTCACTGCCCCTACTGCCTCTTCGTCGTCCTCTACACTCCAAGGGTGTTATTGCCCTTGGCAGTCACGTCCTAGAGGATAGGTAGTTTGAGTTGGAGTTCGTCGTGGCCATTGCTCCTCCCCTCTGTTCCATGCTGCTAGCCCCTAAGGGAGACCCCGATGCTCTTGACATCCCGACTCCTCGCACTTATACAGAGGCAGTCCTGGAATACCGAGATTCTTAGTGAATAGCAGCCACAAACTCAGAGTTGGCATCTTGGAGATTCATAGACACTTAACGTCGATGCAATACCCCTCCTTGGGCGAACGTAGTCGATGCATCTTCAAGGTGAAGCAGTCACATGGATTGCCGCCTATCTTCAAGGCGCGCTACGTGGCGAGATGCTTTAGTCAGCGTGAGGGACTAGACTTCTACACATTCTCCCCCAACCCAAAGATGACTAATATTTGGTGATTGTTGCACGTCGCAACACAACGTGACTACGAGCTGCACTCGTTAGAATTTCCACTGCCTTTCTCTAGGGTAGCCTCCACGAACCGATCTGGCTGTGTCGTCATCCTTGTTACACTGGCTCTTTCCCTCCTAGGAACTGGTGAAGCTTGTGGCGACCAGTCTACGGTCTGCGCCAGGCACCTCGTGAGTGGCTAGACACTCTGCTCACCACTCTTGCTGCCTTCGGGTTCTACCCTTCTTCAACCGACCCGTCACTCTTCGTTCGTTCTGGGCCCACCCCTTACTCCATTCATATTTACGTCAATGACTTGATCTTCGCTACTGCAGACAGGGTTGCTCTGGCTTTAGTGGAGGCTACACTGCAGAAGAGAAACACTTAAACTGACCTTAATGAGCTGCACAGCTATCTTGGCTTGCAGATCACCAGAGACAGAGTAGCGCGCCATCACTCTTACCCAGTCACACATGGTGCAGCACTTCCTTCAGCGGTTCAGCACTCAGATCTCCTCCACACAGCCGACTCCGCTTGCTGTTGAACATGGACCCACCACTCATGTTCTTGACGAGCCGACTGAGTCTGTACGCAGAGCCCGTGTGGTTCATGTACCTGATAACATGCACTCAGTGATACTTCGCCTATCCTCTCAGCATTCGTCTAACTTCATTGCGACTGGGAGACACCGTCTCACTCACTAAGTAGCGAAGTGCCTGGCGATCACATCAGGCATAGGGCTTGTGCTTGGAGGGTGAGAACAAGGCGATGAACTTCCTGTTTTGGGATCTTCGACTTGAGGGCAAAGTAAAGAATACAAAGCTTCGGTACTTCATGCTGCGAGGAATGCAACGACGTGGCTAGGCGCGCTTGGTCTTTGTGGCCTCACGAGCTTTGTTACTGAGTCTTAGTCTGTCTGTCCTCTGTCCGTCGGGGGTGAGCTTGCCCTTGGCTGTGACGTCCTTGAAGACAGGCAGTTTGAGCTTGGGTGTCTCGCGGCCGCCTTACCCCGTTTTGCGTCCATGATGCTTTGCTCCGAGGGAGTTTAGGCTATAGTGGGGTAGACAATATGGGGTACAACACTTCTAGGTTTTCCTACTTGTACCCACCTGCTTGCTAGTTCATTCATTCCTCATTTCTTCACATGGTATAGAGCAGGTTCCCTAGTGGGAACGCTTCCTTGGGCCCACCACTGAAACCTTTTTTTCCTGACCGGAGCGACAGTCGCTCCTGCCCGAGGCGCGCCTTGTGGGCCGCCCTTCTGTCGAGCTCTCTTAGGTGCCTCCCTCCCTACGCGGCCCCGTTGCCGCCCCTACGCGGCCCCGTCGCCGCCCCTAGTGGCCCCGTCGCCGCCCCTACGCGGCCCCGTCGCCGCCCCTAGCGGCCTCGTAGCCGCTCCCCTCCCTACGCGGCCCCGTCGCCGCCCCTACGCGGCCCCGTCGACGCCCCTAGCGGCCCCGTCGCCGCCCCTAGCGGCCCCGTCGCCGCTCCCCTCCCTACGCGGCCCCGACACCGCCCCTACGCGGCCCCGTCGCCGCCCCTACGCGGCCCCGTCGCCGCCCCTAGCGGCCCCGTCGCCGCTCCCCTCCCTACGCGGCCCCGTCGTCGCCCCTAGCGGCCCCGTTGCCGCCCCTACGCGGCCCCGTCGCCGCCCCTAACGGCCCCGTCGCCTCCTCCCTCCCTACGCGGCCCTGTCGCCGCCCCTACACGGCCCCATCGCCGCCCCTAGCGGCCCCGTCGCCGCCTCCCTCCCTACGTGGCCCCGTCGCCGCCCCTACGCGGCCTCGTAGCCGCCCCTACGCGGCCTCGTCGCCGCCCCTAGCGGCCCCGTCGCCGCCTCCCTCCCTACGCGACCCCGTCGCCGCCCCTACGCGGCCTCGTAGCTGCCCCTACGCGGCCCCGTCGCCGCCCCTAGCGGCCCCGTCGCCGCCTCCCTCCCTACGCGGCCCCGTCGCCGCCCCTACGCGGCCTCGTAGCCGCCCCTACGCGGCCCCGTCGCCGCCCCTAGCGGCCCCGTCGCCGCTCCCCGCCCCTAGCGGCCCCGTCGCCGCCCCTACCCGGCCCCGTCGCCGCCCCTAGCGAGCAGCCGAGCCGCCGAGCCGCCCAGCAGCTGAGCTACCGAGTCGCCCAGCAGCCGAGCCGCCCCTGGAGCAGCCGCCACTGCAGCAGCCGCCCGTGGAGCAGCCACCACTGCAGCAGCCGCCCCTGGAGCAGCCGCCACTGCAGCAGCCGCCCCTGGAGCAGCCGCCACTGCAGCAGTCGCCCCTGGAGCAGCCGCCACTGCAGCAGCCGCCCCTGGAGCAGCCACCACTGCAGCAGCCGCCGCTGGAGCAGCCGCCCCTACAACTGCAGCCCCTGGAGCAGCCACCCCTGCAGCTGCCACGGAGCTCTCGCTCTACAGTGGTAGCAGCCTCGCCGTTGCCGCCGTCGTACGCCTGCCCTTCTCGCCACTGATGAGCACTGCCCTGCCCGTACTGTTGTTACTGCTGCTTTTACTGCTGCTGCTCTTTCTACTGCTACTGCTGCTCCTGGTGTGGCCAGATGCAGCTCCAGCGTCACCCGCGTGAGTCCCTCACCCCCCAACAGCTTCGTGCGTGGTACGCTAATTGGGGTTGTAGGGGTGGCCGTAGTGGGAGTCGTCCTGGAGTGAGAAGTTCCACAGCTGCTTGTAGTGGCCAGGTGCAGCTGCAGCGTCGCCCGCGTGAGTCCCTCACCCCCCAACAGCTTCGTGAGTGGTACACTAGTTGGGGTTGTTGGGGTGGCCGTAGTGGGAGTCGTCCTGGAGTGAGTAGTTCGGCAGCTGCTTGTAGTGGCCAGGTGCAGCTTCAGCGTCGTCCGCGAGCGGTCCTTTCGCCCCAGCAGCTTCGTGAGTGGTACGCTCAGCGTGACGGGTGACGGGGTACTGCTCGCTGTCCGTACGTCATTCGCACTTCTGCTCCGACTGGTCAGCCTTGCGAGACATTGGGTCACGCAGAGTCCCGCTGCTTCCCCCGTCTGAGCGACGCCTGGCGTACGGAGTTTGGCGACGCAGCTGAGCTCCCCGACTGGGTGGAGCTGCTTCGGCTGAGGGTAGATATCTATACTCTTGACTATGATGCTATCCTCACTACCATGTATGCATTGCCTACTAGTGATGAGGGTGACTGTTACTTGTCTGTTCCGCCTGATCTGGGCATTGAGGCTGCTGCTCTAGGTGCTGGTGAGGCTGCTGCTCTAGGTACTAGTGCGTCTGCTGCCCCAGGTGCTGGTGAGTCTGCTCTCTCAGGTACCACGTCGTCTCAGGCCTTACACACCTTCACTCTTGACTCGGGTGCTTCCCGCTCCTTCTTTCGAGACCGCACCACGCTTACACCGCTCAGTCGGCCGGTTGCGGTCTCCCTGGCGGACCCCTCTGGGGGTCCTGTCCTTGCTCGCTTCTCCACTGTCTTACCCTGTCCGGCAGCCCCCTCTAGCACCCTGTCAGGTCTCTACCTCCCCTCGTTCTCTACGAACTTGGTGAGTGGAGTGGACCTACAGGATAGGGGGGTTGACCAGTTCACTCCTGCGAGTCAGCGAGTGACCCACTGCACGTGTGCTCGGACAGGCCGACACTTGGCCACGTTCACTCCTCGGCCAGGGTCGAGCCTGTACACCCTTACTACTGATTCTCCTCCGGCTGCTGAGTCTGGCCAGGTAGCTGCGTCGACTCAGGTGTTTGCTGCAGCGTCCAGGTCTGGTCCTGAGTCTGCTCCCTGCTCGTGCCGTCTCCTGTCCCACCAGACTCTCCTCTGGCACCACCGCCTTGGTCACCCCTCCCTGCCTCCTCTCCCCCGGTCTCTCCCTCCCCTACCTCCGGGGCCTGCCCCTACCGGCGTCCCCTGCATCGAGGGGCGATAGCGCGCCGCCCCTCACTCCTCCGAGTTTCCTCCGACAGAGGCTCCGCTGCAGACTCTTCACATGGACGTGTGGGGCCCCGCCCGCGTCCGTGGCCAGGGTCACAAGCGTTACTTCCTGTTGGTGGTTGACGAATACTCGTGTTACACCACGGTCTTCCCCTTGCGCAGCAAGGGTGACGTCACTGAGGTGTTGATCGACTGGATCCGCGCAGCTCGTCTCCAGCTCAGAGAGAGTTTCGGCTCAGACTTTCCTGTTCTGCGTCTGCACTCTGACAGAGGCGGGGAGTTTTCCTCTGCCCTTCTAGGAGCCTTCTGTCGTGCACAGGGCATCCGCGAGACCTTCACGCTTCCGGCCTCTCCACAGCAAAATGGGATTGCTGAGCGCCGCATTGGCATGGTCATGAACGTCGCTCGTACGTCCATGATCCATGCGGCTGCCCCCCATTTTTCTGTGGCCGTTTGCGGTTCAGTACGCAGCGCATCAGCTCAACCTTCAGCCCCGGGTCTCCTTGCCAGAGACCTCCCCCACCTTGCGGTGGACGGGGAAGGTTGGCGATGCGTCTGCGTTTCGGGTCTGGGGATCTCGGGCGTTTGTCCGCGACTTGTCTGCGGACAAGCTGTCCCCCCGTGGTGTTCCCTGCGTCTTCCTTGGTTTCCCCTCTGACGCACCTGGTTGGCAGTTTTACCACCCCACCTCGCGCCGTGTTCTGTCCTCCCAGGACGTCACCTTCGAGGAGTCGATGCCTTACTACCGTCTCTACCCCTACCGCACTTCGCCCCTCCCCCCGCCGCCGCTCTTCCTTGTGCCAGGTCCCCCCCCGGTAGACCCCCTCCCCCCTCAGGGTCCTGCCCCGTCAGGTGTGTCCCAGGTAGACGCAGTCGAGCCTGTCGAGGTAGCTGTTGACTCTGGTGCTGCTAGAGGTGCTGAGCCTACGGGTGCCGGGTCTGGAGGTGCTTAGCCTGTGGGTGCGGAGCCTGGGGGTGCTGAGTCTGGGGGTGCTGAGCCTGAAGGTGCTGAGTCTCGGGGTGCTGAGCTTGGGGGTGCTGAGCCAGGGGGTGCGGAGCCTGGGGGTGCTGGGTCTGCTCGTATGGCCTCTGGCGGTGCTTCGTCGAGGCGGGAGCCACTCTCTCCACAGGAGTTGCGCGAGTGGTTTGCCCGGCGCTGGAGCCGTGCTGCTGGAGCTGGAGGTACCACTGTTGCTGCTGGTACCGGTGGTAGTCGTACTGGCGGTGCTGGAGCTGCTGGGACTGGGGGTGCTGCTGGGGCTGCTGGAGATGGTCCTGCTGGAGGTACTACTGGAGCTGCAGGCGGTACTGGAGCTACCGGTCCTACTAGGGTTGGTGCTGCTGGAGCTGCTGGAGCTGGAGCTGCTGGGGGTGTTGGCACTAGTGGTTCTGCTGGCGCTGGTGCATCTGAGGGTGCTGGAGTTGGCGTTGTTGGAGCTGGAGGTGCTAATGGCGCTGGTGCTGCCGCTGGGAGTACTGGTGCTGTCCCTGCTGGGTCTGGAGGCGCTGCGCGGCCGCGGACGTACTTCGTTCCGCTCCTTGAGCAGGTTCTTGGTCTTCCGCCCTCTACTGGTCCTGCTCCTCCCTTAGAGTGTCCACAGCCTGTCCAGTCGCAGTCACAGTTACAGCCCGCCTCCTCCCTACCTGCTCCTTCTCCCTACACTTGTCCTACTGGAGGTCTTGCTGAGCGTCGTGAGCCTGCGTCTCGTCCTGCGTCGCCTGTTCGTGCTGCTCGCACTAGTGGTCGTGCTCCGCGTCCGCGTCCTCCTGCGGTCCCAGGCACACACCAGATGGCACTGCGTCCTTCCACTGCTCCTCTGCGTATCCCGTTGCTGTCTCCTCCAGAGTCCTCTCTTCCTGTTCTTGCTGACCCAGAGTCTGACTCTCTTCGTGCTGCCAGTCCTACTGTCACGCGTCTCCTGGCTACTGTTGTCACTGACCCTTCCTTTGACACCACTACTGCGTCTGCCTTGGTTGCTGAGCTTGTCGACTTTGCAGCTCGCTGTCGTCTAGACTACGTCGCTAGTGTTGTTGCTGAGTCTGAGTTTGTCTGTCCTCCGTCCGTCGGGGGTGAGTATGCTCTTAGCACGGACGTCCTTGAGGACAGGCAAGAGGAGTTCCATTGTTTTGCTGCTGCTTTGCCTCATCTCGTGTCCACGCTGATTGCCCCTGAGGGAGACCCGGATGCACCAGACATCCCGACTCCTCGATCGTACGCTGAGGCGATCGAGGGTCCCTACTCCTCACAGTTGCAGTCAGCCATGGGCGTAGAGATGGCTTCCTGGAAGTCCACAGGCACCTACGTCGACGAGGTTCCCCCACCTGGGGCGAACATCGTCAGTGGCATGTGGATTTTCAGGGTGATGCGGCCGCCGGGTTCTCCGCCTGTCTTTAAGGCGCGTTACGTGGCTCGAGGCTTCAGTCAGCGGCAGGGAGTTGACTACTTTCAGACCTTCTCTCCCACCCCGAAGATGAGCACTCTTCGGGTGCTGCTGCACATAGCCGCTCAGCGGGACTACGAGCTTCACTCTCTTGAGTTCAGCACAGCTTTCTTGTAGGGCAGCCTGCACGAGGAGATCTGGCTGCGCCGCCCACCTGGCTTCACTGGGTCGTTTCCTCCTGGTACCCAGTGGAGCCTCCGGCGGCCAGTCTATGGTCTCCGCCAGGCGCCCCGTGAGTGGCACGACACACTGAGGACTACACTTGCGGCTCTTGGGTTTGCTCCTTCTACAGCCGTCCCGTCGCTGTTTCTGCACAGCGACACCTCTTTGTCGCCGTTCTACATCCTCGTGTACGTCGACGACTTGGTCTTTGCCACTGCTGACACTGCTGGACTCGCCCACGTGAAGTCCGAGCTGCAGAAGAGACACACGTGCACAGACCTGGGTGAACTGCGCAGCTACCTTGGCTTGCAGATCACCCGGGACAGAGCACAGCGCACCATTACCCTGACTCAGTCACGCATGGTGCAGCAGGTCCTTCAGCGCTTCGACTTCACGTACTCCTCGCCTCAGGCCACTCCTCTGTCTACTTGCCACTCGCTCTCAGCTGTGCCTTCGGATGAGTCCGTAGAGCCGAGTGGCCCGTACCCAGAGCTTGTTGGCTGCCTCATGTACCTGATGACCTGCACACGACCTGACCTTGCATACCCTCTTAGCATCTTGGCACGCTATGTTGCTCCTGGGAGACACCGACCAGAGCACATGGCTGCAGCGAAGAGGGTGTTGCGCTACTTGTGCAGTACGTCGGGCATGGGGCTAGTGCTTGGAGGGCGACGTCGAGTGGTCCTCACAGGTCACGCAGACGCTTCTTGGGCTGACGACCAGGCTACGCAGCGGTCGTCACAGGGTTACACCTTCAGCCTTGGCTCCGGCTCTGTTTCGTGGCGGTCTACCCGCTTGTCTTCTGTTCTCGGCTCCAGCTGTGAGGCTGAGATCTACGCCGGGGCCATGGCTGCACAGGAGCTACGCTGGCTCACCTACCTACTGACTGACCTAGGAGAGCCGCCTCGTTCTCCTCCAGTTCTGTACCTAGACAACAAGGTCATGCTGGCCTTGTGTAGGGAGCAGAGACTGGAGCACAGAACGAAGCACATTGCTCTTCGCTACTTCCTTGCTCGTGAGCTGCAGCAGCGTGGTCAGCTGCGCCTTGCTTACGTGGCCTCTGAGGCCAACACTGCTGATATCTTTACCAAGGCACTTCCGCCTTGTGATCATCAGCGCTTCTGTACGATGCTAGGTCTTGTGTCTACTTGGCCTCACTTGCTCACTTCTTGACCTTGCTTGTACTGTGATCTTTCTATACCTGCACTTGCTTGTTTACCTTTATATTTGATCCTGCATGTGAACTGGCCTTTTGGCCTTGCTCTTGTGCTCGGATTGTGTGGTGACGTTGTGATCCACCCTGAGCTTGGTTTGCTTTGCTTGACTGGTCTTGTGACCTCTTGTTCTCCCCCACTTTGTCTATGGGGGTGTGTCAAACTCTTTTGCTATAGTCTGTGTAGGCTATAGTGGGGTAGACAATATGGGGTACAACACTTCTAGGTTTTCCTACTTGTACCCACCTGGTTGCTAGTTCATTCATTCCTCATTTCTTCACAGGAGTCCCGAATGCATTTGACATCCCCACCCCGTGCTCTTACGCAGAGGGGATCACGGGTGAGTTTTCCTCTTAGTGCCAGACAGCCATGGATGCAGAGATGGCTTCTTGGAAGTCTACAGGCACTTACGTCGACGCAGTTCCCCCTCCTGGGGCAAACATAGTCGATGGCATGCGGATCTTTCGGGTGAAGCGGCCGCTGGGTTCTCCGTCTGCCTACAAGGCGCATTACGTTGCTAGAGGATTCAGTCAGCGACAGGGGGTTGATTACTTCCAGACCTTCTCCCCAACCCAAAAGATGACTACTCTTCGGGTGTTTTTGCACGTTGCAGCACAGCGTGACAACGAGCTACACTCTCTCGACTTCTCCACAGCTTTCTTGCAGAGCAGCCTTCATGAGGAGATTTGGCTGCGCCGCCCACCTGGCTTCACTGGGTCGTTGCCTCCTGGTACCCAGTAGAGTCTCTAGAGGCCAGTCTACGGCCTCCGCCAGGCGCCCCGCGAGTGGCACAACACACTGAGGACGGGCTCTTGGGCTTGCTCCTTCCACTGCTGACCCGTCGCTGTTTCTCCGCACCGACCCTACTGTGCCGCAGCTCTACATCCTTGTGCACGTCGACGACTTGGTCTTTGCTACTGCTGACAGTGAGGCGCTGACCCTTTTGAAGGAGGAACTGCAGAACAGACACACTTGCACTGACCTGGGAGAGCTGCATAGCTATCTTTGCTTGCAGATCACCTGGGACAGATCACGGCGCACCATCACCCTGACTCAGTCACACATGGTGCACCAGGTCCTTCAGCGTTTCTGCTTTTAGTTCTCCTCGCCAGAGCCCACTCCTCTGCCTACCGGCCACCCGCTCTCAGCTCCACCTTCGGACGAGTCCGTAGAGCCGAGTGGATCGTACCCAGAGCTTGTGGGCTGCCTCATGTATCTGATGACGTGCACACGATCTTGTCAGAATGTGATATTTGTCTAGCTTGCAATGGGGTACTCAATAGGGAGTATAACCCAAATTAGGGTTTCCTATATGTACTCAACTGCCTGCTAGTGCAAAACTCTATTTTCTGTTCTAACTTCTGCTTGCTATCTGGACATGCTATCAGAGCAGAACGACCCTTCCTGGTCGATCCTATGGATGGGCCCACCTAATGCTTCCGCTGCTGTCCTGCCTATCGCGCGCCCCGGGCGCGCGACGTTTTCTGCCTGCCGCGCGCCCGGCGCACGCGACGTATTTTCTTCCCGCCGTGCACTGGGGGCGCGCGACGGTTTTCTGCCCGCCACGCGTTCGGGGCGCATGGCGGTTTAGTCGCCCGTCACGGCACCCCAGGGGCCTTCGCGCCGTCCCCTCTCCCGTCGCCCGTCGTGGCGCCCCAGGGGCCCGCGCGCTGTCCCCTCCCGTCGCCCGGCGCGGCGTCCCGGGGGCCCACGCGCTGCCCCCCCTCCTATCGCCCGTCGCGGCTTCCCGGGGGCCCGCGCCGCGCCATGCCCATCGCCCATCGCGGCACCCTGGGGGCCCGCGCGTCACCCCCTCCCGTCGCCCGGTTGCGGCACCCTGGGGAACCGCGCGCCGCCCTGCCCGTCGCCCGTCGCGTCGCCCCGGGGGCCCGCGTGTCGCCCCCTCCCATCGCCCGTTGCGGCGCTTTGGGGGCCCTCGCGCCACCCTGCCCATCGCCCCTCGCAGCGCCCTAGCTGCTGCCCGCGTTTCTGCTCCGTGCCGCCTGCGTTGGGGGTATGGGTGTGGCTGGTATGGGGGTGGCGGGTGTGTGAGCCGTCCCCGGCTCCTCCTCCTCCTTCGTCTCCCACTGTTGCAGCTGCCGCTGAGGGGGGTAGGTGTGTGGGAGCCGAGGGAGTGGCGCTAGGGGGGTGTCGTGAGAGTGGAGCTAGAGGTGCAGCAGGGGGTGTGTGAAAGGGGTTTGCGACAGTGGGAGAGGTTGAGCGGAGGCAGCCGTCGTGTCGTCAGCAGCGCCAGTAGTCCGGGGCTCTGCTCCGGTAGCCCAGCGAGCCTGCTGCGCCAGTTGCACGTGGGTCCGTTGCTCCTACCGCTCGTCTTAGCCGCGGAGCCAGTTACTCCAGTAGTCCGGGGCGCTGCTCCGGTAGCCACTTTGTGCGCGCGGCTCATGTTGTCCGTGTCTCTGCGGCTTCACCCTCGCCTCCTATCTCCACTCCTCTCACAGACCCTCCTCCTCCTCACTTGCCTTTTGTGAATGTCTCTAACTTGCTTGTACTTGTGAACCTGCTCTATGACTGCTTTCTCTGGTGATTATACTCTACTTTGACTATGGGGGTGTGTCAGAATGCGATATTTGTCTAGCCTGCAGTGGGGTACTCTATAGCGAGTTTCACCCAAATTAGGTTTCCCTATATGTACTCAACTGCCTACTAGTGCAAAACTCTCTTTTCTGTTCTAACTTTTGCTCGCTATCCTGACAGACCTGACCTCGCGTACCCTCTCAGCATCCTTGCTCGCTTCATCGCCCCCGGGCGACACATGAAGGAGCACTGGACAGCTGCGCAGAGGGTACTGCATTACTTGTGCAGTACATCGGGCATGGGGCTTGTGCTTGGAGGAAGGGGTCAAGTGGTACTCACAGGACACTCCGACGCTTCTTGGGCTGACGACCAGGCGACTCAGCGGTTGTTCCAGGGTTACTTTTTCAGACTAAGCTCTGGTTCTGTCTCGTGGAGGTCCACTCGTTCGTCTTCTGTGCTTGGTTCCAGCTGTGAGGCCGAGATCTACACTGGGGCCTTGGCTGCACAGAAGTTACGCTGACTCACCTACCTGCTGACCGACTTGGGTGAGCGGCCTCGTTCTCCTCCAGTCATGTACTTTGACAACAAGGCCATGATTGCCTTGTGTCAAGAGCAGAGACTGGAGCATAGAACGAAGCACATTGCTCTTCGTTACTTCGTTTCTCGGGAGCTTCAGCAGCATGGTCAGCTGCGCCTTGCTTACGTGGCCTCTTGGGCCAACAGTGCTGATGTCTTCACCAAGGCCCTTGGGTCTGGTGATCATCAGCGTTTCTGCACTGCTCTAGGCCTTGTACCTACTCTGCCTCACCTGCTGGTTGCTTGACTTGTCTTGTACTGTGATCTATACATATATACCTGCATGATTGTTCTTGCTAGGTTGTGATCACTGTACTGCTTGTGCTTTACAACTCTGCATATGAACTGGCCTTGTGGCCGCTTGCTTATGCTCAGAATGTGTGGTGATTTTAAGATCCACCCTGAGCTTTGTTTTGCTTGTTCTCTTGCTTGACTGGTCTTGTGATCATCCGCTGTGTTTGCTATCCCCCACTTTGCATATAGAGGTGTGTCAAATTGTATTTGTTCTGTAGGCCGTAGTGGGGCATACCCGTCGTGGGGCATACACTAAAGGGTACAACATTTTAAGGTTAAGATTAGGCTATACAATTCTGTCTTGCCCATCCTACTTCTGACACTTAGTACATGGTTGTGGGCTCACTTGGAATGGAAAAACTGACGAACTGTGATGGCGACACTGATGATGCTTAACAAAAAAAAAAAAAAAAAAAAAAAAAAACGCTAAGGTTCAGGCGCAAGATTGCAAAGGCCTTCAATTTGTTTTCCAAATGAGGCCCTTAGCTTTTGTTGGCCTGAGAAAAAGCCCTTAGGATCTTCTCAAGGCTTAACTCTGAGTAGAAGTGTTGTAGTTGCGGAAGCGTTTAATGACAAGTGTTGAACCACCTTGCGCTAGTGTGTGAGGGCAAGATAGATTGATTGTAGAAAAGTAATACAAGCCTTTTATAAGATTACAAGGAATATGAAAGGGTGCAACTAATAACTGTTTTGCTGTTGCTGTTGCTCAGTATCGAGTCATTTGTTTGTCCTTGCAGTCGCGCTGTATTTGTCGAGTCAACTGTTGCTGACCTTTGACCTTCGCGTAACCTCCAGCAGTTTGTCAACCTCCGATGGTTGACTCGTCGTTGCTTCGTTGCTATTTGCTTCGTTTACAGTTCGATGTTCCGACACATCAGAAGCGTTAAGTTACTTGCTTCCAAGAGCTTTAACCTTTCCTGGTTATCAGTGATAGAAAGAGATACTATCATTCGATTTCTATATGTGTTTTGGTTTGTAGGGACTGCCCGTGTTAACGAGGCAGCTTATAAGGGTAAACTCATTCCCCTCCCCCCCAACCCAATGCTCGATTGCCTTCTTCCTGCTCTTCCCTACGGCAGACTGGCACGAGGTCACTTGAGGCTTTGACGGGTGCAAAGCGATTAGATTTGGTTTGACCAGATCGACGAATTGCAGCCATGGAAATCACTTGGGCTTGGATAAACTGTTGGAAGGAAATGCTGCCCGCCTGAGCGGAAACTGTTTCGTCTGAATTGGCTTGAGGCTCCAGCTTGCTCTCGTAACTGGAGCTTCATGTCCCCGAAAGGGAAATGCATGGGTCGATCCGTGGATGGAAGGAGGAATAGCCGATGCAATGGGGTGCGGAATCTTTGCGGTGAACTTGTTTCCTCGCTGTGCAGATGCATTTTGTCCGAAATCTTTAGCAGGTGAACTATTGCACGAGGCTCCAGTTATTTTTTGTGTGTGCTTCACTTTGAACAAGGGAAGATAAACGTGTGGTTACTGACTTGCCCAGCGACGCTCAGGTCTGACGATAGTCTAGGAGGACATTTCTTCACGGAACCTCAACGACCGTCTCCTTTCACGCTCAGTACCCTTTCAGAAAGCCAAGGCCGACTCCTTTCACCCCATTATGTAACTCAAGTCGACGTATCGAGCGAGATCGGATGTGATATGCTCATTCGCACCATCGACCACAAGGCGTCCACTCCACACCCCACGGCGTGAATTCGCTCCGAGCCACACAACTCCCTCCGCCCCTCTTCAGCCTCATCCAAGCCCATACCGCGCCTACCGCGTTCACCAGTGCTAGGCGAGGGGGCGAATGTGCTCAGTAACGGCCGGGGAGCGCAGAATGCGCTGTAGTAATGTCACAGTACAGCATGACCCTACGCGGATTACAGAGCAAGTGCGAGCAGTGTATGGAGACGCCTTACCCGACCGAGGCCGGTACTTCGCCCTTGTGTTCATTTCAATTCGCTCACCGGCATTTAAGAGCGTAATGGTGCACACAGACAGATGACGTCAAGGATGACGTTCACGCGGAGGATCCAAGGCCTGCGAAATTTCTCATTGGCCCATCGTCGCACCGCATTGGTGGCTGCTCCCTTGGGCTTGGCTAGGAAGGCCAGTCGAACCGACAGGCTCGATGTGCGATCTAAGATTCTCACAGCGGGCGAATACCGAGGTGAATTGAGGCGCAACAGTGCACCAGGCTGTGCAATGTCAGGGTACCACTGTACCTTCGATGCTTGACTTCCGCTCTACTGTATCCCTCCCATCCCAAGCGAGTGAGTCTGAGACGCCGAATCCCACGGCGGTGCCGATGGGGATAAAGCTGCCAGCTTCAACGCAATGTTCAGCTTCTCCGTTCTACCCTCCAACTGCTTGAGCGCCACTCAAGTTTCTTCCGACGCCTACTACAGGCACCAACGCGCTCGGTGCTTGCAGCTGGTTGAAACACGCATATTGAATTCGCTTTTGAGGTCGCGTATCATGGCGACCACCAAGCTCATCCGACCGACCCTTGATGTCTCCTCCCGGCAATCGCCGGCTGTGCTCGCCACGTGTCACGCGGACCAGGTTCCTTTCTCGCGACGCGAGCGCGATAGTCACGCGGATCTCGATCTGCTCGCGCTGGAAGGCCGGCTCTCGCTGCTCGACGCGCAGCGCGAACTCAACGCGATCCGCTGCGAACAGTTTGTTACCATGTTACAGTCGTTTCTGAGCGAGGGAGAGAGCTGCGGCGACGAGTTGAGAGATGACTGGGAGTCGGGCAGGGGAAGGAGAATGGGGACTCGCTACAGTCACATCCAAGCAGCGGCAGCGGCGCGGGGCGACATCATCCCTCGCGCGCATTCAGCGCCGCTGGAAACGGGCGACCAGAGAGTGCCGCGCAGCCACCGCCGCAGCAGCAGCAATAACGGTCGCAGCGCCAGGAGACAAGTACTGGCCGCTAACCGCCTGACGCGGTGGGCGTCGTGCGAGCAGCGCTGGAACGGCGGCGACGACCAGTGGTGAAGCCGCCTGCGCTGCGCTTTCCGATCCTGTCTCCCCTCGCGACGCGCCAGTGCGTGCAGCTGTACATAACTCGCTCCGTCCGCCGCGCTAGGCGTTTTTTGACAGGCATTTTTTCTAGCATCGATGTTGAGAATGCTGAGATTGGCTGTGGCCTGTATATCGATTTTCATTATTCTTGAAGTAATGTTTTGAATATTATTCCATTCTTTGAGACGACTTTCTTTTGCTCAATTCTCCGCAAACCTAGAGTTGGGAGAAACAGGCACACTCAGTTCGAATACAATCATTGCATGCCTCAGCATCTGCACCGTCGAAGTCGCCATCCCCATTCCTGTGCTGAAGGCATGGCTGCTTTCAGGCTGTGCGCTCCACTACCAACCCTGATCTCGCATTGCATGCAAAACTGATTTGCAACTTTGCGTTGCATACAAACTGAACATAGACTACGGCGACAACCCTTCCCTTGTACACTCAGCATCCACGGCACCACACACACGGGCAGGTCAGCTGAGCTCCCCAGTGAAAAAGCTAGCAACGTCCGGATTATCACTCTCCCTGAGCTCCCCCGGCGGCCCCACCTCCACCACGTGGCCCTGACTGAGCAGCGCGGTGACATCAGCCACGCGTTCGATCTGCGGCATGCTGTGCGACACCAACACCACTGTCAGCCCCTCCTCTCGCCGCAGCCGCTCTATCGTCTCCTCCACCTTGCGCGTGGCCGTGGGGTCCAGTGAGCTCGTGGGCTCGTCCAGCAGTAACACCTGGGTGGCAGTTGGCGAGACGGCGGGGGTGCACGATGGAGGTGATTTTTAAGAATTCTCACAACAAAACGTGCTGCTTGCAACAACAGAGGGTCCAGCGAGCTCGTGGGTAAGAATCCAGCAGAAGCAGCACCTGGGGCGAGTTGGCGAGGGCGCGTGCGATGGACACGCGCTGCGCCTCGCCGCCCGACAGCTCGTGGGCGGCGCGGTGCAGGAAGTCGGAGGAGGGGTCGAGCCCGGCGCGCAGCAGCAGGCTCTGCTGCTCCTCCACCCCAACCGCCACTCCCTGCAGCCCCGGCCCGTACCTCACGTTGTCCGCCACCGTGCCTGGGGGGTTGAGGGGGAGAGGGAGGGAGGTATGGGTGTGATGAGGGGGTGGGAAGAAGGTGAGAGGGTGGGTTGTGTGGAGGCCCAGATGAACGACTGATGGTGGCGTGGAGCTGAGAAGAGGCATGAGACAGAGGCAGGTGTGGGACAGGCGAGCATGACATGAGGGGCACGACACACATGCATGCGAGGGCTGAGCAATGAAGCAGCAACACGCACGAAGAGTGGACGAGCAAATGGGGCGAGCGCAGCTGCCAAGTACCGAGCACGGGGTAAAGAGGGTAAGCAGGCCAGGAATTGGGGCGGGGGAATGTTGGCGCAGAGGGCAATGGATGCTCGTTGAACAACAGAGACGAACCGGGTGTGGTGCGAGAGAAAGAGTGCGCATGTGGGTGCGATGCGAGGGCGAGCAGTTGGGGCGAGGGCACTTGGAGAGGAGAGGAAGGGAAGGCGAGATGGGGAACATGAGGTCGGGAGGGGTCGGGAGGGGTTGGGAGGGATGGGTAGCGGAGCAAGCAGAGCTGGGGTGCGGGGAGGGCCTACCAGGGAAGAGGTGCGGGCTCTGGAACACCATGCCCACGCGGCGCCGCAGCTGCTGCACGTCCATGGTGGTGACGTCACAGCCGTCCACCCACACGGTGCCACGTGTGGGCTCCCACAGGCGGTTGATGGCGCGCAGCAGCGTGGACTTGCCGCTGCCCGACGGCCCTATCAGCCCGAACAGCTGCCCGCGCGCCACGCGCAGCGCCACGCCGTCCAGGATCAGCGCGCCCGTGCTCGCCGCCCTCCGCGTCAACCCGCGGATCTCTATCTTCGCGGGCGCCGCCGCCTGGGGCGGGAGGGGGCGAGGGGGGCGGAGGCGGAGGCGACGAGTAGGGGAATGGGAGGGGAATGGGAGGAGGCTTTGGGACGGAGGTGGGAGAGGGAGGAAGGGAATGAGAGGGGCATTGCAGGAAACGGGAGGAAATGCGGCGGCGACGAGGGAGGGGGACAGGAGGCCGAGGAGGGCCATGGCCGCAGGTGCTGCCGCTTCAGACGGGCGCTGCGGAAGCATGCGCTCGGGGTAGCATGCGCCCGAGGAAGCATACGTGCGAGGCGGGCATTGCGCAAGGCCAGTGACAGCAGTGGAACGCGAGCGAGGGCGACGGGGCAGCTGCAGACCGACTGTGCGACTACCTCACACCGTGCATGCGATCGTTGCTGGCTGTGCGACCGTCGCAGTCGCCGCGGCGAGTCGCAATGCTTTCGTCGGGAGTCGCCCGCGTCGCTCAGCCGCAGACACCCCGACTCACGGTCGCACCACTGACGCCACCCCAGCCGTCCGCCCGCACGCGCAGCGCTCGCGCTGAGGAGGTGCGGTTGCCACGCGACAGCTGGCAGCGGACTGTGCGCGCCCGCGACGCCGCCGCTCATGGCGCGCCAATGCAGGCGCACGGAGGTGAGCGATGAGCGCAGGTGACTTCCAAAGTCGACTCAACAGTCACGGCGGTGGGCGCCGCTGCGAGGAGTCGAGACGCGAGGGAACGGGCGCGAAGGCGGACGCGATGGATGGATGGAGGTATATCCGGAGAGCGATGGATGGATGGAGGTATATCCGGAGAGCGATGGATGGATGGAGGTATATCCGGAGAGCGATGGATGGATGGAGGTATATCCGGAGAGCGATGGATGGATGGAGGTATATCCGGAGAGCGCGGGAGTGACGGATGGCGAACTGACCTGACCGTGGTGAGCGGAGGCAGTGACGTCGCGGCGAGAAAGAGCGCGGGAGCAGAGAGCGCGGTACGGTACACACGTAGCGGATGATTGGCTGCGTAGTGGCAATGGAACAGGGGCAGAGGAGAGGTCGCCCCTAAATCGAAGCCTCGTTTTGAGCACGAAGGCTCGTTATAAGAAGGCCGGATACGCAGTGCAGTGTGTGTTTGTGTTCCATCGCATGCATATGATTGATATTTGTGTGATTTGAAGCACAGCAATTACATTTGTACCATAAATTGCACGCCTCTCATGGATGCAGTAGATTGTTTCGCTTTTACTCTACGGCTCGTGTACCAGGGTGAACGCGTACTGCGGATAAGTTGTCGAAGCGAACAAGCAACGCTGCGAACGAGCCACACGCGACGCTGCGGTACATGCGGCCGCCATGGATGCGGCGCGTGGCGCTCGAGTGCGCCTAGCGCCGCCAGGCGGATCGCAGCGCGGCGAAGGCGGCGGCGCGAAGCCAAGCCGCGAAAGCGCGCGCGAGCGGGAGTCGCGCGAGCGGGAGGCGCGGCGGCAGCAGCTGCAGCGGTCGCTGGACGAGGCGCAGAAGCCGCTCGCCGCCGCCCTCGCCGTCGCCTGGAAAGGTGCCGCCTCCGCCCCGCTTCCCCTTCCCCCTGGCCTCGCCCCGCCTCACCTCGCGCTTCCTCGCCCCGGCGGGGGTAGCGAGTAGTCAGAGGAAGGATGGCGAAGGGGAGTCGCGGGAATGCGTGGGGAGCGCGAGGCGTGGCCGCTTTGCTGCTTGACGCTGGCAGCCGCCTCTCTCTCTGCTCCCCCCTCTCGCCCCACCCCTCCAGTCTCCCCTCTACCCACTCTCTTCAGTTGCTGGACCTCCTTGTGCAGCATCACACTCATCCCATCACGCGTCGCTTCTGAATGCATGACATGGCATGGTGTATGGGTGCATGCTGTAAGGCATGTTGCTCGATTGATGATGCATGGCATGACATGATGGCATGGTGCATGGTGCATGCCAGCAGGTTCTTTTCCGCCAACCTCCACGACTGCACGTCCTGCCACTAATGGCAGCTGTGCTGCTGCCACGTGGCAGGGAGCAGCCCCTTGGCAGGACACGTGGCAGTGGCAGTGGGCGTCCCAAGACCCTGCCTTGCACAATCAGCTGCTACGTGGCGTGCAGCGATTGCTCGACTTCGTGGCGGCCAATGAGATGCCTCTCTGGAGTGACGTGGCGTGCAGGCGGGCAGTGAGGGTGAGAGGGGCGGCAGTGAGGGTGAGAGGGGCGGCAGTGAGGGTGAGAGCTGGGCTGCTGGCATGCCGTTGATTGGCGGGTCATGAGCAGAGAGTGCTGGCGGAAAATGCTGGGGTGCCCCTGTTTGTCGTATCTACGTCTGGCTCACCATGCCCAACTGCGCCCTCCCCACCTCTCGTTCCCACATGCTCCCTTCCTCCCCTCCTCCCCATCCCCCACCCTTCCCGCCAATCCCCCCCTCTCCCCCCCCCGCCCCACCAGGCACACTATGAGGCATCGTGTGCGGCGCTGCTGCACCTGCTGGCGTTCAGCGCGCCACCAGCGCTGGCGTCGGTGCGGCAGGCAGCGGTGCGCGTGTGTGCGCGCATGGCCACTGTGGGGGGGCGGTGGTGGCGGGAGAGTGTCACGGGCGCCATGCTGCTCGGCCTCTCCGCCTATGTTGATGCCCCCGGTGAGGCCAGTGTCGGGAGGTTGGGCCGCCTGGCACACGGTGTGGGAGGTGTGGGAGGGGTGGGGGGTGTGGGAGGGGTGAGGGGTGTGGGGTGTGTGGGGGGTGTGGGAGGTGTGGGGGTTGTGGGGGGTGTGGTAGTGGTGGGGGGTGTGGGGGATGTGGGGGTGTGCGAGTTGTGGGGGGTGTAGGGGTGTGGGAGGTGCCACGTGGATTAGAGCATGGGTGAGGCAATCCACGCGGCAAGGGTGTTGCGGGTGGGGTGATGGGTGGGTGGGTGGAGAGGTGGTGGTTGTGGTGCTGCGGTGCTGCAGGGCACACCTGGCTGCGCTCTGCTTGTGCTGTCATGCACCGTGCGTGTGCTCTGCTCTGCTCTGCTGTGCACACAGAAATGCATGTGCTGTGCTCCCTCGCTGCTCTGCTCTGCGTGCTGTCCCTTGCCGCCACTGCTGTGCTGTGTTTCAAGCACCCCGCCCCGCCGGCACAGCCCCTTGAAGCCCTCTCTCTCTGTTCCTTACTGCCCTGCCCCGTACGCCGCCCCGTGTGAAGCCCCCTGCTTCCCCACCGCCTGCTCACATCCTTCAACTCAACTCAACATGCCCTGCGCCCTCTCCTGCCCTCCTTGTCTGCGCCGCCCTACCCTGGGTGCCCCGTGTGTGTGCTGCGTGTGCCCTTTGCGCCTGCACCCCACCTGCTCTCTCTGTCTGCACCAGGCGACCACGTGGTGCTGGACGCCTGCACTGCCCTCGCTGCCTCCCTCCTCGCCCTGCCTCCACACCCCCTCTCCCGCCCACTCCGCCACGCCCCCATTCCCGCCCTCCCCCCTTCCCTCCTCGCACCCCCTCCCACTGTGCTCCCTTCTCCCCCCTCGTCCACCTCGCCCCTCGTCCCGCCGCTCGCCACCCTCACCGCCCCCTTGCTCGCCGCGCTGTGGCGCCTCCACCTGTCACGCTCCGCACCTGCTCTCCGCAGTCATGGCACGCAGGCCAGCACGGGTAGCACGGGTTGCATGGGCAGCAAAGGCAGCAAGGGCAGGGATGGTGGAGGGAAGAGTAGGGGAGGCGTGGTGGCGCGGGCTGCTGAGTGGCTGTGGGGGGCAACAGGTGCGGGGGATGCGAGGGTTGTGGGAGGGGAAGCGGTGATGGGTGCGGGGGAAAGGGAAGGTGGCATGGGCGGGGGAGAGATGCATGCTCACACCAGTGCTGCTTCGTGTGGTAAGGAGGCGTGTGGGGGTCTGGCAGGAGCGGATGGAGGGTCAAGGGCGCAGAGCAGCGCGTGCAGTAGCGCACACACAGATATCACCAGCCAAGGCAGCAGCAACAGCAGCAGTAATGGCGACGAGCCTATTGCCCCGTGGCAGGGCAGGCAGGCAGCAGCGGTGGCAGCAGTGCTGCACGTGCTTCTGCTGCTGGTGCAGCGCTGCCCGGCAGGTGGCAGGGAGGTGAGAAGGGAGGTGCTGCGCAGGCCGGCACAGCTGTCAGGTGGCAGGGGGCGCATGGCGCAGCTGGTGGTCATGGCCCTGCCGCTGCCGCATGGGGCACACATGGATGGTTCTGCTGCTGCTGTTTCGGAAGCAGCGTTGAGCCTTCTCAATGCCATGGGTGAGTGGGCCATGCGTCTGCTTTCTATTCTTATGCTGTCTGTATTTGTTTCTAGGTGAAATGGATTGACGTGGGTGCACCCCATGTGCATGTAGGCATGATTGAGCAAATGTCTTATTTGTCGAGTACCACCATGATCTCTACTCAACTCATAATCTCTCTGCACCACACCACCCCCCTTTCCTCACAGCGCAGGACCCCTCCATGTGCCACCTGCTGCTGCACCCGACCTTCCGCCTCCTCCCTTCTCTCACCCGCCACCTCTCACCCGTTCCCTCCTCACATTCCTCCTCCACCTCCTGCCTCATCACCTGTCCCGCCTGCCGTCAAGCCGCCCTCTCGCTTCTGCAAGCGCTCGCTGTACAATCCTTCCTTCCATGCACCTTCCTTTGCCATGCACGCCCCTCGGGACTCAGCCTTGCTGTCGGGGCCATCCAGCATTTGTCCCATGGATGCATGCTGCTCCCGCCCCACCCCTTTTCCCTCAAACGCTCCTTGGTGTTTTGTGAGAGATTCAGTCATGCAAGTATAAGGGGTAAGATTACATGGCAACCCGCTCCGTCTCTCTGTCCCTCACCCTTACCCCCTGATTCCTCTTCATACCCCATCACATCACATGTGTGCAGAGCCACCCATCGTTTGCTGCTGCCACGCGTTGCACTTGGCCCGCCACCACCACTGCAGCATCGCCCCTCACCCCCCTCCTCACCTTTGCCCTGCAAGCAGCCCACACACCCCTCCCCCTGACCCGCTGCCACTGCCCCCACCCGCCCTCCCTCCGCCTCATCTCATCCGCCTCCTTGCCTGCCAGCTCAGCACGCGATGACTCAGCAGCCAGCCATGTGGCAGCATCTGCCTGGCAGACCGCAGCGAGCCTCCTGCGCTGGCCGGGTGGCCATCATGACCCGGCTGTACTGTGGGCAGCAGGCTTGTCTGCATCTGTGCTGACGCGTGCACTGCTGGGCGGCAGGTTGTATGAACAGTCAGGACGTGCAGAGGGCAGCAGCGAAGAGCAGATGGGTATTCAGGGGGGGTGACGGCAGGGCGGGTGGGGGGGAGGAGCAGGTGGGAGGGTCGCAAGTCGTCATGGCAGCAGCGTGGGAGGCAGTGAGGTGGATGGCAGCATTCTGCCACGTGGCAGTGTGTGACTCAGAGGGGGGTGTGACTCTAGTGAAGGCGAAGGAGGCAGGAGGCAGGGCATGTGGGAAGGCAGGCGAGAGCGAAGAGAACAAGGGAGGGGCGGGCAGTGGTGGCGGTGGGGGGCGAGGAGAGGGGAGGGTGGGGGGGGGGAGCAGTTGGGCATGCAGGCATGGAGGCGGTGGCAGCGCTGGCATGGTGAGCGGCGAAGGGCATTACCAAAGAGTGAGGTTTTTGTGGAAAGTGAGCTGCTGAGTGCAGTGCGGGTGTGAGTGGACCCGTAGCCTCTGCCGCGCGTGCTCCTGCTCGTGAGGCCAAATGAGGATGCTGTTTGCCTATTCTATCGTCCACCTCTGCAACCTTTTTGGCCCAGCAGCACTGCACTTGCCATCACTCTTTTTTAGCACCTCTTGTCCATCTCTCTCATCTGTCTCCCCCACAGCCTGCTACTAGCTTTAACCTTCGATTGCCCCTCTCCCCCCCAAACCCCCTCAACGTTCTGCCCACATGCAGCGCTCACCTAGGTCGCACTGCTCGCTCCCTCCTCCCACGCCACACCTCACCCCACTGCTGTCTCCACCGCACCCTCGCCCGCACCCACCACCCCCCTGCACCCGCCCACGGCTCACGCCCTGCTCGGTGCGCTGCTCGCCCTGCTCTCCTCGCCCTGCCCCGCCCTCGCCTCCCTCTCCCGCACCGCCCTCTCTCAAGCACTCACAGCAGCCAACACCCGCCCTGCCACCTCGTATGAGGCACGGGGCACAGGAGGGGGTGGGAGAGAGGGTGGGAGAGAGGGTGGGAGAGAGGGTGGGAGAGAGGGTGGGAGAGAGGGTGGTGAGCGGGCAGCAAGCAGGGCAGCACCCAGTGTTCTCCGTGACCACAGCAGCGCTGCAGGGGAGGCACATGGTGACGGCAGCAGCAGTAGCAGCAGTGGCGGGTGCAGGGCAGAGGGCAGGGCATGGGAGGGCGGCCATGAGCCTAGTGTGAGTGGCCTGGCAGCGGCTGCTGTACGCCAGGCCTCCCTGGCGTGCCGCCTCTGCTCGCGCTCCGCCCCTCGTCACTCCTCTGCACCATTTCTCACCGCTGACATGCCAGTACAGGAGGTGGAAGCTGCGATGAAGCTGCTGGTGGTGGCAGTGGTGGCGTGTAATGGGCGGGGAGGGGAGGCAGTGCGGGCGGAGGGGGGCTTGCAGGCCGTGGGACTCGTGGTGGTTGCACGCGTGGCCCTGTGGACCAAGGGGGGCGAAGGGCAGGGGGAGGGGCAGCGGGAGGGGGGCAGAGGGGAGGTGGGGGGGTTTGGTGATGATGGGAGGAAGGGCGAGGCTGGAGGAAGGTCGGGGGAAGGTGAGGGGTGGGCAGGCAGAGCGCGAGAGGAAGGTAATGGGGAGGATGAGTGGGGGTGGGATGAGGGGAATGAGGCGTGGTGGGGGGAGGGGGAGCTGGAGGGAGGGGAGGACGAGGTGGTGGTGGGAGTGATGGGGGGCGGGGGAGGCAGCGACGCCAATGGGGACATGGGTGCTGACACCATGCTGCTGGCTCATGAGAGGCCGCACATACCACATGCGCCATACTGTGCTGACATCACAGCATGGCAAGGTGCTGACATCATCCTGTTCTCTGGCCTTACAGCTCTTGTCACCCTCCTGCACCGCGCACAGCCGTTACCATCGCACCCCACGGCAGTGGCATTAGAGCCACTGGCACTCACCCCCCCCTGCGCGCTCCTCCCTGAGAACCTCATCCCCGCCCTCACTCGTCTCCTCCATCCCGCATCGCCTGCCGGTCTGCGCTGCCTCGCTGCCCGATGCCTCTCTCTCTGCCGCTCGCTGCCCCGCCCCCCCCCACCCTCCGCTGCACTGTCTGCTGCTGCCAAACAGCCCTCTCAGCAGCAGCCCTCTCAGCAGCAGCCCTCTCAGCAGCAGCCCTCTCATCATCCTCCATCTCTCCAGCCGCCTGCCACACACAGTGAGCCACCCGCCCTGGGAGTGCCAACTGCTGTGGCCCGTGACATCCGCTCTGCTCTCACGTGCCTCCCCCCTTCCTCCTCCCCGCCCTCTTCCCCCCACGCCGCTTCACACACTCACTTCACCCCGCTCACGCCCTCCCCTGCAAGCCCCAAAGCCCTCGTGGCGTTCGTGCTCACGCACCCCTCGGCACCCACTTCTACTGCTGTCGCCTCCCCACTGCGAGTGGTGGCACATGCGGCAATCATTGGTGCCCGCTGCCCCGCCCTCCTCTCGCCCCTCAATGCCCCCTCTGCACCTGCTCGCCCCTCCCCATCTGCCCCCCCCCATAGCACCCGCGTTCTTCCCGTGCAGGAAAAGGATGGGGGGCCGAGTGGGCAGGCGCTGGCAGCCAGGGGAGGAGTCCGGGCAGAGGGAGAGGAGGGGGTGGTGAGAGAGGTGCGCATGGGGAGGGGTGTGAGTGGTGAGACGTTCAGTCAGCTCTTGGAGTATATTTACACAGGACAGGTGTCGCTCTCTCAATGGCCGTCCAAGGATCTGCTGCAGCTGGCTAAGAAGTGCCAATTGGATGGGCTCGTTGCACTCCTTCGCTGTGATTGGCCGATCTGGGGCAGGGATGATGCGATGGGGTGTGATCTGACGTCAGCACTTGGTCCAGCTGGGCTGCCTTGGAGGTGAGGCACGGCAGTCATGGCATCGTGAGGCATGGCAGCATGGGGCATGGCAGCATGGGGCATGGCAGCATGGGGCATGGCAGCATGGGGCATGGCAGCATGGGGCATGGCAGCATGGGGCATGGCAGCATGGGCATGGCAGCATGTGGCATGGCAGCATGGGGCATTGCAGCATGGGGCATGGCAGCATGGGGCATGGCAGCATGTGGCATGGCAGCATGGGGCATGGCAGCATGTGGCATGGCAGCATGGGGCATGGCAGCATGGGGCATGGCAGCATGGGGCATGGCAGTTCGTACTGTTAGTCGTTGTCCCTTTCGTCTGTCTATCAACCCTCCCAACCTAATCATTCGTCATCACTTCATGAGTCCCCACCACCGTGCCTCACCATCTCATCTCACCACCTCGTCTCTCCCCTGCCTCCCTATGTGCCCCCCCCCACGCATGCCCCTATCCCCACAGTGACATTGTGCTGTGTGTGCCGTGCACGCGCCACGCTCCCCTCTCCCCCACGCACGAACCACCTGCAAGCGCCAGCAGCCGTGGGGAAGAGGCGCAGCATGAGGCGTGCGGAGGGCCAGATGGGGAGGGCAGCGGCGAGGGGGGTGGCGGGCAGGGGGGCGTGTGGCGGTGTGTGCGGGTGGCGGCGCACCGCTGTGTGCTGGGCGCGCGCAGCCAGTACCTGCACGCCCTGCTGCACTGCGGCATGCGTGAAAGGTGGGGGGGGGGTTGTGCGAGGGGGGGGTTGTGCGAGGGGGGGGTTGTGCGAGGGGGGGGTTGGGAATTGGGAGGACTGGGGGGAGGGAGATTGGGGTATATGAAAGGGGGGAGAGGGGGGTATAAGGGGAGGCGCTTGAAGGGAGTGAGGGGGATGAACATTGGGAAGGCTGAGCGGGCTGGAATGGTGCTCTCTGTGCACGAGTCCGTCTGCCCTCTTAGAGCGCCATTTATCAATTTGCTGTTACTCATTTGATTTTAGTTGCTTGATCTCCCCTTCCCCTTCTTTCTGCGTGCGCTGTGCCTACTGTGCGCTGTGCCTACTGTGCGCTGTGCCTACTGTGCGCTGTGCCTACTGTGCGCTGTGCCTACTGTGCGCTGTGCCTACTGTGCAGCTCGCAGCACGACGTGCAGCTGCCACCACTGCCCCTACCAGCGCTCATCGCTCTCCTGCGCTTCCTCTACTCCGCCCGCGTCTCCTTCCTCCCCCTGCCCCTCCCTCCCCATGCCACCCGCACGCCCACCAACATGAGCCACCCAACGCCCACCACTGCTGCTGCGAGCCCCAGCCGGCATCACAGCGCTCCTGTGCCACTCTCCTCTCTGCGCCTGCCCCCACTCTCGCTCTCCACTCGTCTGCTCTCCGCAGTGCACCTCGCATCGCTCGCTCACCAGTGGATGCTGCCCGCCCTGCACCACAGCGCCCTCTGCTACGTGGCAGCACGCCTGCGCGCCACCTGGCATGACCCAGTCAGCAGGGACCCCGGTTTCTGTGCGGTTGACTGCAGTGATGGCAGCAGTAGCAGAGGCAGGAGCAGCAGCGCCACCACTGGCACGGCTGCTGCCACCCCGGATTGGACCACTGAGAGCCCAGTGGCGCCGTGGGCGGCAGGGGAGGTGGTGGTGCGGGCGGCATGGGCGGCGGGGCAGTGGGAGATGGTGGGGGAGGCGGTGAGCAGCCTGGCACCGTGGTACCCCGCCATGCTCCGCACTGCCTGCCTGCACCGCCTGCCGGCGCAGGTGCAGAGCGCTGTCAGGGAGGCGCACGTGCGCTTGCTCACTACACACCACTGATGTTGCCTGCTCACTGCTCCCCCCTGACGCTGCCTGCCTTCCAAGCAACTTGCTGGCTTGTGCCCTTTTAAGCTGCCTCCTACGCATCTCGTTCAAACGAGCAGGGGGGTTTTAGTGGGCGGGGCCGGGGCGGCGCTGCTGAGCCACGGCAGGGTGGTGGAGGAAAGGCTGTGTGGGTGGCTGTAGGATATACCTCAATGCGACAAGCTTATTGAGTGGGGAGATTAATGAAGGAGGAAGATAGCATATACGGTTTATAATATGTTCACCTGCATCACCGCCTCAGTTCCATGAGTGCACGGCGTGTTCATTGTTTTACAGCAGATGACCTACTGGGATACTTGTTCAGAGCCTTATGAATGTGCAGTTGCAACATGCATGGAGAATGTAAGCGGTTTTCAGACGGCTGCATCAAAGTGGCATCATGTCATGGTTCAGGTCATGAAAGCACAACAGGAATTCAGCCATGGCTTCAACCCAGCGTCTTTGGATACTTGACTACCGTACCTAAAAGCTGAGGTGGCCCCCAAAATGAATGTGTGAGATGTCTCAATAAATTGAATCATTCTACAAGGATCTACAGAATCCGCCGTGGCCATACTCTAGGTAGCGTACCCAGAGATAATATCGGGTTGGATGACCCGTTTCTAGAAAAGGCTCTGCCCGAGTCATGATCGAGTGCGGGGAGACCGAATGAATGGAGCACAGCACACGCATCGGCTGTGCGCTTCCAGGGTGTCGGCGGACGGAGCGAGTATGTACAGATGCGCGCGCTGCGGCGTCGCGCGGGGGGGTTACCGATCGGAAGGCACGGGCAGCGCAGGCGGCTTTACCACTCGTCGTCGCCACCATTCAAGCGCTGCTCGCACGAGGCCCACCGCGTCAGGCGGCTCGCGGCCATCGCTTGCCTCCTGGCGCTGCGACCGCTGTGGCTGCTGCTGCGACGGTGGCTGCGCGGCACTCTCTGGCCGTCGATCTCCGCCGGCGCTGAATGCGCGCGAGGGATCTCGTCCCGCCCCACTCCCGCTGCGTTGCTGTGACCGTAACGAGACGACATTCTCCTTCCTCTCCCCGATTCCCAGTCATCTCCCAACTCATCGCCGCGGCTCTCCCCCTCGCTCACAAACGACTGTAACATGGTAACAAACTGTTCGCAGCGGATCGCATTGAGTTCGCGCTGCGCGTCGAGCAGCGAGAGCCGGCCTTCCAGCGCGAGCAGATCGAGATCCGCGTGGCTGTCGTTCACGCGGCGAGAGAAAGGAACCTGATCCGTATGACACGTGGCGAGCACAGCCTGCGATAGCCGGGAGGGTACGTCGAGGCTTGGTAGGATGAGCTTGCTTGTCGCCATTTTTTAGATGCGCGCTCGGAGGAAGGTGGAAAATAGGGCGGGAAGGAACTCAAGTGACACTTGAACGCTTGAAAGAGGGTAGAACGGATACAAACTGACGGTTGGGTTGAGAACCGCAGCTTTATGGCCATCGGCACCCCTGTGACACCCGGCGTCTTGGTCTCACTCGCTCTCGGCGCGATGGGATGCAATAGAGCGGAAGTCAAGCACCAGTGATTAGCAATAAAGGCACCCTGGCATGGCAGAGCCTGGCGCACTGTAGCGCCTCACTTAACCTCGCCATGGGCCCGAATAGAGGATCTTATCGTATCTCACAACGAGCCAGTCGGTTCGACCAGCCTTCCTAGCCAAGCTCAAGGACGCAGCCGCCAATGCGGGGATGCGAAAAATGGCCAATGAACGATTTCGCAGGCGCTAAATTTTCCGTGTGAACGTCATCTCTGACGTCATTTTTCCTCTGTACACCATTCCGCTCTGATGAGCGAGCTCACTGAATAAGCGCAAGAGCAATGTACCGGCCTCGGTCGGGTAGGGCGTCCCCATGCACTGCTCGCACCTGCTCTGTAATTTGCGCAAGGTCATGCTGTTCTGTGGGAGTACTGCACCGCATTCTGCGCTACCCCAGCCCTTTCATGAGCACATTCGCCCCCTCGCCTAGCACTGGTGAACGCGATTGGCTCGCCATGGGTTTGGATGAGCGCGGAAGTTACGCTACCCCAGCCCTTTCATGAGCACATTCGCCCCCTCGCCTAGCACTGGTGAACGCGATTGGCTCGCCATGGGTTTGGATGAGCGCGGAAGTTACGTGGCTCGGATTGAATTCTCGCCGTAGGATGGACGACTTGTGGTCGATAGAGCTAGTGAGCAGATTGCATCATCCGACCTCCCTCGATACTGTAACGTCGTTACTACTATTGTGGTCATCGCCGTGACTCGGCTTTCAATAACGTGGTGAAAGGAGACGGGTACTGAAACGGAGGGAGACAGTCCCTTAGGCTCCGTGAATTTTCCTAAACTAATGGATCTGGGCGTCCCTGGGTAAGTCAGTGACCACACGATATCTGTTCTCTACAGAAAGGCAAGCCATTAACGTGCTCAAGCTATCTGTCAAAATGCGTTTGCACAGCGTACAGACTCCGAACCGCATCCCATTGCGTCGGCTATTGCTTCCATTCACAACCACTACGTCGATTTGATTCCCACCACCCATTTCCCCTGCAAAGCCACCAAACTGTAGGAGCAAGCTGGAGCCTCAATGGCAGCCGCAAGCCCACACAGGCGAAACAGTTGGAGATCAGTAGGGCAGGATTTCGCTCCTACAGTTTTGCGAATGACTCGCCTGGCTGCTATTCGTCGATCGGGTCAAACCCGATCCCTTTGCATCCCTTAACTCCTCAAATGACCTCCTGCCAGCTAGTTTGGCTGCCTAAAGGGAGTGGAGAAAAGGAACACAGCAGCGGAGTGCCTAATAGCCGCCTCGTTAATATTACCGCCGTTATTAGTAACTTCTATCGCTGGATCACTACCAATTAGGCGGTCAAAATGTTTGGGGGTGGGTTCAAGAGAGCTTCAGCCAGGACAAAGATTTGGCTGGTTTAAGTCAAATTTTACCTCTCATATTTCTATGATTTCTTGCATACCACGTGACACTAAAAAAAAAAAAAAAAAATTGCGTTCCAAATCCTAGTCCCACGACAATCGATCTTGAATGTTACCGTCATACCCGGATTTACTCCCATAGGGGGCAATAATAAAACAGGTTTTTGCGGGGGTGGGCTTATAATCGAATAAAATTATAAGCGCCGGCATTTATAAAATGACATACATATAGGTATACATTCACCAAACTGTAGATCTCGTGCTTGCCTTTTCAATCGAGTCGAAGTTGAGAAAACTGGAATGAGAATGATTGAACTATGAAACAGTTGGGTACAAGTACTAACCCTAATTGGGTTGTTGTACCCCTTATGGGCTACCCCACTACAGCCTATACAAAGTGCAGAAGCTATGATGTTCTAACACACTTCCATAGTCAAAGTGGGGGAGAACAAGGGGTCACAAAACCAGTCAAGCAAAACAAAGCAAGCTCAGGGTGGATCACAAAGTCACCACACATTCCGAGCACAAGTTCAAGGCCACAAGGCCAGTTCACATGCAGGAGTACATACATATATATAAAAGGCTAGACAAGCAAGATCAGGTGTATATATAGGTAACAGTACAAACAAGGTCAAGAGGTGAGCAAGTGAGGCAAGGCAAGCACAAGACCCAGCTGAGTACAGAAGTGCTGATGATCACAAGGCGCAAGCGCCTTGGTGAAGATATCAGCAGTGTTGGCCTCAGAGGCCACGTACGCAAAACGCAGCTGACCACGCTGCTGTAGCTCACGGGCAAGAAAGTAGCGGAGAGCAATGTGCTTCGTTCTGTGCTCCAGTCACTGCTCCCGACACAAGGCCAGCATGGCCTTGTTGTCTACGTACAGCAATGGAGGAGAACGAGGCGGCTCTCCGAGGTCAGTCAGCAGGTAGGTGAGCCAGCGAAGCTCCTGAGCACCCATGGCTCCTGCGTAGATCTCAGCCTCACAACTGGAGCCGAGAACAGAAGACGAGCGAGTAGCCCGCCACGAAACAGAGCCGGAACCAAGGCTAAGAACAGAAGACGAGCGAGAATGCTAAGAGGGTATGCAAGGTCAGGTCGTGTGCATGTCATCAGGTACATGAGGCAGCCAACAAGCTCTGGATACGGGCCACTCGACTCTACGGACTCATCCGAAGGCAGAGCTGAGAGCGAGTGGCAAGTAGGCAGAGGAGTGGCCTGAGGCGAGGAGTACGTGAAGCCGAAACGCTGAAGGACCTGCTGCACCATGTGTGACGGAGTCAGGGTAATGGTGCGGCGTGCTCTGTCCCGGGTGATCTGCAAGCCAAGGTAGCTGCGCAGTTCACCCAGGTCTGTGCATGTGTGTCTCTTCTGCAGCTCGGACTTCACGTAGGCGAGTCCAGCAGTGTCAGCTGTGGCAAAGACCAAGTCGTCGACGTACACGAGGATGTAGAACGGCGGCAGAGAGGTGTCGGTGCGCAGAAACAGCGACGGGTCGGCAGTAGAAGGAGCAAACCCAAGAGCCGCAAGCGTAGTCCTCAGTGTGTCGTGCCACTCACGCGGTGCCTGGCGGAGACCGTAGACTGGCCGCCGGAGGCTCCACTGGGTGCCAGGAGGAAAAGAACCAGTGAAGCCAGGTGGGCGGTGCAGCCAAATCTCCTCGTGCAGGCTGCCCTGCAAGAAAGCAGTGCTGAAGTCAAGAGAGTGCAGCTCGTAGTCACGGTGACCAGCTACGTGCAGCGGTACCCGAAGAGTGGTCATCTTCACGGTGGGAGAGAAGGTCTGAAAGTAGTGAACTCCGTGCCGCTGACTGAAGCCACAAGCCACGTAGCGCGCCTTGAAGACAGGCGGAGAACCCGGGGGCCGCTTCACCCTGAAAATCCACATGCCACTGACGATGTTCGCCCCAGGTGGGGAAACCTCGTCAACGTAGGTGCCTGTGGACTTCCACAAAGCCATCTCTGTGTCCATATCTGCCTGCCACTGAGAGGAGTAGGGACCCTCTATCGCCTCCGTGTAAGAGTGCGGAGTCGGGATGTGAAGTGCATCCGGGTCTCCCTCAGGGGTAAGCAGTAAGAACACGAGATGAGGTGAAGCAGTAGCCAGACACTAGAACTCCTCCTGCCTGTCCTCAAGGACGTCCGTGCCAAGGGCACACTCACCCCCGACGGACGGAGGACAGACAGAGTCAGACTCAGCAACAAGACTAGCAGCGTAGTCTAGGCGATAGCGAGAAGCGAAGTCGACGAGCTCAGCAACAAGGGCAGACGCAGCAGTGGACTCAAAAGAAGGGTCAGTGACGACAGTAGCAAGGAGACGTGTGACAGTAGGACTGGCAGCACGAAGAGGGTCCGACTTCGGGTCGGCAAGAGCAGGAAGAGAGGACTCAGGAGGAGAAGGCAAAGGGGCACGCAGAGGAGCAGTGGACGGACGTAGAGACATCCGGTGCGTGCCAGGGAGAGGAGGAGGACGCTGACGCGAACCACGACCACTAGCGCGAGCAGCACTGACAGGCGACGCAGGGCGAGACGCAGGCTCACGTCGCTCAGTAAGACCTCCAATAGGACCAGTGTAGGGAGAAGGAGTAGGCAGTGGGAAGGCCGGCTGTAACTGTAACTGTGACGGGACAGGCTGTGGACACTCTAAGGGAGGAGGAGGACCAGTAGAAGGTGGGAGACCAAGAACCTGCTGAAGGAGCTGAACGAAGTACGGCCGAGGCCGCGCGGCGACTCCTGACACAGGAGGGACAGCACCAGTACCCCCAGCGGCAGCACTAGCACCAGCAGCACCTCTAGCAGGACCGCCTCCAGGACCGACAACAATAGCCTCCGCACCAAGGTCAAAGACAACTACTCCCGCCCTAGACACCTCGGCCCAGCGAGGGATCTCAGTGGCCTCCGGGAACTGGTGGCGCCAAGCGTCCGTTAGGTGGCCAATGCAGCGCTGGGTGGAGTGCGTACCCCCGCACTGCTCAATCGCGTGGTCGCCGGTGCGTAGGACGTAGGTGCACGGGCCAGTACCCCCACCTCGCTGGCGTGCAGCGTACCACTCACGGAGCTGCTGAGGGGGGGGGATGTCACGAGTGCGCTGCTGCTGCTGCTGCTGCTGCTGGCGCTGACCACCAACGGAGCCGACCCTCTGCGCAGCGCCACCCCGACCAGCTCCACCTCCTCCGCCGCCGCCTCCTCCACCGCCGCCACCTCCGCTCCCACCGCCACCGCCGCCGCCGCCTCCGCCTCCACTGCCGCCACGGACACCTCCACCCCCGCCACCACTCCCACCACCACCCCCACCCCCTCCACTGCCTCCACCGCCACCTCCGCCACCCCCGCCAGCCACTCCAGCGCTCTTGCCCCCCTTGCCCTTGCCGGTGCGGCGTCTTCCGCTCGGGGTAGACGCAGCGCCGACCGACTCGAAACCAACGAGGTCGGCCGCAGCAGCAGAGGCAACAAAGGGCAGGAGGGGGGAGGGGGAACACCCCTCAAAGACGGGGGTGCGAGGGTCACCACGAAAGGCTCCTACAGCGACTATGCTCTTCTCTGCTGCTAGGAGGGCCTTCTCGAGGAGGTCAACGGTGAGAGTGGTGGGGCAAACTGAGAGGAAGTGGTCCCTGACTACGCGAAGAGAGTCAGGGAGCCGGGTGACAAGAGGGTGATGTACATGGGGGGAGGGTTCTTGGCGCAGAACTAAGCAGGAAGCGTAGCGCGGTAGCGAGTGTCACTAGTGCAGAGGTGCATAATGAGGTCAGCAACTGTGGGAAAGGCAGCAAGGTCAGGGAAGAGGTACGGTAGCATGAGGCGGCTCAGTGCAGCAGTGGCAGGGGAAGAGTAGCGTGCAACTACAGCGTCGTACAAGGTCTGAGCACTCTTGTACTGACTAAAGTGCGCACGCTCAGAGGTAGGCAGGTGGCGACGCACAGCAAGACGTGCAGCAGCATCGCATGTGGCCCAATGTGAGCGAACAATGGCGTCAGCATCAGCAGCAGGGGCAGGAGAGGCACCAGAGGTGAGGTCAAAGAGGGAGAGACCGTCTGCCCTATCGCACTGTAGGAAAAGCTGCAGATCATCTAGCCAGACGTCAAAGTCAATAGCTCGACCCTCAGCGTCAAAAGCGAGGACACTAGGGGTAGCCATGACTGCAGTGGACTAGCAGCGCGAACAGTAGGGTAGGGGCAGTGCAGAGATAGAGGCGCTGTTCTTACCGGACAGGGTGGCTTGGCGGCACGGACGGCTAAGGCGAATCGGCGGCTCGGGCGACTCAGGCGGCTCGGGCGGCTCAGCGACTCGGGCGGCTAGGCAACTCGGCGGCTCGGGCGGCTCAGCAACTCGGCGGCTCGGGCGGCTCGGGCGGCTCGGCGCCAGGCGGCGGCGCCGTCGGCTCGGTGGTGAAGGCGGGGCCGCGTGGGGACGGCGGCGGGGCCAGTAGAGGCGGCGCCGGGGCCGCAAAGGTGGGCGACGGGGCCGGGAAGGGCAGCGCCGGGACTACAGGTAGGCGACGGGGCCAGCGGAGGCGGGGCCGGGTTGGGAAGGGCGGCGTCAAGGCCGGGAAGGGCGGCACCGGGGCCGCGGGGTATGCGACGAAGCCGCAGGGCGGCGGATCGGGGCCGGGAAGGGCGGTGCCAGGGCCGCGGGGTAGGCGACAGGGCCGCTGGGCGGCGGATCGGGGCCGGGAAGGGCGGCACCAGGGCCGTGGGGTAGGCGACGGGGCTGCAGGGCGGCTGATCGGGGCCAGGAGGGGCGGCGCAAGGGCCGCGGGGTAGGCGACGGGGTCGCAGGGCGGCGGATCGGGGCCGGGAAGGACGGCGCCGGGGCCGCGGGGTAGGCAACGGGGCCGCTAGGGCGGCGGATCGGGGCCGTAGGGATAGGCGACGGGGTCGCTAGGGCAGCGGATCGGGGCCGCAAGGGCGGCGCGACACAGCCGCTAGGGCGGCGCGACAGGGTCGTGAAAGGGGAGCGCGACTCGGGCAAGGGCTGAGCGCGCTCTGGGCAGGAAAAAAAAATCGAATCGGTGGGCCCTAGGAACAGTTTGAGAAGAAACGAGAATGAATGAACTATGAAACAAGTGGGTACAAGTACTAACCCTAATTGGGTTGTACCCCCTATGGGATACCCCACTACAGCCTACATAATATGTATAAGCTACAATGTTCTGACACACCCCCATAGGCAAAGTGGGGGAGAACAGGGGGTCACAAGACCAGTCAAGCAAAGCAAAGTAAAGCAAGCTCACGGTGGATCACAAAGTCACCACACATTCCGAGCACAAGTTCAAGGCCACAAGGCCAGTTCACATGCAGGAGTACAAAAATATATATAAATATAATGCTAGACAAGCAAGAGCAGGTATATATATATGTAACAGTACAAGCAAGGTCAAGAGGTGAGCAAGTGAGGCAAGACAGGCACATGACCCAGCTGAGTGCAGAAGCGCTGATGATCACAAGGCGCAAGTGCCTTGGTGAAGACATCAGCAGTGTTGGCCTCAGAGGCCACATACGCAAGCCGCAACTGACCACGCTACTGTAGCTCACGAGCAAGGAAGTAGCGGAGAGCAATGTGCTTCGTTCTGTGCTCCAGTCTCTGCTCTCGACACAAGGCCAGCATGGCCTTGTTGTCTACGTACAGAACTAGAGGAGAACGAGGCGGCTCTCCGAGGTAAGTCAGCAGGTAGGTGAGCCAGCGAAGCTCCTGTGCAGCCATGGCCCCTGCGTAGATCTCAGCCTCACAACTGGAGTCGAGAACAGAAGACGAGCGAGTAGCCCGTCACGAAACAGAGCCGGAACCAGGGCTGAAGGTGTAACCCTGTGACGACCGCTGCGTAGCCTGGTCGTCAGCCCAAGAAGCGTCTGCATGCCCAGTGAGGACCACTGGACTCCGCCCTCCAAGCACTAGCCCCATGCCCGACGTACTGCACAAGTAGCGCAACACCCTCTTCGCTGCAGCCATGTGCTCTGGTTGGTGTCTCCCAGGAGCAACATAGCGTGCGAGAATGCTAAGAGGGTATGCAAGGTCAGGTCGTGTGCAGGTCATCACGTACATGAGGCAGCCAACAAGCTCTAGATATGGGCCACTCGACTCTACGGACTCATCTCAAGGCAGAGCTGAGAGTGAGTGGCGAGTAGGCATAGGAGTGGCCTGAGGCGAGGAGTACGTGAAGCCGAAGCGCTGAAGGACCTGCTGCACCATGTGTGACTGAGTCAGGGTAATGGTGCGGCGTGCTTTGTCCCGGGTGATCTGCAAGCCAAGGTAGCTTCGCAGTTCACCTAGGTCTGTGCACGTATGTCTCTTCTGCAGCTCGGACTTCACGTAGGCGAGTTCAGCAGTGTCAGCTGTGGGAAAGACCAAGTCGTCGACGTACACGAGGATGTAGAACAGCGGCAGAGAGGTGTCGGTGCGCAGAAACAGCGACGGGTCGGCAGTAGAAGGAGCAAACCCAAGTGCCGCCAGAGTAGTCCTCAGTGTGTCGTGCCACTCACGGGGCGCCTGGCGGAGACCGTAGACTGGACGCTGGAGACTCCACTGGGTACCAGGAGGGAACGACCCAGTGAAGCCAGGTGGGCGGCGCAGCCAGATCTCCTCGTGCAGGCTGCCCTGCAAGAAAGCTGTGCTGAAGTCAAGAGAGTGCAGCTCGTAGTCACGATGAGCAGCAACGTGCAGTAGTACCCGAAGAGTGGTAATCTTCGGGGTGGGAGAGAAGGTATGAAAGTAGTCAACTCCCTGCCGCTGACTGAAGCCACGAGCCACGTAACGCGCCTTGAAGACAGGCGGAGAACCCGCCGGCCGCTTCACCCTAAAAATCCACATGCCACTGACAATGTTCGCCCCAGGCGTGGGAACCTCGTCAACGTAGGTGCCTGTGGACTTCCAGGAAGCCATCTCTGTGTCCATAGCTGCCTGCCACTGAGAGGAGTAGGGACCCTCTATCGCCTCCGCGTAAGAGCGCGGAGTCGGGATGTCAAGTGCATCCGGGTCTCCCTCTGGGGTAAGCAGTACGGACACGAGATGAGGTGAAGCAGCAGCCAGACACTGGAACTCCTCCTGCCTGTCCTCAAGGACGTCCGTGCCAAGGGCACACTCACCCCCGACGGACGGAGGACAGACAGACTCAGACTCAGCGACAAGACTAGCAGCGTAGTCTAGGCGACAGCGAGCAGAAAATTCGACGAGCTCAGCAACTAGGGCACACGCAGCAGTGGACTCAAAGGAAGGGTCAGTGACGACAGTAGCAAGGAGACGCGTGACAGTAGGACTGGCAGCACGAAGAGAGTCCGAATCCGGGTCAGCAAGAGCAGGAAGAGAGGACTCAGGAGGAGAAGGCAAAGGGGCACGCAGAGGAGCAGTGGACGGACGCAGAGACATCCGGTGCGTGCTAGGGAGAGGAGGAGGACGCTGACGCAAACCACGACCACTAGTGCGAGCAGCACGGATAGGCGACGCAGGGCAAGACGCAGGCTCACGACGCTCAGCAAGACCTCCAGTAGGACAAGTGTAGGGAGAAGGAGCAGGCAAAGGGGAGGCCGGCTGTAACTGTAATTGTGACGGGACAAGCTGTGGACACTCTAAGGGAGGAGGAGGACCAGTAGAAGGCGGAAAACCAAGAACCTGCTGCAGGAGCGGAACGAAGTACGGACGAGGCAGCGCGGTGACTCCAGACACAGCAGGGACAGCACCAGTACCCCCAGCAGGAGCACGAGCTCCAGCAGCACCTCCAGCTCCAGTACCCGCAGCAGCTCCAGTAGCTCCAGGACCAGCAAGCAGCACCAGTAGCACGCCCAGCAGGAGTCTCAGCGACAACACCCTCAGCAGCTCCAGCTACAGTCGAAAGCCCAGCAGCTCCAGTACTCCCAGTACGAGCACCTCCTGGACCCGCGATAGCAGCACCCTTAGTAGCCGAAGAACCTCCAGCTCCAGCAGCACGCCTCCAGCGTCGGGCAAACCACTCGCGCAGATCCTGTGGAGAGAGTGGCTCCCGCCGAGACGAAGCAACCGGAGAACCTCCAGGCACAGTACCGCTAGACGCGACATGAGCAGGCACAGCTCCCGCACGCTCCGCACCCCCAGGCTCCGCACCCCAAAGCTCCGCACCCCCAGGCTCAGCACTCCCAGTCTTAGCACCCCCTGGCTCAGCACCCCCAGGCGTAGCACCCCCAGGCTCAGCACCCCCAAGCTCAGCACCCCTAGTCGTAGCACCCCCAGGCTTCGCACCCCCAGTAGCAGTACCCTCAGCCTCAGCACCCTCAGAGTCAGCACCCCCAGGCTCAGCACCCTCAGCAGCACCAGAGTCACTAGCAACCTCGACAGGCTCGACTGTGTCTACCTGGGACACACCTGAAGGGGCAGGACCATGAAGGGGGAGGGGATCAACCTGGGGGGGACGTGGCACAAGGAAGAGTGGTGGCGGGGGAAGGGACGGAGTGCGGTAGGGGAAGAGGCGGTAGTAGGGGACCGACTCGTCAAACGTGACGTCCTGGGAGGACAGAACACGGCGAGAGGTGGGGTGGTAGAACTGCCAACCAGGCGCGTCAGGGGGGAACCCCAGGAAGACGCAAGGAGCAGCACGAGGGGACAGCTTGTCCGCAGACAAGTCGCGGACAAACGCCCGAGATCCCCAGACACGGAACGCAGACGCATCGCCAACCTTCCGCGTCCACAGCCAGGCGGGGGAGGTCTCCGGCAAGGAGACCCTGGGCTGAAGGTTGATCTGATGCGCCGCGTACCGAACCGCAAACGGCCACAGAAAATGGGGGGCAGCCGCATGCATCATGGACGTACGAGCGACGTCCATGACCATGCCAATGCGGTGCTCAGCAATCCCATTTTACTATGGGGAGTCCGGAAGCGTGAAGGTCTGGCGGATGCCTCGTCCACGACAGTAGGCTCGCAGAAGGCCAGAGGAGAACTCTCCGCCTCTGTCAGAGTGTAGACGCAGAACAGGAAAGTCCGAGCTGAAGCTCTGCCTGAGGTGGAGACGAGCTGCGCGGATCCAGTCGATCAGCACCTCAGTGACATCACCCTTGCTGCGCAAGGGGAAGAATGTGGTGTAACGCGAGTAGTCGTCAACCACCAGCAGGAAGTAGCGCTCGTGACCCTGTCCACGAACGCGGGCTGGGCCCCACACGTCCATGTGAAGCGTCTGCAGCGGGGCCTCCGTCGGAGGAAACTGGGAGGAGTGAGGGGCAGCACGCTGGCGCCCCTCGACGCAGGGGTCGCAGGCAGGGGCAGGCCCCGGGGGAAGGGGAGGTAGGGACCGGGGAAGACCAGAGACAAGGAGACGGGCCGCCATGCCTCTGAGACGAGGCATGGGAGGGTTGACCAAGGCGGTGGTGCCAGAGGAGAGTCTCGTGAGACAGGACACGACACGAGCAGGGGGCACACTCAGGACCAGACCTGGACGCTGCAGCAAACACCTGGCCCAACGCAGCTACCCGACCAGACGCAGTGGTCAGTGTGTACAGGCTCGACCCCGGCTGACGTGTAAACGTGGCCAAGTGTCGGCCCGTACGAGCCTCAGTACAGTGAGTCACCCGCTGTAGTCAAGGGTGAAGGTGAGGGAGGCCGAAGCCGACGCAGTACCTGAGGGAGCAGACTCACCAGTACCTGAGGAAGTAGACGCACTAGCACCTAGAGCAGCAGCCTCACTAGCACCAAGAGCAGCAGCCTCACCAGCACCTAGAGCAGCAGTCTCAACGCCCGGGTCGGGCGGAAAACACCGGTAACAGTCACCCTCATCACTAATAGTCACAGCATATATAGCAGCAAGAATAGCATCAAAGTCAAGGTCAAAAATAGCAACCCCCGCCCTAGACAGCTCGCCCCAGCGAGGGATCTCTGTGGCCTCAGGAAACTGGTGACGCCACGCGTCCGTCAGGCGGCCAAAGCAGCGCTGGGTGGGGTGCGCACCCCCACACTGCTCACCCGCACGGTCGCCGGTGCGCAGGACGTAGGTGCACGGACCAGTACCCCCACCCCGCTGGCGTGCAGCGTACCACTCACGGAGCTGCTGAGGGGACAGGGTCTCACGACCGCGCTGCTGCTGCTGGCGCGGACCACCACCGGAGCCACTCCTCTGCGCAGAACCGCGACCAGCTCCACCGCCACCTCCGCCGCCTCTGCCACCTCCGCCGCCTCCGCCACCACCGCCGCCTCCGCTCCCTCCGCCACCACCGCCGCCGCCTCCGCCTCCACTGCTGCCATCGGCACCCCCACCCCCGTTACCACTCCCACTCCCACCCCCACCCCCTCCGCCGCCTCCACCGCCGCCTCCACCGCCCCCGCCAGCCCCTCCAGCGCCCTTGCCCCCCTTGCCCTTGCCTGTGCGGCGCTTCCCCGAAGGGGCAGACGCAGCGCCAACCGACTCAAAACCAACGAGGTCGGCCGCAGCAGTAGAAGCAACAGAGGGCAAGAGGGGGGAGGGAGAACACCCCTCAAAGACGGGGGTGCGGGGGTCACCACGAGAGGCTCCTACAGCGACTATGCTCTTCTCCGCTGCTAGGAGGGCCTTCTCAAGGAGGTCAACGGTGAGAGTGGTGGGGCACACTACGAGGAAGTGGTCCCTGACTACGCGAAGGGAGTCAGGGAGCCGGGTGACTATGTAGTAGAGGGTGATATACATGGGGGGGGGGTACTTGGCGCAGAACTCAGCAAGATGCGCAGCGCGGTAGCGAGTGTCACTAGTGCGGAGGTGTGTAATGAGGTCAGAGACTGTGGGAAAGGCAGCAAGGTCAGGGAAGAGGTATGGTAGCATGAGGCGGCTCAGTGCAGCAATGGCAGGGGAGGAGTAGCGTGCAACTACAGCGTCGTACAAGGTCTGAGCACTCTTGTACTGACTAAAGTGCGCACGCTCAGAGGTAGGCAGGTGGCGACGCACCGCAAGACGTGCAGCAGCATCGCGCGTGGCCCATTGTGAGCGAACAGTGGTGTCAGCATCAGCAGCAGGGGCAGGAGAGGCACCAGAGGTGAGGTCAAAGAGATAGAGACCGTCTGCCCTATCGCACTGTAGGAAAAGCTGCAGGTCATCTACCCAGACGTCAAAGTCAATGGCCCGACCCTCGGCGTCAAAAGTGAGGACACTAGGGGTAGCCATGACAGCAGTAGACTAGCAGCTCGAACAGTAGGGTAAGGGCAGTGCAGTGACAGAGGCGCTGCTCTTACTGGACAGGGCGGCTCGGCGGCTCAGGCGGCTCGGGCGGCTCGGCGGCTCGGCGACTCGGCTGCTCGGGCGGCTCGGCTACTCAGCGGCTCGGGCGGCTCGGCGGTACGGCGGCTCGGCAGCAACTGCGGCTCGGCGACTCGGCGGCTCGGGCAGCTTGGGCGGCTCGGGCGGCTCGGGCGGCTCAGGCGGCTCGGGCGGCTCGGGCGGCTCGGGCGGCTCAGGCAGCGGGCGGCTCGACGGTGACGGCGGGGTCGCGTGGGGACGGTGGCTGGGGTCGGCAGAGACAGCGCCGGGGCCGTACAGGTAGGCGACGGGGCCGGGAAGGTAGGCGCCGGGGCCGTAGGTAGGCGACGGGGCCGCGAGTAGGCGACGGGGCCGTGAGTAGGCGACGGGGCCGCGAGTAGGCGACGCCGCAGGTAGGCGACGGGGCCGCAGGTGGCGACGGGGCCGCAGGTAGGCGACGGGGCCGCAGGTGGTGACGGGGCCGCAGGTAGGCGACGGGGCCGCAGGTGGCGACGGGGCCGCAGGTGGCGACGGGGCCGTAGGTAGGCGACGGGCCCGTAGGTGGCGACGGGGCCGCAGGTAGGCGACGGGGCCGCAGGTGGCGACGGGGCCCCAGGTAGACGACGGGGCCGCGGTAGGCGACGGGGCCGTGAGGGGAGGCGGCGAAGCCGCCGAAAGGGCGGCGACGAGGCCGCAGGTGGAGGGCGGCGACGGGCCGCTGAGGGCGGTACGACGGGGCCGCGATAGAGGCGGCGCGACGGGGCCGCGAAAGGGTGGCGCGACACGGCCGCAAAGGGCGGCGCGACGGGCCGTAAAGGGCGGCACGTCGGGCCGTGAGAGGGCCGCTAAAGGCGACGCGACGATAGGGAGAGCACCCGGGGCGCAACTCGGGCCTGAGCGGAGCGCGCTCCGGGCAGGAAAAAAAAATGTCGTAGTGGTGGGCCCTAGGAATCGTTCCCGCTAGGGAACCTGCTCGATACCATGAGAAGAAACGAGAATGAATGACCATGAAACAAGTGGGTAAAAGTACTAATCCTAATTGGGTTGTACCCCCTATGGGATACCCCACTACAGCCTACACAAAAGCATAAGCTAAAATGTTCTGACACAGTTCCCACGAGGGAACCTGCTCGATACCATGAGAAAACTGGAATGAGAATGATTGAACTATGAAACAGTTGGGTACAAGTACTAACCCTAATTGGGTTGTACCCCTCATGGGCTACCCCACTACAGCCTACACAAAGTGCATAAGCTATGATGTTCTGACAGAAGTTATATGGGGTCATCTGTGAAATTCTCGCGCGCGCTGGGAAATACACCCAATCTGCCTCACATCCAGCTCCTGACAACTCCTGCTGACTGGGCCCGCATCCAGTGCAGGGTCCGAATGTGAAGGGAACAGAATCAACAACACATCCGCCTGTTGATAATAGTAGCACAAGTGTGGTAGTTAAGGTTTAGGGCCTAGGCTTAGTAGCCTAGGCCAAGAGGGAGTCGAGAGGTTTGTGCCAAGAGAGGAGAGTCGAGGATGAGGAATGATGCAATATGAGAAACAAGTACAAGTTATAGTTCAGGAAGGGTGCACCACCAAGCAAGAACAAATATATGACTACACTACAGCCAGAACCAAATGCAGTTATATATAATTCTGACATCCCCCCGTAACTGCATGCAGGAATAGCGAAGTGAAAGACACAACCTGCAGGGGTACACCACGGACAGAGAAAACAGCAACACCAGGCAACACCTCCATCCCCTCACCCTCCCCCTCCCCCTCCCACTGCTGCAGGAGTAGCAGAGGGGGGAAGAGAGGAGAGGTGGAGGGACGGCTGCTGGTTGCTCTCACACCCGCCACCCCAGTGCCACTCCCCCGGCTCCCCCACACCCTCACACCCTCCCCCCCAGCGGCAGCAGCAGCAATGGGAACGAAAGGAGGAGGAGGGGAAGGGAAGCAACCACACATCACCCCACACCCGCCGCCCCCATACCCTCCCCCCCACGACTGCACGAGGGCAGGCACGGGTGAGGCAGGGGCGGCTGCACGAGGGCAGGCGCGAGTGAGGCAGGGGCGGCTACACGAGGGCAGGCGCGGGTGCGGCTGCACGAGGGCAGGCGCGGGTGAGGCAGGAGCAGCTGCACGAGGGCAGGAACGGGTGAGGCAGGAGCACCGTCGCGGGCACTAGGGGCGCGGCGGCTCAGGGCACCGCCGCGGGCGCCAAGGGCGGGTCCACGGTAGCTCAGGGCACCGCCGCGGGCGCCAGGGGCGGGTCCGCGATGGCGCAGGGCGCCGCCGCGGGCGCCAGGGGCGGGTCCGCGACGGCTCAGGGCACCGCCGCAGGCGCCAGAGGCGGGTCCGCGACGGCTCAGTGTACCGCCGCGGGCGCCAGGGGCGGGTCCACGGCAGCTCAGGGCACCGCCGCGGGCGCCAGGGGCGGGTCCGCAACGGCTTAGGGCACCGCCGCGGGCGCCAGAGGCGGGTCCGCGACGGCTAAGGGCACCGCCGCAGGCGCCAGAGGCGGGTCCGCAACGGCTCAGGGCGCCGTCGCGGGCGCCAGGGGCGGGTCCGCGACGGGTAGAAAAAAACCGTCACGCGCCCGAGGCGCGCGACCGGAAATACAGCAGCGGAAGCGAGAGGCTGGCCCACAGGCCAGGACTTAATAGGCTCTGATAGCATGTTGATAAACAAGAATGTTGAGAATAGTAGCACAAGTGTGGTAGTTAAGGTTTAGGGCCTAGGCTTAGTAGCCTAGGCCAAGAGGGAGTCGAGAGGTTTGTGCCAAGAGAGGAGAGTCGAGGATGAGGAATGATGCAATATGAGAAACAAGTACAAGTTATAGTTCAGGAAGGGTGCACCACCAAGCAAGAACAAATATATGACTACACTACAGCTAGAACCGAATGCAGTTATATATAATTCTGACACCGCCTGCTAAAGTAAAAATCGTTACAGCGTTTTGAACACATTTCAAAATTTAAGGTTTACATGCGCTTATAATAAAACAAGTTTTTTCAAGGGGTGCGCTTCTAATCGAGCAGCGGATATAAGCGCCATGCGCCAATTAAAAGCGCCACACGCTTATCCGAGGGTGGCGCTTATATCCGGGGTATGACGGTACGGTATGTAATGCTTGCCAGTTTTTACCAAAACCATTCGATTTTGAACTAAGAAATTTATTCCTCTACTTCCCAACTGTCAGAAGACTAAGGAAGAATGAATGCATTGAGTAGGAAGTTGGTACAAGTACTAACCTCAATTGGGTTGTACCCCTTATATGTTACCCCACTAAAGCCTACACAACATAAACAATATAATAGTTTGACACAGCCCCATAGAAAAAGTGGGGGAGAACAAGGGGTCACAAGACCAGTCAAGAAAAGCAAAGCAAGCTCAACGTCGACTATGAAGTCACCACACACTCTGAGCACAAGCAAATGGCCACAAGGCCTGTCCACATGAAGAGTTATATAAGAGAGGACAAGCAGTACAGTGATCACAACCTAGAAAGTATAAGCATGCAGGTATAAGTATATAGATCATAGTACAAGCAAACTCACGAAGTGAGCAAGTGAGGCAAAGTAGGCACAATGCCTAAAACAGTACAGAATCGCTGATGATCACCAGACTGAAGAGCCTTGGTGAATATATCAGCAGTGTTGGCCCAAGTGGCCATGTAAACAAGACGAAGATGACCACGCTGCTGCAACTCTTGAGCAAGTACGGAAACGCAGAGCAATGTGCTTCGTCCTGTGCTCCAATCTGTGCTCCTGACACAAGGCAATCACGGCCTTGTTGTCTACGTACAGAACTAGAGGAGAACTAGGCCGCTCTACCAAGTCGGCCAGAAGGTAGGTGAGCCAGTGTAACTCCTGTGCAGCCATGACCCCGGCGTAGATCTCAGCCTCACAACTAGAACTGAGAAAAGAATACGAGCAGGCATACCGCCAAGAAACAGAACCGGAGCCAAGGCTGAAGGTGTAACCGCTGTGTAGCCAAGTCGTCAACCCAAGATGCGTCTGCGTGGTCAGTGAGAACAACCCGACCGCGTCCTCCAGGCATGAGCCCAATGCCCGACATACTGCACAAGTAGTGCAACACCCTATTAGCAGCCTTCCAGTGCTCTGGTCGGTGTCTCCCGGGAGCAACGTAGCGTGCCGGGATGCTAAGAGGGTAGGCAAGGTCAGGTCGCGTGCATGTCATCACGTACATAAGGCAGCCCACAAGCTCTGGATACGGGCCACTTGGCTCTACGCACTCATCTGACTGTGGTGCTGAGAGCGAGCGATCGGTAGGCAGAGGAGTGGACTGTGGCGAGGAGAACTCGAAGCAGGAAGCGCTAAAGGACTTGGTACACCATCTGTGACCGAGTCAAGGTGATGGTGCGCCGTGCTCTGGCCCGGATGATCTGCAAGCCAAGATAGCTGCGCAGCTCACCAAGGTCTGTGCACAGGTGTCTCTTCTGTAGCTCCGACTTCATTAGCGCCAGTGCCTCAGTGTTAGCAGTGGCAAAAATCATGTCGTCAACGTACACGAGGATGAAGAGCCGCGGCAGCGAAGTGTCGGTGCGCAGAAACAGCGACGGATCAGCAGTCGAAGGAGCAAACCCAAGAGCTGCAAGCGTCGTCCTCAATGTGTCGTGCCACTCGTGAGGCTCCTGGCGGAGTCGTAGACTGGCCGCCGGAGGCTCTACTCGGTACCTGTAGGAAACGACCCAGTGAAGCCACATGGGTGCCGCAGCCATATCTCCTCGTGCAGGCTGCCCTGAAAGAAAGTTGTGCTGAAGTCAAGAGAGTGAAGCTCGTAGTCACCCTGAGCGGCAACCTGCAGCAGCACACGAACAGTGGTCATCTTCGGGGTAGGGGAGAAGGTCTGGAAGAAGTCAACTCCCTGTCGCTGACTAAATCCTCGAGCAACATAACGAGCCTTGAAGACAGACGGAGAACTCGGCGGCCGCTTCACCCTGAAAATCCACATGCCATCGACTATGTTCGCCCCAGGAGGGGAAACTGCAGTCGACGTAAGTGCATGTGGACTTCCAGGATGCCATCTCTGCGTCCATGGCTGCCTGCCACCGAGAGGAGTAGGGACCCGTAATCGCATCTGCGTAAGAGCCCGGGGTCGGGATGTCCAGTGCAACCAGGTCTCCCTCACGTGCAAGCAGCATGGACACGAGATGAGGTACAGCAGCTGCAAGACACTCAAAGTCCTCTTGCCTGTCCTCAAGGACGTCCGTGCCAAGAGCACACTCACCCTCGACGGACGGAGGACAGACAGACTCAGACTAAGCAACAAGACTAGCAGCGTAGTCAAGACGACACCCAACAGCAAAGTCAACAAGCTCAGCAACTAGGGCAGACGCAGCAGAGGACTCAAACGAAGGGTCGGGGACAACAGTGGCTATTAGACGTGTGACAGTAGGACTGGCAGCACAAACCAAGTCAGACTCAGGGTCTGGACCGTCAGCAAGAGAGGACGTAGGAGGAGACGGCAGAGGAACTCACATTTGAACAGAGGAAGGACGAAGTGCCATAGTGTGAGTGCCGGTGACAGGGGGAAGACGCGGCTGAGGAATCCGCCGACCAGTGGGAGCTGCGCGAACAGGCAAGGCAGGACGAGACTCAGGCTCACGCCGCTCTGTAAGAGAGTATTTCCGCTTAGTGTAAGGAGAAGGAGGCAGGCAGTGGGGAGTCTGGCTGTACCTGTGGCTGCGACTGGTCAAGCGGTGGACACAGAAGAGGTGGAGTAAGGCCAGTAGAAGACGGGAGACTAAGAACCTAGGCGAAGCAGTGGAATAAAGTACTGTCGCGGGCGCACAGTGCCTCTAGCACCAGTACCGACAGCTCCAGCACCCCCAGCGCCAGCACCTCCAGCTCCAGGGTCTCGAGCTCCAGCGCCTGCAGCACCACTAGCTCCAGCAGCTCCAGTACCTCCAGTATGAGCACCTCCGGGACCAGCAGCTCCTGCACCTCCAGCAGCAGTAGCACCACCAGCTCCGGCAGCTCCAGTTGTTGAACAAGGATGAATGAACTAACAGTGAAATGAGTACAAGTATGAAAACCTAGAAATGTGTACCCCCTATAGGCTAACCCACTGTAGCCTAAACAACTACAACAACATATATAATGTTTCACACACCCCCATAGGCGAAGTGGGGGAGAACTAGGGGTCACAAGACCAGTCAAGTAAAGCAAAGCAAAGCAAAGCAAGCTCAGGGTGGATCACAATGTCACCACACAATCCGAGCACAAATTCAAGGCCACAAGGCCAGTTCACATGCAGGAGTACATATATATATAAGACGAAACAAGCAAGAGCAGTAGTATATATATGTAACAGTACAAAGAGGGTCAAGAGGAGAGCAAGTGAGGCAAGACAGACACAAGACCCAGCTGGGTACAGCAGCGCTGATGATCACAAGGCGCAAGTGCCTTGGTGAAGACATCAGCAGTGTTGGCCTCAGAGGCCACGTACGCAAGTCGCAACTGTCCACGCTGCTGTAGCTCACGAGCAAGGAAGTAGCGGAGAGCAATGTGCTTTGTTCTGTGCTCCAGTCTCTGCTCTCAACACAAGGCCAGCATGGCCTTGTTGTCGACGTACAGGACTGGAGGAGAACGAGGCGGCTCTCCAAGGTCGGTCAGCAGGTAGGTGAGCCAGCGAAGCTCCTGAGCAGCCATGGCCCCGGCGTAGATCTCAGCCTCCCAACTGGAGCCGAGAACAGAAGACGAGCGCGTAGCCCGCCACGAAACAGAGCCGGAACCAAGGCTGAAGGTGTAACCCTGTGACGACCGCTGCGTAGCCTGGTCGTCAGCCCAAGAAGCGTCTGGGTGTCCAATGAGGACTACTGGACTCCGCCCTCCAAGCACTAGTCCCATGCCCGACGTACTGCACAAGTAGCGCAACACCCTCTTCGCTGCAGCCATGTGCTCTGGTCGGTGTCTCCCAGGAGCAACATAGCGTGCAAGAATGCTAAGAGGGTATGCAAGGTCAGGTCGTGTGCAGGTCATCAGGTACATGAGACAGCCAACAAGCTCTGGGTACGGGCCACTCGACTCTACGGACTCATCCGAAGGCAGAGCTGAGAGCGAGTGGCGAGTAGACAGAGGAGTGGCCTGAGGTGAGGAGTACGTGAAGCCGAAGCGCTGAAGGACCTGCTGCACCATGTGTGACTGAGTCAGGGTAATGGTGCGGCGTGCTCTGTCCCGGGTGATCTGCAAGCCAAGGTAGCTGCGCAGTTCACCCAGGTCAGTACACATGTGTCTCTTCTGCAGCTCGGACTTCACGTAGGCGAGTCCAGTAGTGTCAGCTGTGGCAAAAACCAAGTCGTCGACGTACACGAGGATGTAGAACGGCGGCAGAGAGGTGTCGGTGCGCAGAAACAGCGACGGGTCGGCAGTAGAAGGAGCGAACCCAAGAGCCGCAAGCGTAGTCCTCAGTGTGTCGTGCCACTCTCGTGGCGCCTGGCGGAGACCGTAGACTGGACGCCGGAGACTCCACTGGGTACCAGGAAGGAAAGACCCAGTGAAGCCAGGTGGGCGACGCAGCCAGATCTCCTCGTGCAGGCTGCCCTGCAAGAAAGTTGTGCTGAAGTCGAGAGAGTGCAGCTCGTAGTCCCGGTGAGCAGCAACGTGTAGCAGTACCCGAAGAGTGGTCATCTTAGGGGTGGGGGAGAAGGTCTGAAAGTAGTCAACTCCCTGCCGCTACCTTAAGCCACGAGCCACGTAACGCGCCTTGAAGACAAGCGGAGAACCCGGCGGTCGCTTCACCCTGAAGATCCACATGCCACTGACAATGCTCGCCCCAGGAGGGGGAACAGCGTCAACGTAGGTGCCTGTGGACTTCCAGGAAGCCATCTCTGCATCCATAGCTGCCTGCCACTTAGAGGAGTAGGGACCCTCTATCGCCTCCGCGTAGGAGCGCGGAGTCGGGATGTCAAGTGCATCCGGGTCTCCCTCAGGGGTAAGCAGTACGGACACGAGGTGAGGTGAAGCAGCGGCCAGACACTGGAACTCCTCCTGCCTGTCCTCAAGGACGTCCGTGCCAAGAGCACACTCACCCTCGACGGATGGAGGACAGACAGACTCAGACTCAGCGACAAGACTAGCAGCGTAGTCTAGACGACAGCGAGCAGCAAAGTCGACGAGCTCAGTAACAAGGGCAGACGCAGCAGTAGACTCGAAAGAAGGGTCAGTGACGACAGTAGCAAGAAGACGCCTGACAATAGGACTGGTAGCACAAAGAGAGTCCGACTCCGGGTCGGCAAGAGCAGGAAGAGAGGACGCAAGAGGAGAAGGCAAAGGGGCACGCAGAGGAGCAGTAGACGGACGCAGAGACATCCGGTGCGTGCCAGGGATAGGAGGAGGACGCTGACGCGAAGTACGAGCAGCACTGACAGGCGACACAGGACGAGACGCAGACTCACGACGCTCAGTAAGACCTCCTGTAGGACCAGTGTAAGGTGAAGGAGCAGGCAGTGGGGAGGCCGGCTGTAACTGTAACTGTGACTGGACAGGCCGTGAACACGCCAAGGGAGGAGGACCAGGAGGAGGCGAGAGACCAAGAACCTGCTGAAGGAGCGGAACGAAGTACGGCTGAGGGCGCGCGGCGACGCCAGACACAGCAGGGACAGGACCAGTACCCCCAGCGGCAGTACCAGAACCAGCAGCAGCTCCAACGCCCGGGTCCGCAGCACCAGTAGTACCTCCAACTCCCGGGTCTGCAGCACCAGCAGCAGCTCCAACCCCAGGGTCCGCAGCACCAGCAGCAGCTCCAACGCCCGGGTCCTCAGCACCAGCAGTAGCTCCAACGCCCGGGTCCTCAGCACCAGCAGCAGCTCCAACGCCCGGGTCCTCAGCACCAGGAGCAGCTCCAACGCCCGAGTCCTCAGCACCAGCAGCAGCTCCAACGCCCGGGTCCTTAGCACCAGCAGTACCTCCAACGCCCGGGTCCTCAGCACCAGCAGTAGCTCCAACGCTCGGGTCCTCAGCACCAGCAGCAGCTCCAACGCCTGGGTCCTCAGCACCAGTAGCAGCTCCAACGCCCGAGTCCTCAGCACCAGCAGTAGCTCCAACGCCCGGGTCCGTGAGACGAGGCGCACCACTCCGAAGTGTGCAACGGCGCTCGTACCACTCACGGATCCGCACAAGAGAGGGGAGCTCCCGACTAGGAGGAGAAGTGCCAGCACCAGAGGTACCTCGCCGGAGGCTGCAGTACTGTAAGTACCACTCACGCAACTGCTCCGAGGAGAGGTCTCGTGCAGGTGGAGTACCCTCAGGACCAGCACCGCCAGAGGCAGAACTCCAAGGCCCAGCACCCCCAGGCTCAGCACCCCCAGTCACCGCACCCCCAGGCTCAGTACCCCCAGTGTCCGCACCCCCAGGCCCAGCACCCTCAGTGTCCGCACCCCCAGGCTCAGCACCCCCAGAGTCCGCACCCCCAGGCTCAGCACCCCCAGCAGGACGAGAGTCGACAGCAGCCTCAACAGGCTCGACCGGGTCTACCTAAGACACACCTGAGGGAGCGGCACCCTGAGGGGGGAGGGGGTCTACGACAGCAGCACCTGGCGCGAGGAAGAGAGGCGGGGGTGGGAGCGGGGCAGTGCGGTAGGGGAAGAGGCGGTAGTAGGGGACAGACTCGTCAAAAGTGACGTCCTGAGAGGGCAAGACCCGGCGCGAGGTGGCGTGGTAAAACTGCCAACCAGGCGCGTCCGGAACAAAGCCGAGGAAGACGCAGGGAACAGCACGAGAGGAGAGCTTGTCCGCAGACGAATCGCGGACAAAAGCTCGAGATCCCCAGACTCGGAAACGCGACGCATCGCCAACCTCCCCCGTCCACAGCAGTGTGGGCGAGGTCTCCGGCAAGGAGACACGGGGCCAGAGGTTGAGCTGATGCGCAGCGTACCGGACCGCAAACGGCCACAGAAAGTGGGGGGCAGCCACATGGATCAGGGAGGTACGAGCGACCTCCATGACCAGGCCAATGCGGCGCTCCGCAACCCCATTCTGCTGTGGAGAGGCCGGAAGCGTGAACGACTGCTCAATGCCGTGCTCAGCACAGTAAGCTGCCAAGAGGTCGGAGGAGAACTCACCACCTCTGTCAGAGTGCAAGCGCAGGACAGGAAAGTCCGAGCGGAAACGCTCGCTGAGCTGGAGACGAGCTCTGCGGATCCAAGGGATCAAAACATCAGGGACCTCACCCTTGGTGCGCAAGGGGAAGACCGTGGTGTAGCGCGAGTAGTCGTCAACAACGATCAGGAAGTACCTCTCCTGACCCTGACCACGGACGCGGGCTGGGCCCCACACGTCCATGTGGAGCGTCTGCAAAGGAGCAGTCGTTGGGGGAAAAGAGGAGGAGTGAGGAGCGGCGCGCTGCCGTTGCTCGACACAGGGAAGGCAGGGAGGAGCAGGCGAGGGTGGGAGGGGAGGGAGGACCTTGGGAAGACCAGAGACAAGGTACCGGGAGTGCATGGCACGAAGGCGCTGCACAGACGGGTGGCCAAGTCGGTGGTGCCAGAGGACAGTCTCGTGCGCTAGAGAGCGACACGAGCAGGGGGCAGACAGCTGACCTGACGCGGACGCAAACGCAGACGCAGACGCAGCTACCTGAGGGGAGGCAGTAGTCAGTGTGTACAGGTCCGACCCCGGCTGCCGGGTGAAGGTAGCCTAAGTGACGGCCCGTACGAGCACACGTGCAGTGTGTCACACGCTCGTAGGCAGGGGTGAACTGGTGAACACCCCCGTCCTGGAGAGCACAACCTGCCACCAAGTTCGTAGAGAACGAGGGGAGGTGGAGACCTGACAGTGTGCCCGACGGGACCGCAGGACAGGGAAGGACAGTGGAGGAGGTCGCAATGACCGGACCCCCAGAGGGGTCAGCAAGGGAGACAGCAACTGGCCGAGCAAGGGGCTCAAGGGCAGTGCGGTCACGAAAGAAACAGCGAGAGGCACCTGAATCCAGTGTGAAGGTGTGCAGCGCTGCAGTCGACACCGTACCAGGGGGGGCAGACACGCACGCACCTAGGGCAGCAGCCTCACCAGCACCTGGGGTAGCAGACACGTGAGTACCTGGAGCAGCAGACGCACTAGTCCTAATGCCCGGGTCGGGCGGGACACTCAGGTACTCAGAACCCTCTCCACTAGTAGACATCACATACATGGCAGAGAGAATAGCATCAAAGTCTAGAGCATAGATGTCGATCCCCTTCTTCAGGAGATCAAGCCAGCGGGGCAGCTCAGTGGCCTGAGGGAACTGAACACGCCAAGCGTCGCTCAGACGAGCGAAGCAACGCTGTGTGGCGTGCGGTCCTCCACACGGCTGGCCAGTGCGGTCACTAGTGCGAATGACGTACGTGCAGCTAAGGCCACCCCCCCCCCCCCCCCCCGTGCTGAGAGTACCACTCACGGACCTCCTGGGGCGAGGGAGTGTGCTGCGGTCCCTGGCCTCCGCCAGTGCCCCCACGACCACCACCGCCGCTGCCACCTCCTCAACCACCCCAACCCCGGCCGCCGCCTCGTCCACCGCCACCCCCACTACCTCCTCCGCCCCGGCCACCTCCCCCGCCGCTGCCGCCACCCCCACCACCGCTGCCACCTCCCCCACCCGCGCCACCCCCCCCGCCACCACCTCCCCCACCACCGCCACCCCCGCTGTCACCACTACCGCCCTTGCCCCCTTTGCCCTTGCCGCTGCGGCGCCCGCTCAAAGCAGACGCAGTCCCGACCTTCTCAGCACCAAGGAGGTCAACAGCAGCAGCAGAGGCGACAGAGGGAAGAAGGGGGGAGGGAGAACACCCCTCAAAGAACGGGGTACGGGGGTCACCGCGAGAGGCACCTACAGCGACTATGCTAGTCTCGGCTGCAAGGAGTTCCTTCTCGAGGAGGGCAATGGTGAGCTCGGTGGGGCAGCGAGCGAGGACGTGGTCCCTGACTGAGCGCAGCGAGTCAGGGAGGCGCGTGACCAGGTGGTAGAGAGTGATCCAGAGCGGGGGTGGGTTCGTGGCAAGGAACTCATCAGGCATAGCGGCGCGGAAGCGAGCCTCACTAGTGCGGAGGTGGGTAATGAGGTCAGCGACAGTGTGGAAGGAAGCTAAGTCGGGGAACAGGTAGGGAAGAGAGAGACGGCCTAGAGCGGCAGAGGCCGGTGAGGAGTAGCGGGCAACGACAGCAGTGTACAGTGCCTGTGCAGTCTTGTGCTGCCCAAAGTGCTCGCGCTCATCTATCGGCAGAGAGTTGCGAATAGCGAAGCGAGCATGGGCGTCACGAGTCTGCCACTGTGAGCGAGCAGTGCTGTCAGCAGTAGCAGCAGGAGCAGTAGCGTGGCCTAAGGCGTGATCGTATAGCGAGATGTCTTCCTTGGCAGTGAGCTGTAGGAAGAGGTGTAGGTCATCAAGCCAGGTGTCGAACTTCACTGGGCGGCCCTCAGCATCGAAGGCTAGCACAGGAGGGCTAGCCATGGTAGCAGCAGTAGTAAAAGCAGAAGGAGCAGTAGGGTAGGTAGGGCGGCGCGGCTCGGTACAGGTAGGGCGGCGCGGCTCGGTATAGGTAGGGCGGCGCGGCTCGGGTCGGGCGGCTCTGTTCGGGCGGCTCGGTTCCGTTAGGGCCGGGCTGTTCGGTGTGGGCGGCTCGTTCTGGGTGGGGCCGTTCGAGGCCGCTAAGGGCGAGCGCGGGGAGCAGGTGGGGGTAAGCGCGGGGCCGACGCGGGCTGATAGGGGTAGGGACGGGGCCGACGCGGGCCTTAAGGGGCAGGGACGGGGCCGTCGCGGGCCTCTAGGGGTAGGGACGGGGCCGTCGCGGGCCTCTAGGGGTAGGGACGGGGCCGTCGCGGGCCACTAGGGGTAGGGACGGGGCCGTCGCGGGCCACTAGGGGTAGGGACGGGGCCGTCGTGGGCCTCTAGGGGTAGGCGCGGGGCCGACGCGGGCCTCTAGGGTAGGCGCGGGGCCGACGCGGGCCTCTAGGGGTAAGCGCGGGGCCGACGCGGGCCTAGAAGGAACGAGCTGGGGGCCGGCGCGGGCCTCTAGGGTTAGGCGCGGGGCCGATTCGGGGCCTCTAGGTGCAAAAACGCGGGGCCGACAGGGCCTGTAGAGGCGTGAACGCCGAGGCGCCCTAGGGTAGGTAGGCAGATAGGCAGGTAGGTAGTGGTGGGCCCTTAGAAAAAACGGTCCTAGGAAGGACCTGCTCTGATACCATGTTGAACAAGGATGAATGAACTAACAGTGAAATGAGTACAAGTATGAAAACCTAGAAATGTGTACCCCCTATAGGCTAACCCACTGTAGCCTAAACAACTACAACAACATATATAATGTTTGACACCAGTACCTCCAGCATGAGCACCTCCAGCACCTCCGGTACCTCTAGCTCCAGAAGGACCACCAGCACCTCCAGCACCTCGAGTAGCAACAGCACCACCAGGTCCGCCAGCTCCAGCACCTCCAGCACCTCCGGTACCTCCAGCTCTAGCAGGACCACCAGCACCTCTACACCTCGAGTACCAGCAGCACCACCAGCTCCGGCAGCTCCAACACCTCCAGTACGAGCACCTCTAGGACCAGCAGCTCCAGCGCCTCCAACTCCAGTGCCTCCAGCGGCAGTGTCTCTAGCGGCAGGCCCCCTAGCTCCAGCAGCGCCACTCCGAAGGCGGGTGCGAGGAGCAAACCACTCCCGCAGCTGCAGTGGAGTGAGAGGCTCCAGATATGTGATCAGAGACGCCGTGTCTAGAATCACTTAGTAGGAACAGCTTTAAGTCATCAAGCCACGTATCGGACTAGATCGGACGGCCCTGCGGATCGAATGTGAGGACGCTGAGAGTAACCATAGCGGGCAGAGTAGGGTGGCGTGCGAGCAGCAGGGCAGCACTCAAGCACTAGGGAAGCACACGGGGCAGGGCGGGGCGGCGTACGGCTAGGGCAGGGCGGCGCAACTGGCAGGGTAGGGCGGCGACAAGCAGGGCGGTGCGCGGGCAGGGCAGGGCGGTGGCCAGCAAGGCGGCGCGCGGGCAGGGCAGGGCAGGGCAGGGCGGCGGCCAGTAGGGCGGCACGCGGGCAAGGCAGGGCAGGGCGGCAGCTAGGATGGCAGGGCAGGGCAGGGCAGGGCGGCGCGGCGGCCAGCAGGGCGGCGCGCAGGCAGGGCAGAGCGGTGCGGCGGCCAATAGGGCGGCGCGCAGGCAGGGCAGGGCGATACGGCCAGCAGGGCGGCGCGCGGGCAGGGCAGGGCGTGCGCGGGCGGCGTGACGTAAGGCTGGGCAGGGCGTGCGCAGGCAGCGCGACGCGGGGCAGGACGTGCGCCTGGTAGCGCGACACAGGGGAGGGCGTGTGCCGAGTAGCGTGACGCAGGGCAGGGCGGGGCGTGTGCGGGCAGCGCGATGCAGGGCATGGAGTGAGCGGGGCAGCGCGACACAGGGCAGGGCGGGGCGTGTGCGGGCAGCGGACGCAGGGCAGGGCGTGCGCGGGGCGGCGTGATGTGAAGTGGGGCGCGTGTGGGCAGCGCGACGCGGGGCAGGGCAGGGCGCACGCTGGCGGCGCGATGCGGGGCAGAGCAGGGCGCGCGCAGGCAGCGCGATGCGGGGCAGGGCAGGGCAGGGCACGCGCGGGCAGCGCGACGCGGGGCAGGGCAGGGTGTGCGCGGGCGGCGCGACGCAAGGCAGGGCACGCGTGGGGCGGCATAACGCAAGGCAGGGCAGGGCAGCACGGCTTGTGGGCAGCGCGACGAACAGGGTGGGCCGCTATGGGCAGGGCAACGCGCTACAGGCATGGAACTGTACGGTGGGCCCTAAAAAACAAAACGGTCATGGAACAAGACCTGCTCTGAAACCATGTCAGAACACTAAGCAAGAATGAATGCATTGAGTAAGAATTTGGTACAAGTACTAACCCTAATTGGGTTGTACTCCTTATGGGCTGCCCCACTACAGCCTACACAACATATACAATATAATAGTTCGACACCAACGACTTCCTTCGCCTAAGCTTTTCGTCGCGTTTTAATCCCAAAGTTATTAACCTCGCCATTCCCTAACATATTTAGGCTAACGGGTCTGGCACTTGGAATCAGAGCAACCGCGCGGAGCTGTCAAAGTATGCTTGTTGTTGGAATATGAAGAGAATAAAGTTTGACATTCCCGTAGGTGCATCTATGTCGCACCCGTCACTATCGAAGAGGCGCTAGCAGCAGTATCGGATCAGCCCGTATCAAGGGCAGGAAGGTCAACAGTCGCAAGAGTCAATTGTCGGGACTGTTAACCATCTGGACCGACGATTGACTCACCTTCGAGGAATGGCAAAAGGCGTAACCCTCTTTATGATTACACGCAGCGACTCGGTAACAAGAAGAAGTGCAATAGTCAAGAGTCAGTGTAGAATTGTATGTAAAGCAGTTAAAATGAGGGAATGTACCTCTCAGAGTACATGGCTAACTAGATCAAAGTAATCTATGTCATTTATTGTGTGTGTAATCTATGTTTTAATCAATTTTGTCATTTACATTCACTATGATCAAAGTTCCTACTACAAGACTTTCGCTACCAACTCTCTTAGGCATTCCTATGATTTCCAAGAGATTATTACTCTAACATGGTGCTCCCAGTGCTCTGGTCGGTGTCTCCCGGGCGCAACGTAGCGTGCCAAGATGTTAAGAGGGTAGGCAAGGTCAGGTATAGTGCAGGTCATCGGGTACCTAAAGCAGCCCACAAGCTCTAGATATGGGCCACTCGGCTCTACGGACTCGTCCAAAGGTGGAGGTGAGAGCGAGTGATAGGTAGGCAGAGGAGTGGACTATAGCGAGTAGTACCGTAAGCCGAAGCGGTGAAAGACCTGGTGCACCATGTGTGACTGAGTTAGGGTGATGGTGCGCCGTGCTGTGTCTTGGGTGATATGCAAGCCAAGATAGCTGCGCAGCTCATCCAGGTCTGTCCACGTATGTCTCTTCTGCAGCTCCAACTTCACACGGGCCAGTGCCTCAGTGTATGCAGTGGCAAAAACCAAGTCGTCGACGTACAGGAGGATGTAGAAAAGCGACAGTGAAATGTCGGTGCGCAGAAACAGCGACCGGTCAGTAGTCGAAGGAGCAAACCCAAGAGTCGCAAGTGTTGTCCTCAGTGTGTCAGGCCACTCAAAAGGCGCCTGGCAAAGACCGTAGACTGGCCGCCGGAGGCTCCACTGGGTACCTGCAGGAAATGACCCAGTGAAGCCAGGTGGGCAGCGCAGTCAGATCTCCTCGTGCAGAGTGCCCTATAAGAAAGTGTCAAACATTGTATGATGTGCTTGTTTAGGCTACAGTGGGTTAGCCTATAGTGGGTACACATTTCTAGGGTTAGGTTTGACCTATTTGTACCCAACACTCATTCTAGTCATTCATTCTCGTTTCTGATTCTGACATGGTATTACGAGCCTAGGTTCCACCTAGGACCGAAACGATAGGGCCCACCGTTTCCGCTAGCCGCGCCCTCGTGCGCCGCCTTTTTTTTTTTTTTCCTGCGCCTCGAGCGCCTCGTTCTTAAGGCCCCCTAAGGCCCTCTCGCGTCGCCCCTTAAGGCCCCTCACGGCCCCTCGCGTCGCCCTCTTAAGGCCCCTTACGGCCCGGCGCTAGCCTCTCAAGGCCCCGTGTGGCCCCGCGCTAGCCTCTCACGGCCCCCGATCGGCCCCGCGCTAGCCTCCTAAGGCCCCCGTCGGCCCCGCGCTAGCCCCGCGCTAGCCTCCTAAGGCCCCCGATCGGCCCCGCGCTAGCCTCCTAAGGCCCCCGTCGGCCCCGCGCTAGCCCCTCGCTAGCCTCCTAAGGCCCCCGATCGGCCCCGCGCTAGCCTCCTAAGGCCCCCGTCGGCCCCGCGCTAGCCCCCTAAGGCCCCCGTCGGCCCCGCGCTAGCCTCTCACGGCCTCGCCCTCGCCCTGGACGGCCCCGCGCTCTCACTTAGCAGCCCCACCCGGCCCCGCGCTCGCCCCTCTAGGACCGAGCCGAACCGCGCGACCCGACCGAGCCGCGCGACCCGGCCGAGCCGCGCCGCCCTAGCCGAGCCGCGCCGCCCTAGCCGAGCCGCGCCGCCCTAGCCGAGCCGCGCCGCTCTACTGCTACTACCACTGCTGCTACTGCTACTCCTGCTACTACTACTGCTGCCACTGCTACTGCTTCAGCTATGGCTAGCCCTACAGTTCTCTCGTTCGATACTGAGGGCCGCCCGATTAAGTTTGATACCTGGCTCGATGATCTGCACCTGTTCCTCCAGCTCACTGCCAGAGAGGATATCTCGCTGTACGATCACGCACTAGGCACAGTCCCTGCTCCTGCTACTACTGCTACCGCTACTGCTCGCTCGCAGTGGCAGACTCGCGATGCCCACGCCCGCTTTGCCATTCGCAACTCCCTGCCAGTCGATGAGCGTGAGCACTTCGGCCAGCATCAGACTGCGCAGGCCCTGTACACTGCTGTAGTTGCGCGCTACTCCTCCACGGCCTCAGCTGCACTAGGCCGTCTCTCCCTTCCCTACCTGTTCCCCGACCTGTCCGCTTTCCAGACAGTCGCTGACCTCATCACTCACCTCCGTACTAGTGATGCCCGCTTCCGTGCAGCCATGCCCGCTGAGTTTCTTGCCTCCAACCCTCCCCCGCTCTGGCTCACTCTCTACCACCTAGTCACCCGCCTCCCTGACACTCTGCGTACAGGCAGGGACCACTTCCTAGCTCGCTGCCCCACTGAGCTCACCATTGCCGCCCTAGAGAAGGAACTACTTGCAGCTGAGAAGAGTATTGTAGCTGTAGGTGCCTCTCGTGGCGACCCCCGCACCCCTTTCTTCGAGGGGTGTTCCCCCTCCCCCCTCCTCCCCTCTGTCACCTCTGCTGCTGCTGTCGACCTTCTTGGTGCTGAGCAGGTCGGCTCTGCGTCCGCTCCCAGCGGGCGCCGCAGCGGCAAGGGCAGGGGAGGCAAGGGCGGTGGGGGTGACGGCGGGGGAGGCGGTGGTGGGGGTGGTGGCAGCGGCGGGGGCGGTGGCGGGGCTGGAGGGGCTAGTGGCAGCGGTGGGGGTGGTGGAGGCAGCGGCGGCGGCGGTGGCCGGGGTGGGGGCGGTGGTGGTGGCGGCAGTGGACGTGGCGGCGGCAGGGGCGGTGGTGGTCGTGGTGGAGGCGGCGGTGGTGGTCGTGGAGGCTCTGGCACTGGCCAGAGTGCGCAGCACCCTCAGTCCTCCCAGGAGCTTCGTGAGTGGTACTTACAGCACGGGGGTGGGGGGGGTAGCCTTAGCTGCACGTACGTCATCCGCACTGGTCGCCGCAAGGGACAGACGTGCGGGAGGGCGCACACTGCGCAGCGCTGCTTCTCTCGCCTAGATGATGCTTGGCGTGCTCAGTTTCCTGACGCTCCTGAGCTCCCTCAGTGGACTGATCTCCTCAAGAAGGATATCGATATCTATGCTCTTGATTTTGATGTTATTCTCAAAGCAATGTATGCATTGACTATTAGTGGAGAGGAGGACCAGTACCTGAGTGTTCCGCCTGACCCAGGCATCCGCACGAGTGAGGCTGCCGCCCTAGGTGCTTGCGTGTCTGCTACCCCAGGTACTGGTGAGGCTACTGCTCTAGGTGCTTGTGTGTCCGCCACCCCAGGTACTACTGAGTCCACTGAGGCACTGCACACCTTCACTCTAGACTCAGGCGCTTCGCGCTGTTTCTTTCGTGACCGCACTGCTCTTGAGCCCCTTGCTCGACCAGTCGCTGTCTCGCTCGCTGACCCCTCTGGGGGTCCGGTTATTGCGACCTCCTCCACCCTCCTTCCTTGTCCTGCTGTCCCGTCGGGCACACTGTCAGGTCTCCACCTCCCCTCGCTCTCTACGAACTTGGTGGCGGGTTGTGCGCTTCAGGATGGGGGTGTTCACCAGTTCACCCCTGCCTACGAGCGCGTGACACACTGCACGTGTGCTCGGACGGGCCGTCACCTGGCTACCTTCACTCGGCAGCCGGGGTCGGACCTGTACACACTGACCACTGAGTCCCCTCAGGTAGCGGCGTCTGCGTCTGCGTCAGGTCAGCTGTCTGCCCCCTGCTCGTGTCGCTCTCTAGCGCACAAGACTGTTCTCTGGCACCACCGACTTGGTCACCCGTCAGTGCAACGCCTTCGGGGCATGCACGCCCGGTACCTTGTCTCTGGTCTTCCTCGGGTACTCCCTCCCCTCCCACCCTCCCTTGCTCCTCCTTGTCTTCCCTGTGTCGAGGGGCGGCAGCGCGCTGCCCCTCACTCCTCCTCGTTCCCCCTGACGACTGCTCCTTTGCAGACGCTCCACATGGACGTGTGGGGCCCAGCCCGCGTCCGTGGTCAGGGCCAGGAGAGGTACTTCTTGATCGTCGTTGACGACTACTCGCGCTACACCACGGTCTTCCCCTTGCGCACCAAGGGTGAAGTCCCTGATGTCCTGATCCCTTGGATCAGGAGAGCACGTCTTCAGCTGCGAGAGCGTTTTCGCTCGGAGTTTCCTGTCCTGCGCTTGCACTCTGACAGAGGTGGCGAGTTCTCCGACCTCTTGGCAGCCTACTGTGCTGAGCACGGCATTCGCCAGTCGTTCACGCTTCCGGCCTCTCCACAGCAGAATGGGGTTGCTGAGCGCCGCATTGGCTTGGTCATGGAGGTCGCTCGTACCTCCTTAGTCCACGCGGCTGCCCCCCACTTTCTGTGGCCGTTTGCGGTCCGGTACGCTGCGCATCAGCTCAACCTCTGGCCCCGTGTCTCCGCTCCGGAGACCTCGCCCACACTGCTGTGGACGGGGGAGGTTGGCGATGCGTCACGCTTCCGTGTCTGGGGATCCCGAGCTTTTGTTCGCGACACGTCTGCGGACAAGCTCTCCTCCCGCACTGCTCCCTGTGTTTTTCTTGGCTTTGCCCCGGATGCGTCTGGCTGGCAGTTTTACCACCCCGCCTTGCACCGCGTCTTCCCCTCTCAGGACGTCACTTTTGACGAGTCCGTGCCCTTCTACCGCCTCTTCCCCTACCGCACTGCCCCGCTCCCTCCCCCGCCTCTCTTCCTCGCGCCAGGTGCTGCAGTGGTAGACCCCCTCCCCCCTCAGGGTGCCGCTCCCTCAGGTGTCTCTCAGGTAGACCCGGTTGAGCCTGCCGAGGTAGCTGTCGACTCGCGTCCTGCTAGAGGTGCTGAGCCTGAGCGTGCGGAGCCTGAGCGTGCGGAGCCTGAGCGGGCGGAGCCAGGGGGTGCTGAGCCTGGGGGTGTTGAGACTGGGGGTGCTGAGCCTGGGGGTGCTGAGTCTGGAGGTACTGAGACAGGGGGTGCTGAGCCTGGGGGTGCTGGGTCTGGGGGTACTGAGCCTGGTTGTGTTGCAGTTGACTGTGAGGCGCCTGGAGGACCTCCCTCTTCGCAGCAGCTCCGTGAGTGGTACTCACGGTACTGCAGCCTCCGGCGGGGTGCGTCTCGGGCTCGTGGTGCTACTGGAGTTGGTACTCGTGTTTCCCCACCACGGCGGGAGCCGCCCTCTTCCCCACAGCTTCGAGAGTGGTACGCTTGGCACATCAGTCTCCGGAGTGGAGCTGCTGGTGCTGGGGTCCCCGGAGTTGACGCTGCTGCGGGTGCTGCGGACCCTGGTGCTGGAGGTGTTGCTGCTGCTGGCGGTGCTGCTGGAGGTGCTGCTCGTACTGAGGACCCTGGTGCTGGAGGTGCTGCTGCTGCTGGTGGTGCTGCTGCTGGAGGTGCTGCTGCTGCTGCTGGAGTGGAGGACCCGGAGGGTGGAGCTTCTGCTGGTGCTGAGGACCCTGCCGCTGAAGCTTCTGCTGGTTCGAGAGTTGCTGCACGGCCACGGCCGTACTTCGTTCCGCTCCTTCAGCAGGTTCTTAGTCAGTGTCCTCCTCTCGCCTTAGAGTGTCCTCCGTCTGTCCAGTCACAGCCACAGTTACCGACTGCCTCCCCACTCCCTGTGCCTACTCCGTACACTGGTCCGACTGCAGGTCTAGCTGAGAGACGTGAGCCTACTTCACGTCCTGTGTCCCCTGCGTCTCGTCGAGCGTCGCCTGTTCGTGTTGCTACCACTGCTAGTCGTGTCCAGCGTCAGCGTCCTCCTGCTGTCCCAGGCACTCACCAGATGGCGCTTCGTCAGTCCACTGCTCCGCAGCGTGTCGCTCTCCCGTCGCCTCCTGCGTCCTCTCTTCCTGCGCTTGCTGACCCGGAGTCAGACACCCTTCGCGCTGCCAGTCCTACTGTCACACGTCTCCTCGCTATGGTTGTCACTGACCCTTCCTTTGAGTCCGCTGCTGCGTCTGCCTTAGTCACTGAGCTTGTCGACTTTGCAGCTGCGTGTCATCTAGACTACGCTGCGAGTCTTGTTGCTGAGTCTGAGTCTGTCTGTCCTCCGTCCGTCGGGGGTGAGTGTGCTCTTGGCACGGACGTTCTTGAGGACAGGCAGGAGGAGGTTGGTTGCCTTGCCGCTGCTTTGCCCCATCTCGTGTCCATGCTCGTTGCCCCTGAGGGAGACCCGGATGCACCAGACATCCCGACCCCACGCTCTTACGCAGAGGCGATGGCCGGTCCCTACTCCTCTCAGTGGCAGTCAGCCATGGACACAGAGATGGCTTCCTGGAAGTCCACTGGCACCTACGTCGACGAGGTTCCCCCACCTGGGGCGAACATCGTCAGTGGCATGTGGATTTTCAGGGTGAAGCGGCCGCCGGGCTCTCCGCCTGTCTTCAAGGCGCGTTACGTTGCACGAGGCTTCAGTCAGCGAGAGGGAGTTGACTTCTTCCAGACCTTCTCCCCGACCCCGAAGATGACCACTCTTCGGGTTCTGCTACACGTCGCCGCTCAGCGTGACTACGAGCTCCACTCTCTAGACTTCAGCACAGCTTTCTTGCAGGGCAGCCTGCACGAGGAGATCTCGCTGCGCCGCCAACCTGGCTTCACTGGGTCGTTCCCTCCTGGTACCCAGTGGAGCCTCCGGCGGCCAGTCTACGGTCTCCGCCAGGCGCCACGTGAGTGGCACGACACAGTGAGGACTACACTTGCGGCTCTTGGGTTCGCTCCTTCTACTGCTGACCCGTCGCTGTTTCTACGCACCGACCCCTCGCTGCCGCCGTTCTACATCCTTGTGTACGTCGACGACTTGGTCTTTGCCACTTCTGACACAGTTGGTCTCGCTCACGTGAAGTCCGAGCTGCAGAAGAGACACATGTGCACAGACCTGGGTGAACTGACAAGCTATCTTGGCTTGCGGATCACCCGGGACAGAGCACGGCGCACCATCACCTTGACTCAGTCACACATGGTGCAGCAGGTCCTTCAGCGCTTCTGGTTCACGTACTCCTCGCCTCAGTCCACTCCTCTGCCTACGGGACACTCGCTCTCAGCTCTGCCTTCGGATGAGTCCGTAGAGCCGAGTGGTCCGTATCCAGAGCTTGTGGGCTGCCTCATGTACCTGATGACCTGCACTCGACCTGACCTTGCATACCCTCTCAGCATCTTAGCACGCTATGTCGCTCCCGGCCGTCACCGGAAGGAGCACATGGATGCAGCTAAGAGGGTGTTGCGCTACTTGTGCAGTACGTCGGGCATGGGGCTAGTGCTTGGAGGGCGAGACCGGCCTGTTCTCACTGGGCACTCAGACGCTTCCTGGGCAGACGACCAGGCTACTCAGCGGTCGTCCCAGGGTTACACCTTCAGTCTTGGCTCTGGCTCTGTCTCTTGGCGTTCTACTCGCTCTTCTTCTGTTCTCAGCTCCAGCTGTGAGGCTGAGATCTACGCCACGGCCATGGCTGCCCAGGAGCTTCGCTGGCTCACCTACCTGCTGACTGACCTTGGAGAGCAGCCTCGTTCTCCTCCAGTGCTGTACGTCGACAACAAGGCCACCATTGCCTTGTGTGGGGAGCACAGACTGGAGCACAGGACGAAGCACATTGCTCTGCGCTACTTTCTTGCTCGAGAGCTGCAGCAGCGAGGTCAGCTTTGTCTGCGTTACGTGGCCACTCGGGCCAACACTGCTGACGTGTTCACCAAGGCGCTTCAGCCTTGTGACCATCAGCGCTTCTGTACTGTTCTAGGCCTCGTGCCTACTGTCCCTCATTTGCTCACTTCTTGACTTTGCTTGTACAGTGATCTCTATATATATATACCTGCATGCTTACTCTTGCTAGGTTGTGATTACTGTATCTCTTGTTCTTTTATAAATCTGCATGTGAACTGGTCTTGTGACCGCTTGCTTGTGCTCGGAACTTGTGTGGTATCCTTGAGATCCACCCTGAGCTTTGTTTTGCTTTGACTGGTCTTGTGACCCCTTGTTCTCCCCCACTTTGCCTATGGGGGTGTGTCAAACATTGTATGATGTGCTTGTTTAGGCTACAGTGGGTTAGCCTATAGTGGGTACACATTTCTAGGGTTAGGTTTGACCTATTTGTACCCAACACTCATTCTAGTCATTCATTCTCGTTTCTGATTCTGACAGAAAGCTATGCTGAAGTCAAGAGAGTGAAGCTCGTAGTCACGTTGAGAAGCGATCTGCAGCAGCACCCAAAGAGTTGTCATCTTCGGAGTAGGGGAGAAGGTCTGGAAGAAGTCAACTCCGTGTCGCTGACCAAAGCCTCGTGCAACGTAACGAGCCTTGAAGACAGACGGAGAACCCGGCGGCCGCTTCACCATGAAAATCCACATGACATTGACTATGTTCGCCCCAGGAGGGGGAATTGCGTCGAAGTAAGTGTGTGTGGACTTCCAGGAGGCCATCTCTGCGTCCATGGCTGTCTGCCACGGAGAGAAGTAGGGACTCGTAATTGTCTCTGCATAAGAGCGCGGGGTCAGGACGTCCAGTGCATCCGGGTCTCCCTCATGTGCAAGTAGCATGGATACGAGATGAGGTACAGCAGCTGCAAGACACTTAAAGTCCTCCAACCTGTCCTCAAGGACGTTCGTGCCAAGAGCACACTCACCCCCAACAGACGGAGGACAGACAGACTCAGACTCAGCAACAAGACTAGCAGCATAGTCAACAAGCTCAGCAACTAGGGCAGACGCAGTAGAGGACTCAAACGAAGGGTCGGTGACAACAGTGGCTAGAAGACGTGTGACTGTAGGACAAGCAGCACGAGCCAAGTCAGACTCAGGGTCTGGACCGTCAGCAAGAGAGGACGTAGGAGGAGACGGCAGGGGAACTCGTAGTGGAACAGAGGAAGGACGAAGTGCCATAGTGTGAGTGCCGAGGACAGGGGGAGGACGCGGAAAAGGAACACGCCGACCAGTGGGAGCAGCGTGAACAAGCGAGGCAGGACGAGACTCAGGCTCACGCCGCTTTGTAAGAGAGTCTGTCCGCTCAGTGCAAGGAGAAGGAGCAGGCAGTGGGGAGTCTGGCTGTAACTGTGGCTGCAACTGGTCAGGCGGTGGACACAGTAGAGGTGGAGTAGGGCCAGCAGAAGACGAGAGACTAAGAACCCGGCGAAACAGTGGAACAAAGTACGAGCGACCTCCATGACTAAGCCAATGCGGCGCTCAGTAGCCCCATTCTGCTTCATAGAGGCTGGAAGCGTGAACGACTGGCAGATGCCCTCCCCACGACGAAAGTCCTGAAAGAGGTCGGAGGCGAACTCACCACCTCTGTCTAAGTGCAGACGCAGGACAAGAAGGTCCTCGCGGAACCGCTCGCGGAGCTGGAGATGGACAGCGCGGATTCAAGGGATCAAAACATCAAGGTCCCCCTTGTTCCGGAAGGGGACGACCGTGGTGTAACGCGAGTAGTCGTCAACAACCAGCAGAAAGAATCGCTCGCGGCACTGTCCACGGACGCGGGATGGGCCCCACATGTCGATGTGGAGAGTATGCAGGGGAGCAGACGTCAGGGGAAACGAGGAGGAGTGAGGAGCGGCACGCTGCCGCCCCTCGACACAGGGAAGGCAGGGAGGGGCAGGCGAGGGTGGGAGGGGAGGCAGAGACCTGGGAAAGCCAAAGACAAGGAGGCCCGAGTGCATGCCACGAGGCGTGGCAGGGAGGGGTGTGTGAAATAACGAGGAATGAAATGACTAGGCAAGACGTGGGTACAAGTAGGAAACCTAGAAATGTTGTACCCTAAAGTGTCTACCCCACTACAGCCTAGATAGATCACAGCATACAAGTTTGACACACCCCCATAGGCAAAGTGGGGGAGAACAAGAGGTCACAAGACTAGTCAAGCAAAGCATAGCAAGCTCAGGGTGGATCACAACGTCACAACACATTTCGAGCACACGTTCAAGGCCACAAGGCCAGTTCACATGTAGGATTATATATAAAGGTAAACAAGCAAGTGCAGGTATAGAAAGATCACAGTACAAGCAAGGTCAAGAAGTCAACAAGTGAGGCCAAGTAGGCACAAGACCTAGCATCGTACAAAAACGTTGATGATCGCAAGGCTGAAGTGCCTTGGTAAAGATATCAGCAGTGTTGGCCCGAGAGGCCATGTAAGCAAGGCGCAGCTACCCACGTTGCTGCAGCTCACGAGCAAGGAAGTAGCGAAGAGCAATGTGCTCCAGTCTGTGCTCCAGTCTGTGCTCCCGACACAAGGCCAACATGGCCTTGTTGTCTACGTATAGAACTGGAGGATAACGAGGCGGTTCTCCTAGGTGAGTCAGCAGGTAGGTGAGCCAGCGAAACTCCTGTGCAGCCATGGCCCCTACGTAGATCTCAGCCTCACAGCTGGAGCCGAGAACAGAAGATGAGCGGGTAGACTGCCACGAAACAGAGCCGGAACCAAGGCTGAAGGTGTAACCTTGTGACGACCGCTGCGTAGCCTGGTCGTCAGCCCAAGAAGCGTCTCCGTGACCAGTGAGGACCACTGGACTCCGCCCTCCAAGCACAAGCCCCATGCCCGACGTACTACACAAGTAGCGCAACACCCTCTTCGCTCCAGCCATGTGCTCTGGTCTGTGTCTCCCACGAGCAACATAGCGTTCCAAGATGCTAAGAGGGTATGCAAGGTCAGGTCGAGTGCAGGTCATCAGGTACATGAGGCAGCCAACAAGCTCTGGGTACGGGCCACTCGGCTCTACAGACTCATCCGAAGGCAGAGCTGAGAGCAAGTAGCTAGTAGACAGAGGAGTGGCCTAAGGCGAGGAGTACGTGAAGTCGAATAGCTGAAGGACCTGCTGCACCATGTGTGACTGAGTCAGGGTAATGGTGCACTGTGCTCTGTGCCGGGTGATCTGCAAGCCAAGGTAGCTGCGCAGTTCACCCAGGTCTATGCACGTGTGTCTCTTCTACAGCTCGGACTTCACGTGGGCGAGTCCAGCAGTGTCAGCAGTAGCAAAGACCAAGTCGTCGACGTACACGAGGATGTAGAACGGCGGCAAAGAGGTGTCGGTGCGTAGAAACAGCGACGGGTCGGCAGTAGAAGGAGCAAACCCAAGAGCCGCAAGTGTAGTCCTCAGTGTGTCGTGCCACTCACGGGGCGCCTGGCGGAGACCGTAGACTGGCCGCCGGAGGCTCCACTGGGTACCAGGAGGAAACGACCCAGTGAAGCCAGGTGGGCGGCGCAGCCAGATCTCTTCGTGCAGGCTGCCCTATAGGAAAGCAGTGCTGAAGTTTAGAGAGTGAAGCTCGTGGTCACGCTGAGCGGCTATGTGCAGCAGCACCCGAAGAGTGGTCATCTTCGGGGTGGGAGAGAAGGTCTGAAAGTAGTCAACTCCCTGCCGCTGACTGAAGCCTCGAGCCACGTAACGCCCCTTGAAGACAAGCGGAGAACTCGGCGGCCGCTTCACCCTGAAAATCCACATGCCACTGACGATGTTCGCCCCAGGTGGGGGAACCTCGTCGACGTAGGTGCCTGTGGACTTCCAGGAAGCCATCTCTGCGTCCATGGCTGACTGCCACTGAGAGGAGTAGGGACCCTCTATCGCCTCTACGTAAGAGCGCGGAGTCGGGATGTCTGGTGCATCCGGGTCTCCCTCAGGGGCAATCAGCATGGATACGAGATGAGGCAAAGCAGCAGCAAAACACTGGAACTCCTCCTGCCTGTCCTAAAGGACGTCCGTGCTAAGAGCACAATCACCCCCGACGGACGGAGGACAGACAGGCTCAGACTCAGCAACAAGACTAGTGGAGTAGTCTAGACGACAGCGAGTAGCGAAGTCGACAAGCTCAGCAACTAAGGCAGACGCAGCAGTGGACTCAAAGGAAGGGTCAGTGACAACAGTAGCAAGGAGACGTGTGACAGTAGGACTGGCAGCACGAAGAGAGTCAGAGTCCGGGTCAGCAAGAGCAGGAAGAGAGGACTCTAGAGGAGACGGCAACGGGACACGCAGAGGAGCAGTGGAAGGACGCAGCGCCATCTGGTGCGTGCGCGGGACCACAGGAGGACGCTGACGCGGAACACGACGACTAGTGCGAGCAGCACGAACAGGTGACGCAGGACGAGACGCAGGCGCACAACGCTCAGCAAGACCTCCAGTAGGACCAGTGTAGGGAGAAGGAGCAAGCAGTGGGGAGGCAGGCTGTAACAGTGACTCGGACTAGAGAGGCGGTGGACACTCTAAGGGAGGAGCAGAACCAGTAGAAGGCGGGAGACCAAGAACCTGCTCAAGGAGCGGAACGAAGTACGGCCGCGGCCGCGCAGCTCCTCGAGAACCAGCAGGTACAGCACCAGCACCCCCAGCGGCAGCACCAGCGCCAGCAGCACCCCCAGCTCTAGCAGCGCCAACTCCAACACCCTCAGAAGCACCAGCGCCAGCAGCACCTCCAACACCAACACCCCTAGCAGCTCCAGCTCCAGCAGGACCACCAGAAGACTCAACAGCTCCAGCTCCAGCAGCACCTACTCCAGCAGCACCGCCTAGCTCCAGCACCGCCAGCAGCTCCAGCACCAGGAGCACCCCCAAGCCCAGCAGCTCAAGTACCTCCAGTACGAGCACCTCCGGGACCCGTGGCACCAGCACTCTCAGCAGCAGTAGAACCTCCAGCTCTAGAAGCACGGCTCCAGCGCCGAGCAAACCACTCGCGCAGCTCCTGTGGAGAGGGTAGCTCCTGCCGGGACGAAGCACCGGAAGGACCTCCAGATCCAGTACCGCCAGACTCCACACCAGCAAACCCAGCACCCTCAGGCTCCACACTCCCAGTCGCAGCACCCCCAGGCTCAGCACCCCCAGACTCAGCACCCCCAGGCTCAGCAACCCCAGACTCAGCAACCCCAGGCTCAGCACCCCCAGGCTCAGCACCCCCAGACCCCGCACCCGCAGGCTCAGCACCCCTAGGAGCACCAGAGTCAACAGCTACCTCGACAGGCTCGACTGCGTCTACCTGAGACACACCTAAGGGGGCAGGACCCTGAGGGGGGAGGGGATCTACTGTGGGGGGGACCTAGCGTGAGGAAGAGCGGCGGCGGGGGGAGGGGTGCAGTGCGGTAGGGGAACAGACAGTAGTAAGGAACCGACTCGTCAAACGTGACGTCCTGGAAGGACAGAACACGTCGCGAGGTGGGGTGGTAAAACTGCCAACCAGGCACGTCAGGGGGGAAGCCAAGGAAGACGCAAGGGAACAGCACGGGGGGACAGCTTGTCCGCAGACAAGTCGCGGACAAAAGCCCGTGATCCCCACACACAGAACGCAGACGCATCGCCAACCTTCCCTGTCCACCGCAGAGTAGGGGAGGTCTTTGGCAAGGAGACCCGGGGCTGAAGGATGATCTGATGCGCCGCAAACTGAACCGCGAACGGCGTCAGAAAATGGGGAGCAGCCGCATGGATCATGGACGTACGAGCGACGTCCATGACCATGCCAATGCGGCGCTCAGCAATCCCATTTTGCTTAGGAGAGGCCGGAAGCGTGAACGTATGGCGTATGCCCCGTGCACGACAGAAGGCTCGCAGAAGGTCAGAGGAAAACTCTCCGCCTCTGTCGGAGTGCAGACGCAGAACAGGTAAGTCCGAGCCGAAACTCTCTCTGAGCTAGAGACGAGCTGCGCGGATCCAGTCGATCAACACCTCTGTGACCTCACCCTTGCTGCGCAAGGGGAAGACTGTGGTGTAACGCTAGTAGTCGTCAACTACCAGCAGGAAGTAACGCTCGTGGCCCTGTCCACGGATGCGGGCGGGGCCCCACACGTCCAGGTGAAGCATCTGCAGCGGAGCCTCTGTCGGAGGAAACTCGGAGGAGTGAGGAGCGGCGCGCTGCCGCCCCTCGACGCAGGGAACACAGGTAGGGGCAGGCCCTGGAGGAAGAGGAGGGAGGGACCGGGGGAGACCAGCGACAAGGACACGGGAGGCCATGCCTCGGAGACGAGGCAGGGAGGGGTGACCAAGGCGGTGGTGCCAGAGGAGAGTCTGGTGAGACAGGAGACGACACAAACAGGGGGCAGACTCAGGACCAGACCTGGACGCTGCAGCAAACACCTGACCCGACGCAGCTACCTGACGAGGCGCACCAATCGGAGGAGTCGCAGTAGTCAGTGTGAACAGGCTCGACCCCGACTGACGCGTAAACGTGGCCAAGTGTTGGCCCGTCCGAGCACACGTGCAATGGGTCACTCGCTGACTCGCAGGAGTGATCTGGTCAACCCCCCCATCCTTTAGAACAGCACCACTCACCAAGTTCGTAGAGAACGAGGGGAGGTAAAGACCTGACAGGGTGCCAGAAGGGGCCGCCGGACACGGTAAGACAGTGGAGAAGTGGGCAAGGACAGGACCCCAAGAGGGGTCTGCCAGTGAGACTGCAACCGGCCGACTAAGAGGCGTGAGTGTGGTGCGGTCTCGAAAGAAGGAACGGGAAGCACCCGAGTCAAGGGTGAAGGTGTGCAAAGCCTGAGCCGATGTGGTACCTGAGAGAGCAGACTCACCAGCACCTGGGGCAGCAGACTCACCAGCACCTGGAGCAGCAGACGCACTAGCACCTAGAGCAGCAGCCTCACCAGCACCTAGAGCAGCAGCCTCAATGCCCGGGTCAGGCGGAACACACTGGTAACAGTCACCCTCATCACTAGTAGACACGACATACATGGCAGCAAGAATAGCATCATAATCAAGATCAAAGGTAGCAACCCCCGACCTAATCAGCTCACCCCAGCGAGGGATCTCAGTGGCCTCAGGGAACTGGAGACGCCAGGCATCCGTCAGGCGGCCGAAGCAGCGTTGGGTGGTGTGCGGACCACCGCATGGCTCACCAGTGCGGTCGCCGGTACGCAGGACGTAGGCACAGGGACCAGCACCCCCACCTTGCTGACGCGCAGCGTACCACTCACGAAGCTGCTGGGGGGGCGGGGTCTCACGAGTGCGCTGCTGCTGCTGGCGCTGACCACCACCGAAGCCGCCCCGCTGCATAGAGCCACCCCTACCCTCTCCACCGCCGCTGCCGCCACCGCCGCCACCGCCGCTGCCGCCACCGCCGCCACCGCCGCCTCCTCCGCTCCCACCGCCAGTGCCGCCGCCGCCTCCGCCTCCACCGCCGCCACCGAAGCCCCCACCCCCGCCACCACTCCCACCGCCACCCCCACCCCCTCCGCCGCCTCCACCGCCACCTCCACCGCCCCCGCTAGCTCCTCCAGCTCCCTTGCCCCCCTTGACCTTGCCGTTGCTGCGTCTCCCGCTAGGGGCAGACGCAGCGCCGACCGACTCGGTGCCAATGAGGTCGACCGCAGCAGCAGAGGCAACAGAGGGCAACAGTGGGGAAGGGGAGCACCCCTCAAAGAAGGGGGCACGAGGGCCACCACGAGAGGCTCCTACAGCAGCTATACTCTTCTCAGCTGCCAGGAGGCGCTCCTCGAGGAGGTCAACGGTGAGTGTGGTGGGGCAAACAGAGAGGAAGTGGTCCCTGACCGAGCGAAGGGAGTCAGGGAGCCGGGTGACTAGGTAGTAGAGGGTGATGTACATGGGGGGAGGGGTTCTTGGCGCAGAACTCAGCAGGAAGCGCAGCGCGGTAGCGGGTGTTACTAGTGCGAAGGTGCGTAATGAGGTCAGCGACTATGGGAAAGGCGGCGAGGTAAGGGAACTGGTACGGCAGCATGAGGCGACTAAGGGCAGCAGTGGCAGGGGAAGAGTAGCGTGCAACTACAGCGTCGTACAAGGTCTTATCACTCTTGTACTGACTAAAGTGCGCGCGCTCAGTGGACGGCAGGTGATTACGCACAGCAAGACGGGCAGCAGCATCGCGTGTGGCCCACTGTGAGCAAATAGTACTATCAGTATCGGTAGCAGGGGCAGCAGAGGCGCCAGACGTGAGATCGAACAGTGAGAGACCATCTTTTCTATCGCATTGTAGGAAAACCTGCAGATCAACGACCCAGACCTCAAAGTCGACAGCCCGACCCTCAGCATCAAAGGTGAGAACATTTGGGGTAGCCATGACAACAGCAGCAGCAGGCTAGCAGCAGCAGCGGCAGGCTAGCAGCAGCAGTAGCAGGCTAGCAGCAGCACCAGCAGGAGGGGCGCGGCTTGGCAGTGCTCTTACCAGAGGCGGGTGGGTAGAGGTCCGCAAGCGGTGGGGCAAGGCCGAGGTGCGCCGGCAGGAACAGGGCCGCGACATGGCGGCAGAGGAGGGCCGCGACTCGGCTGCAGGGTAGGGCCGGGACGGCGGCGGTGGCTGTCACGACAGTGGCAGCGGCGGTTGTCTCAGCAGGAGCGGTGGCGGCTGTCACAGCAGCAACGGCGGCGGCGACCGGCCGTAGAGGAAGCAGCAGCGGCAGCAGGCCCGACGGCAGCTGCTGCTGGGGCGGCGACGACGGGGCGGCAGGGCCGTGAAGAGCCGGGGAGGGGCCGCTAAGGGGCCGCGACGAGCCGCGAAGGAGCCGCGGAGGGGCTGTGAAGGAGCCGCGAAGGGCCGCGAAGGGCCGCGGAGGGGCCGCGAAGGGGCCGCGAAGGGCGGCGAAGGGGCCGAGAAGGGCCCGCGAGGGGCCACGAAGGGAGGCAAAGGGGCCGAGAAGGGGCCGCGAGGGGCCGCAAAGGGGCCGCGAAGGGCCGTGAGAGGGGCCACGAAGGGCCGCGAAGGGGCCGCGAAGGAGCCGCGAAGGGCCGTGAGAGGGGCCGCGAAGGGGCCTTAAGAGGGCGCGACGGGCCACTAAGGGCAGGGGACGCGACGGGAGGGCAGGCGCACGGGGCGCGACTAGGGCAGGCGCGAAGCGCGCTCCAGGCAGGTAAGGAAAAAAAAAAAAATCGTTTTAGTGGTGGGCCCTAGGAAACGTTCCCACTAGGGAACCTGCTCTATACCATGTGAAATAACGAGGAATGAAATGACTAGGCAAGACGTGGGTACAAGTAGGAAACCTAGAAATGTTGTACCTTATAGTGTCTACCCCACTACAGCCTAGATAGATCACAGCATACAAGTTTGACAGGGTGACCAAGGCGGTGGTGCCAAAGGAGAGTCTGGTGCGACAGGAGGCGACACGAGCAGGGGGCTGCTACCGAACCTAACGCGGACACCTGACGAGACGCACCTACATGAGTAGGCTCAGTAGTCAGTGTGTACGGACTCGACCCAGGCCGACGGGTGAAAGTTGCCAGGTGATGGCCCGTCCGTGTACACGTGCAGATCGGCACACGTTGACCAGCGCGGTCACCTGTGCGAAAAACATACTGGCAGTAAACACTACCCCCAGACGCCCCACGTTGAACAAACCACTCAAGAAGCTGCTTGGGCGTAAGGGTCTTGCGCGGACGCTGCTGTTGCTGCCTTTGGCCAAGGCCAGAACCTCCCCTCTGACCGGTTCCACCCCGACCGCAACCACTGCCGCCGCTACCACTCCCACTGCCGCCACCACTGTCGCCGCCACCACTCTCACTACTGTGAGCGAGTCGCACAGTCACCTGTGTCCGGAGGGGCGAGAGAGGCTCCATACATGTGGTCAAACAACGAAACGCCGTCTCTAGAATCGCTCGATAGGTACAGCTGTAAGTCATCGAGCCACGTATCAAACTGGATCGGACGACCCTCAGGAGTAGCCATAGCTGGCAGAGCAAGGTGGTGCGCGAGCAGCAGGGCAGCACGCAAACAAGGACGGAGTGATGGGCAAGGCAGCGCGCAAGTGCTAGCAAAGCATGCAGGGCAGCACGCAAACAAGGACGGAGTGATGGGCAAGGCGGCGCGCAAGTGCTAGCGAAGCACGCAGGGCAGGGTGGGGCGGCATACGGCTAGGGCAGGGGGGTGCAACTTGCAGGGCAGGGTGGTGCAACTTGCAGGGCAGGGCGGTGCAACTTGCAGGGCAGGGCAGCGGCTAGCAGGGCGGCGCACAGGCAAGGTAGGGCGGTGCGGCGGCCAGCAGGGCAGCGCACTGGCAGGGCAGGGCAGTGCCACCGCCAGCAGGGCGGCGCGTAGGCAGGGCAAGGCGACGTGGCGGCCAGCAGAGCGGCGCGCGGGCAGGGCAGGGCAAGGCGGCGGCCAGTAGGGCGGCATGCGGGCAGGGCAGGGAAGGGCTGCAGCCAGCAGGGCGGCGCGCGTTCAGGGCGGCGGCCAGCAGGGCAGTGCGCGGGCAGGGCAGGGCGGTGCGGCGACCAGTAGGGCAGTGCACGGGCAGGGCGGGCGGTGCGGCGGCCAGCAGAGCTGCGCGCAGGCAGGGCAGGGCGACGCGGCGGCCAGCAGGGTGGCACGCGGGCAGTGCATGGCGTCGCGGCGCTAGCAGGGTAGCGCGACGGGCAGGGGAAGGCGGCGCGCGACCAGCAGGGCGGCGCGACGGGCACGGCAGGGCGGCGCGGCGCAAGCAGGGCTGCGCTACGGGCAGGGCAGGGCAGCGCGTGGCCAGCAGGGCGGCGTGCGGGCTGAAAGGGCGGCGCGCGGGCAAGGCAGGGCGGTGCGTTGCAACCAGGGCAGCGCGACGGTCAGGGCAGGGCGGCGCGACTGGTGGGATAGGGCGCTGCGGGCAGCTAACGAATCGGTGGGCCCTAAAAAAACGGCCGTGGAACAGGACCTGCTCTGAAACCATGTCAAGAAACTGAACGGGAATTAACATTGAACAGAAAGCCCTGGACCTACTCTTGGAGCTGCATCGTCCAGCACGCATTCCTCCCCGTGAGGTTCTGGTTCGTCATGAGCGAGGTCAGTGGCTGGTGATCGGTGACGAGCATGAACGGGCTGCCTTGCAGGTACACCCGAAAATGGTTCACGGCCCATACCGCCGCGAGCCCCTCTCCTTCGTAGGAACTGTAGGTCGCCTCTGTCGGACTGCAGCTCCTGCTCGCGAAAGCGACCACTCTCTCTCCTCGTTCCGTTTCTTTGCAAAGTACCGCTCCTATGCCCAAGCTGCTCCAATCCGTGTACAGCACAAAAGGCTGATCCCTCCGTGACAGCACCAACACGGGCCCTGTTTTCACAACTTTCAGCACATCTCTCAGCGCTCGATCCTCCGCTTCTCCCCACTTCCACTCATTGCTTTCCCTCAGTAGCTGGTTGAGAACTGATGCCCTTCGGCTGAAGTTGGGGACGAATTTTCGATAGTAATTCAAAAATCCCAGCACTGCCCGCAGCCTGCTCCTGTCCGTTGGTGCCGCCACTTTGTCCACGATCGCCACCTTTGCCTCTTGGATCGAGAGCGTTCCATTGGAGACCTCAAAGCCCAGATACCACACTGTGCTCTCGCCGAACCTGCATTTGTTGGGGTGGCACGTTAGTCTGGCTTCCATGATTGCCCCCAACACTCTTTCCACGTCTGCTATATGGCTTGCTGCGTCCTTGCTGAATACGATGACGTCGTCGATGTAGCAGGCCGCGCTATCAATGCCCCTCAGTACTGTGTCCATTGCTTGCTGAAAAAATGCCGATGAGTTCTTCATGCCAAATGGCATTCCATTCCACTCCCAGAGTTCATCCACGCCGTGGAACGCCGTCTTCACTTTGTCTTCTTCCCGTATCTGGATCTGGTTGAAGCCCTGTCGCAGGTCCAGCGTGGTGAAGACTGTCGCTCCTTCCACCTTGTCAAATATGTCCTCGGGCACCGGCATGGGGTAACGATTCGCCTTTGTGATCTTGTTGATATCCCGATAATCCCCGCACATCCTCCGGGAGAGCACTTCTCCGGTCATGTCCTTCCGTGCCGCCACCACCGTTGTGGTGGCATACTCCGAGGTCGACCGTCGGATAAGCCCCGCCTCCAGTAACTCCTGACACTTCCCCCTTGCCACCTCCTCATCTGCCCTTGTCATCCTCCGCTTACTTGGTACGTCGGCGTGTCCGTGGTTAACTCGATTTTCATCTCTTCCAATTTGCTTTTGCCCAACTCTTTGAGAGAGATGGCGAACGCCCTTCTGTGATGCCTCAGCATCTCTTTCATTGCTTCGACTTGCTCTGTGTTCAGCGCTGCCCCCACTTCCCATTCCTTCTAGATCGCAACCTCAGCCGTGGCTCCTCCTGCTGGCGACTCTTCCGTGGTACCTGTCAGCGCCATAAAGCTATGCATGCAGCCACACTTCGCCACTCTGCTCCTTACTGCTAAATTGTCCTCATCTCCGGGCGGCCATTTTCTTTTTCGGATCTTCTCTTCCACTTTCGTCAATCCTTCCAACTTCCACTTTTCGTTGCCTAGTTGCCACTGCTCGTCGCTGTTCGGCCCAGCCCCTTCAGCCCACCACTCCTCCTCCACTCGAATCTCCATGTTCCAGAGTAACAGCTGAACTTCCATCGTGTGCAGCAGCCACTCCATCGCCTGCACGTCCATTCCCTGCCCCAGGGCTCACTTACGTTCCTATTCTGCCACTCCCTCTGCCACGGTCGCCCCAGGCAGAAACCCCATAGATAGTTCCCTTTCCAGCGCGTTGGGCTCTCCCCATTCTCCAGTCTGCAAGTCCTTCACCATCCCCGGTCCAGGCACTCCTTCCTTCATCTGAAATGCATAGGAGCCCACGTGCCCCACCATCGTTGGCCATGCTCGTCTTGGTTCACCCGGCGTGTTGCAGGGGTAGTGCGCGGGATGATCCGGATAGCTCATGGGCGCCTCTTGCCTGTTGGGCTCCATAATGTCTCTCACTAGCCTGGCCTCTGGCCTCTTTAGCTGTGAGGGTTCCAGCCGCAGGCGTCCCTCTGAGAGGCCGTTTTGCCAGTAACGCCGGTCTCGGTGAAACCTGGCCCCCGCATGCGCCGCGTCCATCACCACTCCTGCCCCCAGGAGCGACGTCACCTTCTGGTATGCTGCCCTTACGGGTTCTCTGGGGTCCGAGGCGAAGTCCGGATTCTCCAGTACATACAAGTACTCCCCATGTATCCTGTGCACCATCTGCATCACTCGTATCATGTCTTCGAACAGTGCCGACCTGTCGTCTTCAAACCCCAGCCCGTCTCCTGCCCTCGACACTCCCTGGCATTCCCAGCCCGCGATTAGCACGTCTATGCGTCCCCACGCCATTATCTGCGCTTCCGCTATCTCCTTCACATCGTGTCCTGTCTGCCCCCAGATCCCGTCGGTCGCTCCATCCATGATCTGCCCTGGGTAAGTGCGCCGCAGCAGCTCCACATGGTGCTCAGCCATCTTCCGCACCTGCGGGTTCGTCTCCACGTAGATCCATTTCTCAATTCTCCACCCTGCCTTCAGCGCAGCCGCCAACCGCGTCCCCAATCCTCCAAACAGCTCCAGCATCCTGATGGGATTTTGCAGGATTCGCTTGTTTAATACCTCCCCGAGAATCACCTCCTTTCTCTCTGCCCACGCTTCGTGTTCGGTTCTCTGACTCAGCTCGGCTTCGGCTTCGCACCAACTCATCTCCCCGAGTTGGTCCTCCAGTTCTACCATCCTGGCCTGGTAAGCCCCTTTGGGCTCTTGGCTCACAAATCGGACTTGCAGAGTCCCTCTTGGCCCCGGGGCCAGTATATCACTTTCTCCTGCCATGTACGGATTGTCGCGCCCACCGCATACAGTAGCCGTATTCCCATCAGAAGGTCATAGTCCTCCGACTCCGTGACTCCGCAGGTCAGCTTCACTCAGCACTCGTCGCGTTTTCCTGGTTTGAGCACTATCTCCACAGTGTGTCGCGTGCAGGGTAGCCACTTCGGTTCTCCTCCTTCAGCGGCCCTCACTGAGAAGCCGCGCTCTCTCAACCATCCTTCCTCACGTAGCTGCATCTGCTCCGCCAGTCCTTTACCGATTAGGACGTGGTGAGAGCCCGTATCTATGATGGCCATATCCACCGGTATTCCTGCCACGACCACCGAGCCTTTTGCCGCCACTAGGACCGTCGACTAGCACAGCATCCGTTCCTTGGGATGTCGGTAAGCTTCATCTTCGAACTCCGGATCTTCAGCGCCGCCCTGACGTATACTCCACCCAGTATGCCTGCTCGTAGCACCCCGCCTCCTTGTTGTCGATTCGCCTCTCCTCGGGTCCCTGGTCTTGCCATGAGCGCGAACGAGCCATGGCTTTGCGTGTCATCTTCTTCTTCCGCGGCCACGAACATCGCCCCAGCGCCCTTCACTGTCGAGAGTAAAGGGAAGGAAAAGGTGTGATCACTATCGAGAGAGTTGGGTACAAGTAACAAAACCTATACCCTACATTAGCTACCCCACTAAAGCCTACATATCATTAAAACATACGCACATAGTTTCACACACCCCCATAGGCAAAGTGGGGGAGAACAAGGGGTCACAATACCTGTCAAGAAAAGCAAAGCAAGCTCAGGGTGGATCACAATGTCACCACACACACCGAGCACAAGCAGAGGGCCACAAGGCCAGTTCACATGCAGAGGTATATATGCAACAACAGCAGTACAGTGATCACTACCTAGCAAGAGTAAGCATGCAGGAATATATATGTAGATCACAGTACAAGCAAAGCCTACAGCAAGTGAGGAAACGTAGGCACAAGACCTAACAAAGTACAAAAGCGCAGATCATCACTAGACGGAAGTGTCTTGGTAAATATATCAGCAGTGTTAGCCATAGTGGCCACATGAACAAGACGAAGCTGACCACGCTGCTGCAACTCTTGAGCCAGAAAGAAACGCAGAGCGATGTGCTTCGTTCTGTGCTCCAGTCTGTGCTCCTGACACAAGGCAATTGCGGCCTTGTTGTCTACGTACAGAACTGGAGGAGAACGAGGCCGCTCTCCCAAGTCGGTCAGCAGGTAGGTGAGCCAGCGTAACTCCTGTGCAGCCATGGTTGTGGCGTAGATCTCAGCCTCACAACTGGAGCTGAGAACAGAATACGAGCGTGTGGACCGCCAAGAAACAGAGCCGGAGCCAAGGCTGAAGGTGTAACCCTGTGACGACCGCTACGTAGCCAGGTCGTTAACCCAAGAAGTGTCTGAGTGTCCAGTGTAGACAACGTCACCCCGTCCTCCAAGCACGAGCCCCATGCCCGATGTACTGCATCCATGTGCACCTTTCTGTGCCTACCAGGAGCCACTTAGTAAGCCAGAAGGCCAAGAGGGTATGCAAGGTTAGGTTGAGTGCAGGTCATCAGGTACATGAGGCAGCCCACTAGCTCTGGGTACGGACCACTCGGCTCTACGGACTCGTCCAAAGGTGGAGCTGAGAGCAAGTGGCCTGTAGCCAGAGGAGTGGGTTGTGGCGAGGACCAGGTGAATCTGAAGCGTTGGACCTGCTTCACCATGTGTGACTGAGTCAGTGTGATGGTGCGGCGTGCTCTGTCCTGGGTGATCTGCAAGCCAAGGTAACTGCGTAGCTCACCCAGGTCTGTGTAGGTGTGTCTCTTTTGCAGCTCCGACTTCAGCAGGGCAAGAGCCTCAGTGTCAGCAATGGCAAAGACCAAGTCGTCGACGTACACGAGGATGTAGAACGGCGGCAGCGAAGTGTCGGTGCGCAAAAACAGCGACGGGTGAGCAGTGGAAGGGGCAAACCCAAGAGCCGTAAGAGTCATCCTCAGTGTGTCGTGCCACTCACGAGGTGCCTGGCAGAGACCGTAGACCGGCCGACGGAGGCTCCACTGGGTACCAGGAGGAAACGACCCAGTGAAGCCAGGTGGGCGGCACAGCCAGATCTCCTCGTGCAGACTGCCCTGTAAGAACGCTGTGCTGAAGTTGAGAGAGTAAAGCTCGTAGTCACACTGAGCGGCGACGTGCAGCAGCACCCGAAGAGTGGTCATCTTCGGGGTGGGGGAGAAGGTCTGGAAGAAGTCAACTCCCTGTCGTTCACTGAAGCCTCGTGCAACGTAACGAGCCTTGAAGACAGGCGGAGAACCCGGCGGCCGCTTCACCCTGAAAATCCACATGCCATCGACGATGTTCGCCCCATGAGAGGGAACCTCATCAACGTAAGTGCCTGTGGACTTCCATGATGCCATCTCTGCGTCCATGGCTGTCTGCAACTGAGAGGAGTACTCACCCGCGATCGCCTCAGCGTAAGAGCGCGGGGTCGGGATGTCTGGAGCATCTGGGTCTCCCTCAGGGGCAAGCAGCATGGCCACGAGATGAGGCAAAGCAGCCGCAAGACACCCGATGTCCTCCTGCCTGTCCTCAAGGACGTCCGTGCCAAGAGCACACTCACCCCCGACGGACGGAGGACAGACAGACTTAGACTCAGCAACAAGACTAGCAGCGTAGTCTAGACGACAAGGAGCAGCAAAGTCAACAAGCTCAGCGACTAAAGCAGACGCAGCAGTGGACTCAAACGAAGGGTTAGTGACAACCGTGGTAAGTAGACGCGTGACATTGGGGGAAGCAGCACGAGCGCGGTCAGACTCCGGTGTTGGAATGCCAGGCAGAGAAGACGTAGGAGGGGACAGTAGGGGAACACGTTGCGGAGCAGAGGAAGGACGCAGGTAGCCGGTAGACGCTCACGAGGAACACGATGACCAGGTTGACCAGTGTGGACAGTGCGAATAGGCGAGACAGGACGAGACGCAGGCTCATGACGCTCAACAAGACCTCTTGTCTGCTCAGTGTAATGAGAAGGAGCAGGGAGAGGGGAGCCAGGCTGTGACGGAAGACCAGTAGAAGACGGGAGGCTAAGAACCTGGCGAAGCACGGAGTCAGGCGGTGGTAGAGACGAAGGTGACAGCGGAGTGAAGAACAGTCGCGGTTGTGCAGTGCCACCAGCACCAGTAGCTCCAGCACCTCTAGCAGCTCCAAAACCTCCAGCTCCAGCGCCTCCAGCGCGAGCACCGCCAGCAGCTCCAGAACCTCCAGCGCCAGCACCTCCTGTACCAGCACCTCCAGTAGCTCCAGAACCTCCAGCGCCAGCACCTCCAGTACCAGCACCTCCAGCAGCTCAAGAACCTCCAGTGCCAGCTCCACCAGCAGCAGCACCCCCAGAACCGGCACCTCCAGCCCCCGAGTCTCTAGCCTTAGTGTCTCCAGCAGCAGCACCCCCAGAACCAGTAGTACCTCCAGCCCCTGCAGCTCCAGTACCTGTAGTACGAGCACCTCAGGGACCAGTGGCTCCAGTAACTCCAGTAGAAGCGCCTCCAGTAGCAAAGTCACCAGCTCCAGTAGCGCGACACTGACGGCTAACGTACTACTCACGCAGCTGCTGCGGGGAGAGAGGCACAGGCCGACAGGAGTGCTGCGGCGAGGCACCGGCGGAGCGACTACGGAGGCGGCCACTCCAAGGAGACTGCTCACCAGGCACCTCAGTGCCCCCAGGCGCCGCAACCCTAGACTCCTCACGCCCAGGCTCAGCACCTCCAGGCTCCGCACCCTCAGGCTCAACTCCCCCAGGCTCCTCACGCTCAGGCTCAGCACCTCTAGGCTCCGCACCCTCAGGCTCAGCACCCCCAAGCTCCGCACCCCCAGGCTCAGCACCCCCAGAAGCAGCACCCCAAGCAGGACCACCCCCAGTACGACCTGAGTCACCAGTGACCTCAACCGGCTCAGTTAAGGGAGCAGGGTCTACCTGAGACACACCTGAAGGAGCAGGACCTGGAGCGGGGAGGGGGCCAACTTGGGGAGTACCTGGAGTGAGAAAGAGCTGCGGGGGGGGGAGAGGGGCAGTGCGGTAGGGGAAGAGACGGTAAAAGGGGACCGACTCGACAAAGGTGACGTCCTGAGACGCAAAGACATGGCGCGAAACGAGGTCATAAAACCGCCAGCCAGGCGCGTCAGGGACAAAGCCAAGGAAGACGCAGGGAATGACGCGAGGGGAGAGCTTGTCCGCAATGGTATCGCGGACAAAGGCACGAGCACCCCAGACCCGGAATCGCGATGCATCGCCAACCTCCCCCGTCCAACGTAGTGCGGGCGAAGTCTCTGGCACGGAGACACAGAGCCAAAGGTTGAGCTGATGCGCGGCGTACCGGAAAATGGGGGGCAGCCGCATGGATCATGGAGGTACGAGCGACCTCCATGACTAAGCCAATTCGGCGCTCAGCAACCCCGTTCTTCTGCGGAGAGGCCAGAAGCATGAACGTCTGGCGGATGCCGTGCTCCTCACAGTAGGCTCGCAAGATGTTGGAGGTCAACTCACCACCTCTGTCGGAGTGCAGACGCAGGACAGGAAAGTCCGAGTGAAACCGCTCACGGAGTTGGAGACGAATAGCGCGGATTGAGGGGATCAAAGCAGCAGGGACGTCCCCCTTTCACTGCAAGGGGAAGACCGTGGTGTAACGCGTGTAGTCGTCGACTACCAGCAGGAAGTACCGCTCGCGGCCCTGCCCCCGGACGCGGGCTGGGCCCCACACGTCCAGGTGGAGGGTCTGCAGGGGAGCCTCTGTGGGAGGGAACGAGGAGGAGTGAGGAGCGGCGCGCTGCCGCCCCTCGACGCAAGGAATGCAGGGCGGCGCAGGCGAGGGAGGGAGGGAGGGCAGAGACCTGGGAAGACCAGAGACCAGGTAGCGAGAGTGCATGCCACAAAGGCGCGGCAGGGAGAGGTGACTAAGGCGGTGGTGCCAAAGGAGAGTCTGGTGCGACAGGCGGCGACACTCAGACTGGGTAGCTACCTGAGCGGACGCGTACAGCTGAGGAGACAAAGGGATGTAGCGCGACGTAGTGGTGAGGGTGTACAGACTGGACCCAAGCGCACGTGTGAACGTGGCTAGATGGCAGCCAGTCGGAGAACACGTGTAGATCGCCACACGCTGTCCTCCAGGAGTAAAGGAATCAACCCAATGATCCTGAAGGACGGCGTTGCTCACCAGGTTCGTAGAGAACGAGGGGAGGTTGAGACCAAACAGCTCACCAGACGGGACCGCCGGACACGGAAGCACAGTAGTGGACCGTGCTAGCACTGGGCCTCAAGAGAGGTCAGCCAGTGAGATAGGGACAGGTGCAGGGAGGGGAGTGACTGTGGTACTGTCACGAAAGAAACAGCGAGAAGCACCAGAGTCAAGTGTAAAGGTGTGCAAGGCCTGAGCGGACGCAATACCAGGGTGAGCAGACTGACGAGCACCTAGGGCTGCAGTCTCTATACCTAGGTCAGGCGGCATACACAAGTAGCAGTCACCCTTTGCACTAACATTCAATGCATACATGGCAGCAAGAATTGCATCATAGTCAAGATCAAAGATAGGAACATCACGCCTAAGCAGGTCTGCCCAGTAGGGAAGCTCAGTAGCATTAGGAAACTGTGCACACCAGGCGTCGTCCAGCCTAGAGAAGCAGTGGTACTCGGTGTGAAACTTGTTGCACGTCTGACCAGCGCGTTCACCAGTGCGAATGCGGTAAGGGCAGCGACCACTACCCCCAGACACCCCACACTTAGCGTACCACTCACGAAGCTGCTGGGGCGTGCGGGGCTCGGGCCGACGCTGCTGCTGCTGGCACTGGCCACCGCCAGCACCTCCTCGCTGACCAGTTCCACCACGACCGCCACCACCACCGCCGCTGCTGCCGCCACTGCTACCGCTCCCACCCCTGCTTCCTCCACCACCACCACGCGCACCGCTGCTACCACTGCTGCCACCGACCCCTCCACCCCCGCTACCCACCCCACCTCCACCACCCCCACCGCCGCCTCCTCCACCACCACCTCCCCCACTGCCAGTGCCGCCACCCTTGCCTCCCTTTCCCTTGCCACTGCGGCGCTTTCCAGTAGAAGTAGAAGCGGCAGCGACCTCCTCAACATCAAGGAGGTCAATAGTAGCAGCAGAGGCATGGGAGGGGACAAGGGGGGAGGGGGCGCACCCCTCAAATTGGGGAGTGCGCGGAGTGCCACGAGAAGCAGCGACAGCTACGATGTTGGACTCAGCTGCAAGCAGGTGCTTCTCGAGGTCATCGACTGTGAGGTCGGTGGGGGGAAGGGCTAGAAATTGGTCCCTGACGACACGAAGAGAGTCAGGGAGTCAGGTGACAATGAAGTAGAGTGTGATATACATCGGGGGAGGGTTCTTGTCTAAGAACTCGGTCCGGAGGGCGGCGCGGTAACGAGCGTCACTAGGTCCTCAACAGTGGTAAAGGAGGAGAGCTCAGGAAAAATGTAGGGTAGGATAAGGCGGCTGAGGGCAACAGTGGCAGGAGAAGAGTAGCGAGCGATGATAGCAGCGTACAGTGCTTTAGCGGTTTTGTGCTGGCCAAAGTGGGTGCGCTCGGCTAGAGGCAAGCGGTTGCGAATGGCTAGGCTTGCAGTAGCGTCACGGGTAAGCCACTGTGAGTGAGCGATTCTGTCAGCTGTGTCTGGAGCGACTGAGGAACCTTTGGCTAAGTCAAAGAGCGAAACGCCGTCCTTGGCATCAGTCATTAGATACAGCTGAAGATCTTCTAGCCAGGCATCTAACTCGACTGGGCGACTTTCAGGGTCGAACAACAGTACGCTAATAGAAGCCATGGTCACTGCAGCACGACAGTAGAGGCAGCACGCGGACGGCAAGGGCTACGGGAGGGCGGTAGAGGCGGTACGCGAAGCTGCAGAGATAGGGGAGGAGCAGCAAGGGCGGAGGAGTGGTGCGCGCGGAGCAGTAGAGGCAGTACGAGGGCTGTTAAGGCAGTGGGAGGGCAGACAAGGCAGTGGCAGGGCAGTACAAGGGCTGCTAAGGCAGTACGAGGGCTGCTAAGGCAGTGGGAGGGCAGTACGAGGGCTGCTAAGGCAGTGGAAGGGTAGCGCGCGGGGCTGACGAGGCAGCGGGCGGGCTGTGCGGGCGTCGCACGGGGCTGATGAGGCTCCGGGCTGGCTGCGCGCTCGCGGGTCAGTACAGGCAGCGTGAGGGCTGAGAGGCGGTGCGCAGGGCAGTAGAAGGCAGCGCGAGGGCTGCGGAGCGGCGCGCGGGGCAGTAGAAGGCAGCGCGAGGGCTGCGGGGCGGCGCGCGGGCCTAACGAGGCAGCTCGCGAGCGACGCGCGGGGCTGACGAGGCAGCGGGCGGGCTGCTAGCGGGCTGCACGAGGGCCAGCAGAGGCGAGCGCGAGGGCTGCGCGACTCAGGGCAGTGTATGCAGGGGGCAGGGTAACGCGGTAACTGGTGGAAAACGGTTGGTGGGCCCTGAAAAACAGTCCTAAAACGGTCCTAAGGATCTATTTTGCTCTTAATGCCATGTTGAGAGTAAAGGGAAGGAAAAGGTGTGATCACTATCGAGAGAGTTGGGTACAAGTAACAAAACCTATACCCTACATTAGCTACCCCACTAAAGCCTACATATCATTATAACATAGGCATATAGTTTGACATTCTCCTCTCCCCCGATTTCCTCCAGCTGCTCCCGCAACCTGCGCATTTCCTCTTCGATTTCACCCCGACTCATATTCCTCCCTTTCGGGGGGCGCTTGGCATAGCAGTCTGCCTCCCTGTGCCCCTTTCTCCCACAGTTCTTGCATGTCGGGCTCTTCGAGCAGTCTCGGCGCAGATGTCCCGCTTCTTCGCATGTCTCGCATCGCGACGCTTGAGTGCAATCCCTTTGGATGTGTCCGACCTGTCCGCACCGGTGGCATCTCCTCCGATCATCGATGGGACTCTCCTCATGGGTTCTCGTCTCTCCCTGAAGGCTAGCCATCCACACTCCTCGACGTCGCTCCGCTCCCCCGCTTTCAGCCTTTTCCAGCTCGTACAGCTTCAGCCCCGTCTCATAGCGGCATGCCAGATTGTATACCTGATGCAGCGTCGCCTTCCAGCCCATTTCGAACACCTTCCCGCGTAGATCTTTAACCATGTTTTTGTCCAGCCCATTCATGAATTTGCTGATCAGACGGCGCTCATCGCTGCACTCCATATCCAACGCTAGTTCCTTGAGGCGCCCTTAGTAGCTTAGCAACGACTCCTCGCTCCTTCGCTCGAAGTGCGCGAATTGCTGTACTTTCTCTGGCGTCTGCACTGGGAACTGTCGCTTGAGGTTCTCCAGAAATTCGTCGCCAATCCCCCACGGATGTCCCGTTCGGTGTCGATACTTCTCTATTAGGTTTTCCCTGAGTAATACGGTACCGTATAGTTCCGGCTAGAAGACCCGGGGGACTCTCTAGAATTGCTTGAACAGAAGCTAGGGTGGACATCTTGGAGGTTGCAAATTTTTAAGACCCGGGGTACACTTATTTATCATCTATCAATCTGTTATTTAGGGTGTACAGCTCAATTTGGGGCGGGGGGGTCTTATATTCGTACCGAATTCGCGCAAATTTCGCGCGAGCGGCACGTCAGATCTGTGTCAGAATTCGAGTCTGACATAAGTAATGTGTCACAATTCGAGTCTGACACAAAATTCGTGTCAAAATTCAATTTTGTGCCAGTAAAAACTGATGCACAATAGCATTAATAGTTACTGTATACAGAAATGGGGGGGTATTATGATGATTAGAGGCAAAGGGGGGGTCCTCACAAAATCTGCCACAATAATAGTCCCCCTACCCATTCAAGAGTCCCGGGGGACCTTCTTACCGGCGGGTCTTTTAGCCGGAACTATACGGTAATATGTTTCCGCTTCCCCAGCTAGGGTGCTGGACAAGCTGCAAAAGATTTTTTCGGCCTCTAGCCCATCCCGAGTCCACCGGTACCGCACGTTGTCAATCTGCATCAGGTAGTTCCACAGATCTGCTCCCACGCCTGCTTGCCCGACGAACCTTTCAGGGACTTCAATCTCCGGCAAATTGATGTATCTCCATTTCTCAGCTCGCTGGCTTCACATCCCCTCTCTTCTCGATTCCGGTCCTTCTCCCTGCTCCGGGTCCGTCCAGCGTTGGCGCTCCACATAACCAGTGGGCTGCAACCGTCCGTGTTCCACTCTGCCCACGACCCGTGAGGCGTCCTCTCGTCCGCTGGCGAGTAAGTCCCCTTGACTCCGTCGCCTGGATGGGATGCGGTAGACTTCTCCGTCTTCCATGTTGGTTCCCACCGACGCCCTTCCCGTCCCCGCCGCTCCATGGGTGACCGGGTCTGAGCCCTCATGAATCTCGTCCAACGTCTCCTTACCCCCAGAATTCTGTTGCTGGTACGTTCGCCCGGATCTTAGCAGCATATAGCCGCACAAACCTTCTTTGTTTGTCGAAAAAGCTTCCTAACCCATCGACTGGTTTCTCTAGCTGGCTAGTAAATGCTTAGAAGAATTGCACACACCACTCCAGTATAGCAAGAAAACAAACAAAGAAGCTAGGACGATGAAGCTAGCAGACTATGTACAAGTTGTGACTAGCCTAGCTCTTGCCTACCCTGCTACCACGCTCGGTTGTGACCCTGTTCCAGCACACATACACAGACAAGCAACTCCCATCCGACATGCGATCAATCTTGCGCGTACAATTCAGCCCACCGTATGTACAAAAGGATCTCCGTCGTTCATCTTGTGTCACCAGGACTACCTGGCCTCCTCGGCCATGCTCTCACCCGCACTGCAGCAAACCCTCGTCACCTCCACCCATCACTGTACCGGCGGTCTGTCTGCATGGATGACTGCCTCCTCTTGCCTTGCTCTGCCCACTCCGCATGCTGCCTTGCCAGCTGGACTCCTAACTCTTCGCATCTTCGCATTATAACCCCATCCCGCTGTCGAGTACAGTGCATTTGCTTCACTTCGCCTCACTGTCTCATCAGATACGAATTCCCACTTCGTATCTTATGTGACAGAGATACATAGTATGAGCGAAAGCACGCGCGAATATTTGTAGGCGAAGCATCAAATGCGGTGAGTGCGAGCTACCTGGTGCGATGCTGCTAGCGAGGTTCCGACTAACATCGAAGCGGAGGCCGACTCAGTTTAGGGCAGCAATGCAAGCATGGAGTAACCCACGAAAAAACGACTCGTTTTGTATATACCAATCATGAAAATTTCCTTAGAAGCATAAGTGAATCATGATTTTATCCCAGTAATTTTCTTAAGAAATGCTTGAATTTCCTTTTGATCACATATAATCCGGGTATATTTCCCTTTCAAAGCTCATTGATATAACTCCACAAACCAATATGAATTTGTGAGATGTCTAGATGAGTTGACAATTTACAACAATGTACACGCATCCGCAGCGGTTTGTATCTGGGTTGCTAACTCAGCAGGTACTATCGGGTTCGATGTCCAGCTTTGAGTGACTTCACATTTTCTCCAAAAAAAGCTCTTCCCCAGTATAGTTGCGATTGGCATGGCGAGACGTCTTTATGGAAGCACACGCATCGGTGCTGCGCCTCGAAGCATGCTGGCGCGTACGGCGGAGCGAGTATGTATGTACAGCTGCGCGCTCTGCGGCGTTACAAGGGGAGATAGTATTGCAAGGCATGGGCAGCGCAGGCGGCTTCACCACTCGTCGTCGCCGCATTTCCAGCGCTGCTCGCACGAGGCCCACCGCGTCAGGCGGTTCGCGGCCATCGCTTGCCTCCTGGCGCTGCGACCGCTGTTGCTGTTGCTGCGGCGGGTGCTGCGCGGCATTCTCTGAGCGCTCATTTCCAGCGGCGCGGAATGCGCGCGAGGAATGTCGACCCGCCCCGCTGACGCTTCTTGGATGTGACTGTAGCGAGAGGCCATTCTCCTTCCTCGACCCGACTCCCAGTCTTCTCTCAAACCGTCGCCGCAGCTCTCTCCCTCGCTCAGAAACGACTGTAACTTGGTAACAAACTGTTCGCAGCGGATCGCATTGAGTTCGCGCTGCGCGTCGAGCAGCGAGAGCCGGCCTTCCAGCGCGAGCAGATCGAGATCCGCGTGGCTGTCGTTCACGCGGCGAGAGAAAGGAACCTGGTCCGTGTGACACGTGGCGAGCACAGCCCGCGACTGCCGAGGGGCGAGGGTTCTAAGCTCGGTTGCCGACATCGCCAACAGTGGTCCGATTAGGTTAACTGAGGAACGCCTTTGTGCGCCCGACGTCACGGCGTGTGCTGGTGCTGTTTTAAGACGAGGGATGAGAAGAAACTTGAATGACGCTTGAACGATATCTACTTAGCAGGTGCAAATATAGGGGCCAGCTGAAGATGTGGGCACGCGCTTTTGCCGTGGGAACCGTGTGGGTTTGCGGGGCCTCTCGGATGTGCATAACGGGAAACGCGCCACACGGCGGAGAGCAGTGTCGCGACGCGAAGCACAGAGTCTGCCGCACCTCACTTGCTCCACTTGCCTCACGTGCTGCTGCGGATCTCACAGGCATCGCTGATCTGCATGCACTCCTCTCAGGGCTCCCACAAATCGATTCCAAGGGGAACCCACGTGCGAGAGGCAATTCGGGGGGAAAGGAAGGATATGGCTCGACGCGTTTGATCGACAGCTTCAAAAACGCCTCTTGCCTTGCGGGAAGAACCTGGCATAGGTAGTCGTCCATATACACGCCCCGCAATCGCTCCAACTTTAATGAGATGTGCTCTCTTACGCCGCTCCGTTGTTCACATACCGCCCCAACCTCGCCCTGGCCGCAAGGTGGGATTTCGTGTGGTTCGTGACGAGAATAGTATCGGATCTCGCTACTATAACGTTTCTATTTCCTGAGGTAGTTTGAAGAGAAGGCTGACATGTAGAAGCAACAGAAGCACTGCTGAAGCGGCCAATCCGCATTCCCCACGCAACTAGGGAACAAGGCAAAGCACCAATCCCGCTTTTTAGAAGCTAGGTAGTGCTACCAGCCAGTTATATGCCACGCCTTGTGATGATTCCATCAATGGCGCCACCGACACGAAGGCACAACACAGGTTGGTTGCAAGCTGGAGCCTCTTGCCTCTCTTGAGTTGTGAGAGAGAAATGACTGCCACGAAGTGAGGTTGTCGCTTCTCATCGCTGCCCCTGAATCTTCGCTGATTTCCCCCTCCCATACCAGCTGCGACGGCTGCAATTCGCTGCATGGGAAAACCATATCTTCGCGGATTCTGGTTACCGTCGTCCAAGACCACAGGCATCCTCGTATCCGCAATGCTAGATCGGACTAGACTCACAACACGCCATCAACACTGTTGAGAAATACATAACATAAAGAAATAGGTATGCTGTTAGATTTTATTGTAGTCCTCCTTATAAGACTTCAGGGCCTACAATTATTGTAGGGCTGGAATTATTGGAGTCTAGAGGTCTGGGCGGTAGAATTATTGGTACTCCTTCATTGGGGTAGCCATTATTGGTGGTACAATTATTGGTGTGGATGGATGGGTATGGGCAGGGTAGTTGGTAGCATAAATTCCCTGTTGTGTGGTTCATAATCATTCATTCCATTGCAAACCTTCCAGTTCTATTCTGTTGTATAATCAAGGCTTCCGCTACGACGGCACTATGCCTTTCTAGCATGGTATCAGAGCTACTCTAGGGGGCATGCTGTCGACATTGGGTCATAACTTAGTCATTCACATTGGACAAGAACGCTACCAAATTTGCATAGCAAGTGGCAACGTTTGGATTGAAGGCATGGCGCAGCTCGACGATGAAGTCGATGTAGGATACGAAGCGTTTGAAGAAGCAATCTTGGCTTAACATGAGCACCTGGAGAGCATGATTGCAAGGGCACCACCGGCACTTCAAGCGTCATTAAGGGCAAAGTTCAACATGCCAAGGGCATCACACTATCCATCAAGCACTCCGCGTACTAATCAAACCCACGCTTCAAATGTGCATGCAGGAATTGAAGGTGAAGGGGAGGGAAGCGTACCCCAAGAAGGAGAGTCATCCCAAGGGAGGGATGCAACCTTCCAAGGAGAGGGGAGCTCCCACCCCGGACCTCAATCAAAGCAACGGGAAGGGAGTGGAAGGAATGTGAGGGAACATGGTGATGGAATCGGCGTGGGAAGAAACATGAGAGGAAGATTGGTGAAGGGAGTGGTAGAAGCAACCATGTGGGCATGGAAGGTGTGGGATTCGAATCCTACACTATTGGTGCTCCCCCACTACGACGTCTTGCTACTAACTCCCATCCCGTTGGAGTACCCGTGATGGGCAGATCTCACCTTTTTGGCAACAACATCGTACCTCCTCGTGCACCACGGTCTCAAATGGAAGCTGTACCTGCAGGAAGCATGGGGCACATGGGGCACGGAATACAATCTAGTTGAGTTATGCGACGTGACCAAGTGGAAATGGTGGAAGGTAAAGGCACACAGCGCACGGTACAATTACCTCGACCATCTACCGTGCCTACGCTCTTCGACCCGTCTCCACGTGAGTATATTGAAGAAGACAACGACAGGTTGTCACGCAAGATGGTGGGAGCAGCGGTGGACAAAGCGTTCACAACAACTCCGTTCGACGGCACTAACTTTCGAGAGTGGGCTCTTCGGTTTCGCATGAAAGCGTGCGTGACGGGAGTTCTTTGTGACGCTACGATACTCGGTTACAATGGTGAATGGAGAAGTGCGAGATGCAATGGAACGGCTGGAAGCTCTACAAGCAGATTACTCACAGCGTTCTACGCTGGCTTTTTTGGGTGCTTATGCATAGCGTGCGCGCAACGATTCAGCTGCAACTTGACGTGTTCCAAGAGTCATACAGTCCGACATTCGAAGCATGGGAGTACTTGATGGAGACTTACCAGGCAAAGGATTCGGTGGCAAAAGCGTTTCTCCAGAGGCAATTGGACAACCTGAAGATGGGGAGCGAAGAAAGAGTGGAGGAATACATCAATCGAGCAACTGCAATTCGAGACAAACTGGCAATGGCGGGAAAGATGGTGGATGAACATTCTTTCACCTTAAATCTGATTACCAGGCTGCCACCGCATTGGGAGGAGCTGAGGCATTCGGCAATGCTACACGATATCTCGGACAGCTACGCACTACAGCGAAAGATGAACAACGCTACCAAGACCTCATAAGCAAGACCAACCGTGACAAGCGTCCTCCCCGCATGGCTGGCCAAGCATGTGGAGAGAATTCACCAGTAAAGGAGAGGACCGAGACAAAGGGGAACAAGAATGCGGTGAAGTCAACGGGAGCGCCGCACGCAACGGTTGGGGAGAAACTCATGGCCAACGAAGGAAGGGGAGGGCAATCCAACCTTGTGTGTTGGTACTGCAAGGAATCTGGCCACCCGTTTTACAAGTGTTCGAAGGCGCCCCCGGGCTGGTCACCACCAGGGTGGGAACCACAAAATAGAGGAAGGACAAACCAGCGCACCTAGAGTAGCCGTTCATCCTCGCCTCGAAGGAGTGAAAGCCCAAAATGTGACAACCAAACGTCAAAACAACAAGGGGCAGCCGGGGGAGACAACAAACGCACCGTTACGTTCGTTGCAACGGTTCGGTCGTCACAAGCAACGCTACCATCAGCTGGGGGGTCGATGTGGTTGCTGGACAGCGGATGCAGCCAACACATGACCTCAGAAAAGGTTTGGTTCGAGGGTCTAGAGGAGCTGGACGAACCTGTTCACGTGGAGCTTGCGACGGAAGCCACTTGTTGAGCTTGATGGCGGGAACAATCCGAGCAACGGCACCCGATGGAACAATAGTGTGCTACATGGATGTACTCTACGTACCCGGCTTGAAGTCCAACCTACTCTCCTATTGCCAACTACACAAAAAAAACCCGGATTCGCACTCGTGATGACGGACGCATGGAGATTGCTATGGTGGCAGAAGATGAGCATGTGGTCATTGGGGTTGGAATGATAATGCGTGGTGTGCTTATGGTGCAGTATGAGCCTGCACTTGCATCTGCCCATGGATCTGACCATTACCATGAGGATGACGCATCGCATGATCATGGTTATAAGGGGTTGACTCCACTTTCTGCTCATGCATCCATCACCTACCGCATGGCCCACAAGCGCTTGGGTCACCTATCATACACATCCATGGATGCAACATTTCGGAATGGTGATGTTGAAGGACTCACCATATCCGACAAGACTAACCCTCTCAAACCCCCATGTGACTCATGTCTTCGAAGGAAGATGAGCAAGGCCCCATTTCCCCACAGGAAGTACCAAGGGCACAACTCGACCTTTAAAGCTCGTGCATAGCGACATCATGGACCTGGGTGATGCTCACCCTTCACTTCGCTATGTGCTGACGCTCAAGGACGACTACACCAACTACATGTGGGTGGCGCCGTTGACTCGCCGGTCCGACATGGCTGCAGTTTTCTCGGCTTTGCATCGCGAGATGAAGACCAAGCTGCCCACAAAGCCGCCTTGCGCACGGACAACGGAGGAGAGTATACAGCAAATGCGTTCACGGAATACCTGAGTTCTCACGGCATCATCCACCAAACGTCTTCACCTCACACGCCACAGCAGAATGGAATCGCCGAACAGGTTAACCGCACACTCATGGACCGAGTACGTGCAATGTCCACCGGAGCCTGCCTTTCCTCTAAGTTCTGGCCTTAGGCCCTGGAGTATGCAGCATGGTTACACAACCGCATCAGCTACAGCAGCAACCCATCGGCACACTCACTGTACTTCATAATGATAGGAAAGGCAGCAGATGTCTCAATGGAACACACATTTGGCTGCCTTTGCTTTTACCTCCCTCCCCAAGGCAGCTTTGGGAAGTTCGAGCAAAGAGGAAGGGTTGGGATGTTCCTTGGACTCTCTAAGTTCGTGTCCGTGAGGATGACATGTCAACATGGCACTGTCAACACAAAGCGCGCGGAATTTGGAGTGTCAAGCACTGTACCTTCAGTGTCAAAACGTAGCGCATTACAAAACCCTGTGACGCAACGTGATCGGTTGGGCACGATTTGTTGCAAGACCTGGCAGTCGCGCAAGACTTCACATCCATACGCGATTTCTTGCAAGATGTGAGAGTACGTCGGCTTATGCTTGTTATTCATGCTTGCTATTATTTCCTTACGCTATTCCTAGCTTAGGATTATTTTCTGCATGCATGAATTGCTTGATTTCCTAGGTTCGTTGCTATACTATAGTTATTATAGTTATAGGCACCGAACCAGGTTACGTGCACCGAACTCAAGCTATTCGGTCGCCACCGAATTGCTTTCTACGAGTTCGGGAAGGTTCTGTTCGGGACGCTTCGCGACCCTCAGAACATTCGCGTAACACCTGGGTTACTTGCCTTGTGTCGAGCCTATATATAGCCTCATGTTGTACCCATGTGATCATTCAATTCGATTCAATTCACATTCTCTTTTCTGAGCTCGATCCTAGATCCTCACACTTGGTAATCAGAGCGGGCTTACACGCGAGGTCTTCAACCGCTTAGTTCCGACCTTTAAAAACCGCGGGGGCGACGACGAAAGCGCCGATACGGGTATGTAAAGCCAGTTCCGCGCAATTTTTCTAAGTCCCCCTCGATTCGGTTTTCGAACACCCCTCAGATTTACTGGTGGAAAGGTTGGAGTTTCGACCGTTCGATCGAGTTTCATCTCAACGGCCCAGAGAATTTCGCCCAAAAACGTTGGAATTTGGAGCGTCGGATCGATTTTCTTCTCAACGGCCAAGATCGGACGTGAATTTCGCCTAAGGGAGATTTACGCAACCTACAGAATTCGCGCTCGTCGATTCTACAGTCAATTTGACTCGCAGTAAGTCGACCAGCACCTAGAATTCGATTATTTTCGTCGCGCATCTTCCTGTAAATCACCAAATGGAGGGAAAAGGAGATATTTTAGTACAGAAAATCGCGGAGTTACGTGCTGAGCATAAGCAAATACGTGCAGCGCTCCCACGACTCGAAAAACTCATTGCGAACCAGTCGGCAACCGCCACAGCAGCAGCGACAACAGTAGCAGCAGCAGCAGCGGCTACACCGACAATTCTACATGCGACAACGGCAGCAACTACAGTTAACCTCGAAGCAGTGAAGCTGAGGCTAGCGGAGGCGTTCGATCCTACAGTAAAAAGGAACGACGTTCGTCGATTTGTAGCTGAACTCGAAATTTACTTCGAAGCCGTTGGATGCACGACCCCGACAAAAGACGCAATGCGCATACGGCTCGCAGCAACACTGTTACGAGGCCCAGCTCTAGAGTGGATCAACAACAGAATAGTCCAAGGCGAGGGGACGTGGGCGCAAGGTTCCTGCGGCAGCACTGATCGAACTGTTCGACACGTTGAACAGTAGCTACTACGGAACACGACGCAACAAGCCAACTAGTGGCATGGGGCGATTGGCACCACCCACGACTGCCGACCCGATGGAGAACGACGAGGGCGATGTGGAACAGCGGCTAGCAAATAATGAGACGTGCAAATTTTGCGGCGCTACAGGACATCGTATCTTGGCGTGTTGGAAAATGAAGAGAAGGTGTGCGGAGCTGAAGGACAAGAACAGTGCGGCACCCCCGAAGCAGAAAATGGACAACGTGGCAACTTCGGAGAGGGCGAAAAAAGGAGAATATGGTGGCGCAAATTTAAAACGTCACGACCAGCCGGCACCAGGGGAAATCGCCGAGACTAATGGAGGATCCGCGAAACAAGACACTGCACCGACTGGGAAACTCCAGCCGTATACCCCGACAAGTAAGAATATTACTTCTTGTGGGTTTCGAGCCTTTATTAAGGGAGAGTCAGAAATTAAACCGGTACCGGGTATTATGGGGACCCTGTCAGTAGAGCTACACTGTGAGATCCCCGATCGATCCTAGGGGGGGTTACAGGCGCGGTTGCCTGGGGGGTTATGGGCGCACTGACCCGCTACTGAAACAAGCCCTTTTATCCCAATGGTCTAGTGGTTGGGATTCTGACATGGTATCAGAGCGGTCTCGGGTTCGAATCCCGGTGTATGCACATGTTGGCCGTTGCCACTGTGCTCAGTCCTGGGCCTCCCAGTGTGGGGGGGTGTCAGTAGAGCTACACTGTGAGATCCCCGATCGATCATAGGGGGGGTTACAGGCGCGGTTGCCTGGGGGGTTATGGGCGCACTGACCCGCTACTGAAACAAGCCCTTTTATCCCAATGGTCTAGTGGTTGGGATTCTGACAGACCCTACTCCAGAGCGCTAATACGGGTCGAGCGTTCCGAGGAGTTAATATTCTCTCCCAGCAGCACTGTTTAAAGGCTCCCTGTTCCCCACAGATGAAGCCTACACAGCTGCAAAGGCTTAGTGGAAGGTTCCAGGCCCAAGAGAAGCCGAATCGGCCTCGGATAAATCCTTCTAACCTTTCTCAGTTGAAAACTGATACTGAAGCTGCATCTTTGAGCGCAGGACCTAGGGATAACATATTCGACGTACCCTACGATCCTATAAGCGATACCATCTACGGATACTCGGAGCAGCAGCAACCACTAGTACTCGAGGTGATCTGCAACGGGCGTCGCCTCCAGGCCCTGGTGGACAGTGGTACGTCCCACTCGGTGTGCGACCGCGGGACGTTGGAGAAAATTGGAGAATCCTAAGAAGAAACCCAATTTACAGCAACGATGGTGGACAGTACGAAGCTTCCCATCCATGGAAAGTCAACACTGCAGCTGCAGATAGGGGCGTTGAGGTGGAAGCCGACGTTGCCGATCACGAACATCAAGGGACTAGATTTCATCTTGGGGCAAGATTTCCTTAAGCGGTTCAACCCCAAGATCGACTGGGTCAACTGGAAAACGTGCATCTACAACAACGGGAAACGAGTGGAGCTGCGAAGCTTGACGGATACAGGGAGCGTTCCTGAAACGACACTAGCACGGTTCAAACGGACAGTGAACGAGAGTAACACGGGTTACTTAGCACTGGTTATAGCAGCAGCAGAGGAGGAGGTCTTGGAGCAGTAAAAGGATATAATGCCTGACGACCTACCCACAGGCGTATCTCCAGCATGCACCAACGAGCACGAGATCGTGGAGGAACTAGGTGCGAAACCCGTCTCACGTGCACCATACCGACTGAGTCCAACTGAACTGACAGACAACTGATCCGCCCATCCACCTGTCCCTACGGTGCACCAGTTCTCTTCACTCCAAAGCCAGACGGTAGTTTATGGATGTGCATCGACTACCGCGCACTGAACAAACAGACAGCACTGACTACAGCGCCAGTACTCATCCTACCAGATCCAGACAGAGACTACGTGGTGGAAGCAGACGCTAGTGACCAAGCAGTCGGAGCAGTACTGATGCAACATCACGAACGCAGTTTGCAGCCCATCGCCTACCTCAGTAAGAAGCTATTACAGTGGAAGGAGGACTTAGCTATAAGGAAGGGTTCAGGAAAGATTTGGGTACCGAATTACGCCCCGCTACGGCAGATCCTATTGGAGGAGTTTCACGACGTACCTTACGCGGGACATTTCGGGAGCAACAAGACGTTAGCAGGGATAGCGAAGTATTACTACTGGCCCGGGATGGCAGCAGACGTGCAGCAGTTTGTCACCTCTTGCGACACGTGCCAGCGGATGAAGAGTAGCAAGCAGAAAAAAGCAGGGTTACTTCAGCCTCTACCCGTACCGGAGCAGCCATGGCAGGTCGTTAGCCTCGACTTCATCACAGGGCTTCCTTCGACCTCACGGGGACATGATTCCATCCTCGTGGTGATCGATAAGTTCTCCAAAATGGGTCACTTCATACCGACCAACGCCACAGCTACAGCTGAAGCAACTGCTCGACTCTTCTTCGACCGCATCATCACCATCCACGGCATCCCCGCTACACTCATCTCAGACAGAGACCCCAAATTCACGAGTAAGTTCTAGAAGGAGCTCATGGGACTGTTGGGGACAAAGCTTGCAATGTCTTCAGCATACCACCCCCAGACTGACGGACAGACAGAGCGACTCAATCAAATGGTTGAACAGTTACTGCGCACAGCTTGCAAGGACGACGTCAGCCACTGGGACACATAGTTACCGACCCTAGAGTTCGCTTACAACAACGCATCACATGCGGCCACAGGAAAAACTCCTTTCTTCCTGTGTTACGGACGGGAACCAATCACACCACAGCAGCCAACCACACCGGCATACGTCCAAGCCGCACATGACTTCGTCACCACCATGCAACAGCTATGGGAGAAGACTCAGCAACGTCTCACCACGATGCAGAACTCCCAGAAGCAGTATGCCGATCGTCAGCGACGTGATCACTCAGTAGCAGTCGGAGATCAGGTGCTTCTTGACACGCACAACTTGAACCTGTCTCACCTCCCATCCAAACTCCGGCCTCGCTTCTGTGGTCCTTTTCTCGTTGAGGCACAGGTGACACCAGTTACATTCCGCTTGCGCTTACCAGATGCATGGAAGCTTCACAACGCTTTCCATGTCCAGCTACTAAAGCCCTACAAGGACCCCAACCAACAGTTCCAGGGACGGCAGCTTCCGCCACCTCCTCCTGTTCTCATCCAGGATGAACCTGAATATGAAGTGGGAGCGCGTTCTTTCTCATCGACGCCGCGGCGGCAAGACCCTCGAGTTCCTGATACGCTGGAAGGGTTACGACCCCACTGAGGACAGTTGGGTTGTAGAAGCTGATATGGGCAACGCACGCCGTGCTCTCAAGGATTATCTTGTCAAGCAGGGTGTATCTCACGCCACCCAGCTTTGAGGGGGGGACGTGTGAGAGTACGTCGGCTTATGCTTGTTATTCATGCTTGCTATTATTTCCTTACGCTATTCCTAGCTTAGGATTATTTTCTGCATACATGAATTGCTTGATTTCCTAGGTTCGTTGCTATACTATAGTTATTATAGTTATAGGCACCGAACCAAGTTACGTGCACCGAACTCAAGCTATTCGGTCGCCACCGAATTGCTTTCTACCGAGTTCGGGAAGGTTCTGTTCGGGACGCTTCGCGACCCTCAGAACATTCGCGTAACACCTGGGTTACCTGCCTTGTGTCGAGCCTATATATAGCCTCATGTTGTACCTAGGTGATCATTCAATTCAATTTGAATCATCTTTTCTGAGCTCGATCCCAGATCCTCACACAAGACCTTGCAGTCGTACAGAACTTTACATCCGTCGATTGGGCAGGTGTCGGTAGAAAGAATTCGATCCTACCATTTAGTTGGCTGGATGGAGGAACACGATTCACAGAGCGGGATGTCCGACTACATTTACTGGCTGGCAGTTTTCATGTCGTTGACACTCTGCCAACAATGTTCGCAAGTGTCAAAACCATAAGTTGACACTCACAAGCTTGACATGTCATCCCTACGGACACGACCTAACGCCCGGAAGGCATGGATTGTGTGGGACTTGGCAAGCGATGTGATACGGACACATGCTCAGCTCGCTTTTTTTATGATCTCATGATTCCAGACGCCAAATCGCTACTCGAACGCCACTGCTACATGGAAGAAGTCTCACCTCACATTGACGACTGGCCATCAAGGGGAGAAGGCTTTGGGTCCGAGTTTGACTCATTTCCCGCATCCTCACCATCGCCTTCGTCGCCCACGGACACATCAACCACACGAGGACAGGAAGCTGACGCAAATCAAGAGGATTCACCAATTATCAATGCAACCAATAAAGGAAAAGGGGATACAGCAAGTCACTTACCTCCGGCTGGCGTCTTTGTTCCTGAAGGTGCTGAAACAAACGAAATGGAGAATGAGGCAAGCCATCTCTATGTTTTTGCCTACCCACCCGAGCTGGCAGCTCATGGCGCGATTCCACGGCGGGTTCACTTCAACCTTACGGTGACTGTGCTTGGAGGAGAAGGACAACTGACGAACGGCATGCCAGGATTGGACATGCTGTTTGGGAAACGACGGGCAACACAAGCGTTCAACAACCTTCCCAACTTGCAGCAACACGTGCTAGATGTGCAGCAACCGTCATCCCCATGGTGGACTTGACGTACATGGAGCCCAAAACGCTCAAGAACATAAGAGAAGACTTGTACGCACCTCTTTGATAAGCCGCGGTGGATGCAGATTTGGCTAAATTCGATTAGCTGGAAGCATACGAAGTGGTGGACAGAGCGGACGTACCAAAAGGAACGCCGGTGCTGACGGAAGGAGTCGTTTTAAGGGTGAAACGAGATGAGCACGGACAGCCAAACAGGTTCAAAGCGCGCTGGGTGGTCAAGGGATGCGGACAGACATGAGGGACATACGATGGGACGTATGAACCGGTCAGCCAAGGACCTACCTCTCGCATGTTCGTTGCTGGTGCATCTGCTACAAAGCGGAAGGTGGTGTAACTGGACATCTCTAATGCATTCCTGTACGCTCCAATCGACCAGGACGTATATGTGAGACCACCAGGACCAAGACGGGACGGAGACAAAGTCTGGAAACTCAAAAGAAGTGTGTATGGATTGAAACAAGCACCATGTTTGTGGCATCAGCACTTACGGGGTGTCTTGTTGGAGATGGACATGGTGCAATCCAAATCTGACCCATCCTTATTTATCGGGAAAAGAGAAGGAAAGGACACGGTGTGGCTACTCACCTACGTTGACGACATCCTCATCCAGTCTCATGACGACGAAGGCATTGAAGCAGAACTTTACCTTGACCATCAGTAAGACCATGACACAGTTTTTGGGGCTCAACGTCGCTGCTAACAACGATTCGATCTCGCTCGGACTCACAAAGTAAATCTCACAGGCTTTGGCGACCTACGGGATGAAAGGCAGTCACTTCGGAGTCAGGACGCCAATCACCAAGGAACCTGGACCACAAGGAGAACCACCAAACGAGATTCTCAGTCAATTGGTGCTGAAACAAGTGGGGACATTGCTGTACATCTCAACAGCAGGGAGGCCGAACATAACCTATGCAGCGCATGTGCTAGCCAGACAAGCAAGAAAGCCAACAGCAACAACAATGCTTGGAATCCAAAGGGTGTCCAAATACTTACAGAACACTGCGGACGTGGGGCTGGTCTATGGAGGAGGGGACTTGGTGCTCCGGGGATACAAGGATTCGGACTATGCGAACAAAGTGGGGTGTCACTCGGTTGGAGGTTACGTGTTTACCTTGGGAGGAGCTGCTATCAGTTGGAGGATTAAGCGACAAACAGTCATTGCAACGTCAAAAGCTGAAGCGGATTACATTGCAATGTTCGAAGGGGCACGGGAAGCAACATACCTTTGACGCTTGTGTGACGACCTCGGTTTCCCACAGTAAGAAGCCATTGTCATCTTTGCGGACAACCAAAGTGCAATTGCGCTTGCAGCAGGGGAGCAGATGAGTCAACGCGTAAAACACATGGAAGTCTGTTACCATTGGACGCGGAAGGCAGTTCGTGATGGTGTTGTGTGGCCGGAGTACTGCCCGACAGCTCAGCAAACAGCTGATTACCTCACCAAGCCCATCACACCAGATCGACATCTTACCTGCAGCCTCTTGTGCGGTCTCCAACCAGTTCCGCCTGGACCACCACCTGCGATAAGTCAGCAGATTGAAGGCGCTGGAGCTGCACTTACATGTTCGGGCTTCTTAAGGGGCGCTGGACACCAAGGCATCACGTAACTTCACACATCTTACTCAAGTGTTTGGTGCTGTTTCTGTGCTCACTGTCAGAACATTATAGCTTATGCTTTTTTGTAGGCTGTAGTGGGGTATCCCATAGGGGGTACAACCCAATTAGGGTTAGTACTTGTACCCACTTCTTTCATAGTTCATTCATTCTCGTTTCTTCTCATGGTATCGAGCAAGTTCCCTCGTGGGAACTGTTCCTAGGGCCCACCAAGTCGAATTTTTTTTTTCCTGCCCGCAGCGCGCTCTGCTAAGGCCCGAGTCGCGCCTCGTGTGGCCTCTCTACTGTCGCGCCCTTCCTAGGCCTCCTTCGGCCCCGTCGCGTCGCCCCTAGCGGCCTCCCTCGCACCGCCCTTACTCAGCCTGTCGCAGCCCTTCGCGGCCCGTCGCCGCCCTACGCGGCCCGTCGCCCCCCTTATTAAAAGCCCGGCGCCTCCCTTCCCGGCCTTTCGCGCCGCCCTAACGGCTCGGCGCCGTCCTCTACGGCTCGTCACCGCTCTTCGCGGCTTCGTGTGCCGCCCTTACGGCACGCCGCCGACCTCCGCGGCCCCTCACGCTGCCCTTACGGCCCCGCGAGCCGCCTGTCGGCCCACCGTGCGCCACCCTACCCGGCCCCGGCGCCTACTCCTCCGACCCCGCGGCCGCCCCACCTACCCTCGAGCCGCCGCTCCACCTGGCCCCTCGAGCCGTCGTCACGGAGGCAGGAGCCGCCGCAACCGAGCCGCCGAGCCGCCGAGCAGCCGAGCCGCCAAGCCGCCCAGCAGCCAAGCCGCCGAGCCGCCCAACAGCCGAGCCGCCGAGCAGCCGAGCCGCCCAGCAATCGAGCCGCCGTGCCGCCGAGCCGCCCAGCAGCCGAGCCGCAGAGCCGCCGAGCCGCCGAGCAGCGGAGCCGCCGAGCCGCCCTACAGCCGAGTCGCCCGCACTTCCGAGCCGCCCGAGCAGCCCTGTCCGCTAAGTGCGGCGCCTCTGTCACTGCACTGCCCTTACCCTACTGTTCGCGCTGCTAGTCTACTGCTGTCATGGCTACCCCTAGTGTCCTCGCTTTTGACGCTGAGGGTCGGGCCATTGGCTTTGATGTCTGGGTAGATGACCTGCAACTTTTCCTACGGTCTCTCCCTCTTTGACCTCACCTCTGGTGCCTCTCCTTCTCATGATGCTGATGCTGACGCCATTGTTCGCTCATAGTGGGCCACGCGCGATGCTGCTGCACGTCTTGCTGTGCGTCGCCACCTCCCTACCTCTAAGCGTGCGCACTTTAGTCAGTACAAGAGTGCTCAGACCTTGTACGACGCTGTAGTTGCACGCTACTCCTCCCCTGCCACTGCTGCACTGAGCCGTCTCATGCTACCGTACCTCTTCCCTGGCCTTGCTGCCTTTCCCACAGTCGCTGACCTCATTATGCACCTCCGCACTAGTGACACTCGCTACCGCGCTGCGCTTCCTGCTGAGTTCTGCGCCAAGAAACCCCCCCCCCCATGTATATCACCCTCTACTACATAGTCACCCGGCTCCCTGACTCCCTTCATGTAGTTAGGGACCACTTCCTCGCAGCGTGCCCCACCACTCTCACCGTTGACCTCCTTGAGAAGGCCCTCCTAGCAGCGGAGAAGAGCATAGTCGCTGTAGGAGCCTCTCGTGGTGACCCCCGCACCCCTGTCTTTGAGGGGTGTTCTCCCTCCCCCCTCTTGCCCTCTGTTGCTTCTGCTGCTGCGGCCGACCTCGTTGGTTTTAAGTCGGTCGGCGCTGCGTCTGCCCCTTCGGGGAAGTGCCGCACAGGCAAGGGCAAGGGGGGCAAGGGCGCTGGAGGAGCGGGCGGGAGCGGTGGAGGCGGCGGAGGGAGTGGGGGTGGTGGTGGGAGTGGTGGCGGGGGTGGGGGTGCTGGTGGCAGCGGTGGAGGCGTAGGCGGAGGCGGTGGTGGCGGAGGGAGCGGAGGCGGCGGTGGTGGCGAAGGCGGCGGCGGTGGCGGAGGCGGCGGAGGTGGTGGTGGAGCAGGTCGCGGTTCTGCGCAGAGGAGTGGCTCAGGTGGTGGTCCGCGCCAGCAGCAGCAGCGCGGTCCTGAGACCCTGTCCCCTCAGCAGCTCCGTGAGTGCTACACTGCACGCCAGCGGGGTGGGGGTTCTGGTCCGTGCACCTACGTCCTGCGCACCGGCGACCGTGCGGGTGAGCAGTGTGGGGGTGCGCACCCCACCCAGCGCTGCTGTGGCCACCTGAAGGACGCGTGGCGTCACCAGTTTCCTGAGGCCACAAAGATCCCTCGCTGGGGCGAGTTGTCTAGGGCGGGGGTTGCTATCTTTGACTTTGACTTTGATGCTATTCTTTCTGCCATGTATGCTGTGACTATTAGTGATGAGGGTGATTGTTAACGGAGTTTCCCGCTCGATCCGGGCATTTAGACTGCTGCTCTAGGTACTGGTGAGGCAGCTGCCCTAGGTGCTTGCGAGGCTGCTGCTCTAGGTGCTAGTGCGTCTGCGTCCTCAGGTACTGTTGAGTCTGCGCTCTCAGGTACTGCGTCGGCTTCGGCCTCCCTCACCTTCACCCTTGACTCTGGGGCTTCTCGCTCCTTCTTTCGAGACCGCACCACACTTACGCCGCTTGGTCGGCCGGTTGCAGTGTCTGTGGCTGACCCCTCTGGGAGTCCTGTCCTAGCTCACTTCTCCACAGTCCTCCCGTGTTCGGCGGCTCCCTCTGGCACCCTGTCTGGTCTTTAACTCCCCTCGTTCTCTACAAACTTGGTGAGTGGTGCTGACTTACAGGATGGGGGAGTGCACCAGTTCACTCCTGCGAGTCAGCGGGTGACACACTGCACTGAGGCTAGGACAGGCCGACACTTGGCCACGTTTATACGTCAGCCGGGGTCGAGCCTGTACACACTGACCACTGCGTCTCCTCCAGTCACTGAGTCTGGTCGGGTAGCTGCGTCGGGTCAGGTGTTTGCTGCAGCGTCCAGGTCTGATACTGAGTCTGCCCCCTGATCGTGTCGTCTCCTGTCTCACGAGACTCTCCTCTGGCACCACCGCCTTGGTCACCCCTCTCTGCTTCGTCTCAGAGGCATGGCCTCCCGTTTCCTTGTTTCTGGTCTTCCCCGGTCCCTCCCTCCCCTTCCTCAGGGGCCTGACCCTACCTGTGTCGAGGGGCGGCAGCGCGAATCCCCTCACTCCTCCCAGTTCCCTCCGACAAAGGCCCCGCTGCAGACGCTTCACATGGACGTGTGGGGCCCAACCCGCGTCCGTGGACAGGGTCACGAACGCTACTTCCTGCTGGTGGTTGACGACTACTCGCGTTACACCGCAGTCTTCCCCTTGCGTAGCAAGGGTGATGTCACTGAGGTGTTGATCGACTGGATCCGCGCAGCTCGTCTCCAGCTCAGGCAGAGCTTCGGCTCGGACTTTCCTGTTCTGCGTCTGCACTCTGACAGAGGCGGAGAGTTCTCCTCTGGCCTTCTGAGAGCCTACTGTCGTGCACGAGGCATCCGTCAGACCTTCACGCTTCCGGACTCTCCGCAGCAGAATGGGATTGCTGAGCGCCGCATTGGCATGGTCATGGACGTCGCTCGTACGTCCATGATGCATGCGGCTGCCCCCCATTTTCTGTGGCCGTTTGCGGTGAGGTACGCGGCGCATCAGATCAACCTTCACCCCAAGGTCTCCAGGCCGGAGACCTCCCCAACTTTGCTGTGGATGGGGAAGGTTGGCAATGCGTCTGCGTTCCGTGTCTGGGGATCCCGGGCGTTTGTCCGCGACTTGTCTGCGGACAAGCTGTCCCCTCGTGCTGCTCCTTGCGTCTTCATTGGCTTCCCCACTGACACGCCAGGGAGGCAGTTCTACCACCCCACCTCTCGCCGTGTTCTGACCTCCCAGGACGTCACGTTCGACGAGTCGGTCCCCTACTACCGTCTCTTCCCCTACCGCACTCCGTCCCTCCACCCGCCACCGCTCTTCCTTGTACCAGGTCCCCCTCCGGTAGACCCCCTCCCCCCTCAGGGTCCTGCCCCTTCAGGTGTGTCTCAGGTAGACGCACTCGAGCCTGTCGAGGTTACTGGTGACTCTGGTGCTGCTGAGGGTGCTGAGCCTGGGGGTGCTGAGCGTGTGGGTGCTACTCCTGGGGGTGCTGAGCCCGGGGGTGCTGAGCCTGGGGGTGCTGAGTCTGGGGGTGCTGAGCCTGGGGGTGCTGAGCCTGAGGTTGCTAAGCCTGGGGGTGCTGAGCCTGAGGGTGCTGTGCCTGAGGGTGCTGAGCCTTCGGGTGCTGTGCCTGGGAGTGCTACGCCTGGAGGTGTGGAGCTTGAGGGAGCTGGACCTGTTCGTGTGGCGTCTGGTGGTGCTGGGCCTGGAGGTTCTCCGGGTGCTTCGTCTCGGCGAGAGCCACTCTCTCCACAGGAGCTGCGCGAGTGGTTTGCCCGGCGCTGGAGCCGTGCTACTGGAGCTGGAGGTTCTTCGGCTACTGAGGGTGCTGGTGTCGCGGGTCCCGGAGGTGCTCGTACTGGGAGTACTAGAGCTGCTGGGCCTGCGGGTTCAACTGGAGCTGGTGCTGCTTAGGGTGTTGGCACCTGAGACTACTGCTGGCGGTCCTGCTTGGGGTGCTACTGGTGCTGCTGGAGGTCCTGGAGCTACTGGAGCGGCTGCGGGTACCGGAGCTGGAGGTGCTGCTGGAGCTGGTGCTCCTGCTGGGGGTACTGGTGCTGTCCCTGCTGTGTCTGGAGTCGCCGCGCGGCCTCGACCGTACTTCGTTCCACTCGTGCAGCAGGTTCTTGGTCTCCCGCCTTCTATTGGTCCTCCTTCTCCCTTAGAGTATCCACAGCCTGTCCATTTACAGTTCCAGTTACAGCCTGCCTCCCCTTTGCCTGCTCCTTCTCCCTACACTGGTCCTACTGGAGGTCTTGCTGAGCGTCGTGAGCCTGCGTCTCGCCCTGCGTCGCCTGTCCGTGCTGCTCGCACTAGTGGTCGTGGTTCGCGTCAGCGTCCTCCTCCTATCCCTGGCACGCACCAGATGTCTCTGCGTCCGTCCACTGCTCCTCTGCGTGCCCCTTTGCCTTCTCCTCCTGAGTCCTCTCTTCCTGCTCTTGCCGACCCGGAGTCGGACTCTCTTCGTGCTGCCAGTCCTACTGTCACGCGTCTCCTTGCTACTGTCGTCACTGACCCTTCCTTGGAATCCACTGCTGCGTCTGCCCTAGTTGCTGAGCTCGTCGACTTTGCTGCTCGCTGTCGCCTAGACTACGCTGCTAGTCTTGTCGCTGAGTCTGAGTCTGTCTGTCCTCCGTCCGTCGGGGGTGAGTGTGCCCTTGGCACGGACGTCCTTGAGGACAGGCAGGAGGAGTTCCAGTGTCTGGCAGCTGCTTCACCTCATCTCGTGTCCGTACTGCTTACCCCTGAGGGAGACCCGGATGTACTTGACATCCCGACTCCGCGCTCTTACGCGGAGGCGATAGAGGGTCCCTACTCTTCTCAGTGGCAGGTAGCTATGGACACAGAGATGGCTTCCTGAAAGTCCACAGGCACCTACGTTGACGAGGTTCCCCCGCCTGGGGCGAACATCGTCAGTGGCATGTGGATCTTCAGGGTGAAGCGGCCGCCGGGTTCTCCGCCTGTCTTCAAGGCACGGTACGTGGCTCGTGGCTTCAGTCAGCGGCAGGGAGTTGACTAATTTCAGACCTTCTCTCCCACCCCGAAGATGACCACTCTTCGGGTATTGCTGCACGTTGCTGCTCACCGTTACTATGAGCTACACTCTCTTGACTTCAGCACAGCTTTCTTGCAGGGCAGCCTGCACGAGGAGATCTGGCTGCGTCGCCCACCTGGCTTCACTGGGTCGTTCCCTCCTGGTACCTAGTGGAGTCTCCGGCGTCCAGTCTACGGTCTCCGCCAGGCGCCCCGTGAGTGGCACGACACAGTGAGGACTACGCTTGCGGCTCTTGGGTTTGCTCCTTCTACTGCCGACCCGTCGCTGTTTCTGCGCACCGACACCTCTCTACCGCCGTTCTACATCCTGGTGTACGTCGACGACATGGTCTTTGCCACGGCCTGACACTGCTGGACTCGCCTACGTGAAGTCTGAGCTGCAGAAGAGACACACGTGCACAGACCTGGGTGAACTGCGCAGCTACCTTGGCTTGCAGATCACCCGGGACAGAGCACGCCGCACCATTACCCTGATTCAGTCACACATGGTGCAGCAGGTCCTTCAGCGCTTCGGCTTTCACGTACTCCTCGCCTCAGGCCACTCCTCTGCCTACTCGCCACTCGCTCGCAGCTCTGCCTTCGGATGAGTCCGTAGAGTCGAGTGGCCCGTATCCAGAGCTTGTTGGCTGCCTCATGTACCTGATGACCTGCACACGACCTGACCTTGCATACCCTCTTAGCATTCTCGCACGCTATGTTGCTCCTGGGTGACACCGACCAGAGCACATGGCTGCAGCAAAGAGGGTGTTGCGCTACTTGTGCAGTACGTCGGGCATGGGGCTAGTGCTTGGAGGGCGCAGTCCAGTGGTCCTCACTGGGCACGCAGACGCTTCTTGGGCTGACGACCAGGCTACGCAGCGGTCGTCATAGGGTTACACTTTCAGCCTTGGTTCCGGCTCTGTCTCGTGGCGGGCTACTTGCTCGTCTTCTGTTCTCGGCTCCAGTTGTGAGGCTGAGATCTACGCTGGGGCCATGGCTGCACAGGAGCTTTGTTGGCTCACCTACCTGCTGACTGACCTCAGAGAGCCGCCTCGTTCTCCTCCAGTTCTGTACGTAGACAACAAGGCCATGCTGGCCTTGTGTCGAGAGCAGCGACTGGAGCACAGAACAAAGCACATTGCTCTCCGCTACTTCCTTGCTCGTGAGCTACAGCAGCGTGGACAGTTGCGGCTTGCGTACGTGGCCTGTAAGGCCAACACTGCTGATGTCTTCACCAAGGCACTTCCGCCTTGTGACCATCAGCGCTTCTGCACTCAGCTGGGTCTTGTCCCTGTCTTGCCTCACTTGCTCACCTCTTGACCTTGCTTGTACTGTTACATATATATATATGTACTCCTGCTTGTGAACTGGCCTTGTGGCCTTGAACTTGTGCTCGGAACGTGTGGTGACTTTGTGATCCACCCTGAGCTTGCTTTGCTTTGCTTTGCTTGACTGGTCTTGTGACCCCCTGTTCTCCCCCACTTTGCCTATGGGGGTGTGTCAGAATATTATAGCTTATGCTTTTGTGTAGGCTATAGTGGGGTAACACATATGGGGTACAGTTTTCTAGGGTTAGTACTTGTACCCACTTCTTTCATAGTTCATTCATTCTCGTTTCTTCTCACTCACGCATGTGCATAACTACAAACACATGAGTGAGAGGGGAGTGGGGTGTGGAGCATCCTTGGGGTGCAACAAATCGGGATTTGATTTCAAGACCATCTTTCATTTTCGTCATCACAAGAGTCAGCACATGAGAAGACCTATTGCAATCAGTGATAGGAGCAGCCATAAAATATTCTGCTAGACAGTCGCTCCTGCTGGTCGGTCACAACCACTCGCCAACTCCAGCAGCGGTTCCTGAATACTTCAAATGCTTTCTGGTTTCAAGGGGAGAAGAAACAAGACATCATGCGTCAGGAAAATTGTCCAAGCCAAAAGAGACAGAGGGCATCACAAGAAGTAACTGACAAAGTCCCACTAAATACAAGTGCATAATTCCAATGGGAGGCAAGGGGAGACAACTGGAGACAGGCGCTGCTGGTGTTGCTCACCACTCACCATGGTGACGCAGGTGTTGCTGCTACAAGGCGTCAGGGGGAGCTGCTGCAGGGCGTAAGGGAGCTGGAGGGGGCAAGGTGATGCTGCTGTTGCCTATCAGGTGTCGCCAGGTGCAGGAGCAGCCCGCCAGGTGCAGGAGAAGCCCGCTAGGTGCAGGAGCAGCCCGCCATGTACAGGAGTAGCCCGCCAGGTGCAGGAGTAGCCTGCCAGGTGCAGGAGTAGCCCGCCAGGTGTAGGAGTAGCTTGCCAGGCGTAGCTAGTGCTGGTGCTGCCCGCCGTCTGCAGCTGCTCCCGTGCGCCAGCTGGTGTGAAAAGAGGAGAGCATCACACGTGGGAGCAGGCATGAATGACTTTGCATTTAGAATATGGCATTACGATATGCAGGGCACCATTACTGTGGAGATAACTATTACAACGGGAGATAGACTACGGGCTAGGCATGGATGCTCGTGTGACCTCTGCGTTCGTTCCTTAGTCGTGCTTGCACTGCTTGCTGGTTCACAGGGAAATTTGGCAAGAGTTTCACTAGCAAAAGTTCACAACAATGATTCAGGAATGATAGCATCAACATTGGCAACAGAGACTACATCAGACCTATCAAGGCTGCTGGTCGACTGCCAACACAGCACGGTCGACCGCGTGCCAGCACGACTTGGTTGAGTGCGCTCCAGTAGATCAGAGTCGCGCCTTGCCAACGTTGCAAGTTCGCGGTGTGCCAACGCTGCAGCAAGTCGCCTGCACAGCGTTGCACCCACCTGACAATGGCGCACCAGCTTCGCAGGTGCGTGCAGCTGGTTGGCGCCCAACGCCCCGTCACATGCCCAGCGCAGACACTCCACCCATGACGGCGCCCACAAGCCACGTCGACCTCGGGATACCACCCCCGAGGTTGTCCTCGCAGAAATCACCCCCGGCGAATTTCGCACACGTCGCCCGAGTATCCTAGTCGACTGGGTATCCCGCGGCCCCCGTGGCCCCCGGTCGTCCATACGTGGCCACCGCGGTCCCCGCGGTCCCGTGGTTATCTCCCGCAGCCTCCCGCGGCCCCCGCGGTCCCGTGGTTGCCCCGCAGCCTCCCGCGGCCCCCCGCGGCCTCCCGCGGCCCCGCGGTCATCAAGGTCGGCTCTGCCCAAGTGAGGACGGGGCCAAACAATACTCCCTTTGACAACTACAACACGAAGCAGGGGGAGCAAGCTGAGGATAAACTCACCATCATGTTGCAGCAGGACGCCAAATGTTACTGTAGGCGCCGCTGGTGCTGCCCGACGACAAGTACTGCCACTGCAGCTGTGTGAGGCCAAGAACTGCTGCTGCCGCCTGCCAGGTGGTGCTGGTGCTGCCAAGGGTAAGGAGCTGCCGCCACCACTGCCATGCTATACCTGCTGGTAGTGGGAAAGACACACTGTGGAAAAGGAAGTCAGTCACGTGACACAGGCAAGTTTCTGCGATCCACTTCAAACAATGAAATGTGACTCTCTTGGTCAGAGGGACAAAGTGTGAGGAAGATAGTGTAACGGACCGTCAGGTGCTGCAGATGCGGCCAGTTCATATCATTGCCTACCGCCTTACCTGAAGCACCATGGCATCAGGAGCTGCAGCCGTGCGTCACCAGAAGCAGCAGGTGCTGCAGTTGTCGAATATCCAGAGCAGGTGGCCGCCGCCGATGCAGCAGCAGGTGAGGCAGTCATGAGTGACTGCTGACGTGTGGCTGGTCGTCGAACGAAGGCAGCGTCGCCAGGTTGCCAGCAGTGGCAGGGGGGGATAGCGCACCAGAAGCGGCCGTCATGTGATGCAGCAGCGCGCATGCTGCTGCAATTGTGCGCCGGTCGCTACTGTTGGTTGTCACGGGCGCCGATGCAGCAGTGCGCCTGGTACTGCAGTTGCGCGTCAGAACCAGTGCGATGATTCGCGCCATGAGCAGCAGTCGCACATCAGGGCGCAGGTGCCGGAATTGCGCGTCAGGAGCTGCAGGTCGTCACGTAAGCCGCTGTCGCCGAGCACGAGCCGTGACATCGCGCGCGCTGGTGTCGCGCACCAGCTTATGCTGCAGGCTATCGTGACATACAGCAGCTGAAGCGCAATAGCAGAAGATATCGCGCTAAGGGAGTAGTTCAGCAGGTTAAGGACGTGGCAGCAGATCATCTACTGCTGTAGCTGGTCGACAGACATTTTGCCATGATAATTGACATTTCGTCATGCTGAGAGCACTTCGCTATGACTACAGCTTCAGCAACCATGGCTGGGATGCCGTCGATCCACAAGGAAGCCCCCGATCGAGATTGGGACACGGGAATGACAAGTTTTGGAGGACCCTTTGCTGAAAGGTCGCGAGAATCGTGAGGAGAAGGGAGAAACAGGGCCAGAAGTGGAACACCTGAGTCAGAACGTTCTGCAAACTGACAACCTTGTCAGAATCCCAACCACTAGACCATTGGGAAAAAAGGGCTTGTTTCAGTAGCGGGTTAGTGCGCCCATAACCCCCCAGGATAACAGGCATGTAATGTCAGAATAATATATAGTTATATATATTGTTCAATAACTGCCTGTAGAGTAGAATGCTGTAGTCATATAACTTTCTGTTTGGTGGTGCACCTTTCTTCATTCTTGCCTATTTGTACTACTCGCTCTATAGTGAACACTCTCTTTTTGGCTTGCACTTTTCTCTCGTCACTCTCGCCTAGGTCAAACCCTAGGCCCCTCAACTACTATTCTCGACATGTAACCCCCCAAGGATCAATCGGGAATCTCACAGTGCAAGTCTTCTGACACCCCCCCCCACACTAGGAGGTCCAGGACTCGGCACAACGGCAGCGGCCTGCATGTGGATACACCAGGATTCAAACCCGAGACCACTCTGATACCATGTCAAAATCCCAACCATTAGACCATTGGGATAAAGTGGCTTGTTTCAGTAGCGGGTCAGTGCGCCCATAACCTGTGAAAGTTTAGAAGAAAGAAGAGGCGTTTCACTAGTAGCAGTTGGGATACATATAGCAAACCCTAATAGGGTTGTACTCGCTATAGAGCACCCCACTACAGGCTAGATAAGAACATTCTGACACACCCCCATAGCCAAAGTGGGGTGTAATCAGCAGAACAAGCAGACATAGAACAAGCTCAGGGTGGATCACAATGTCACCACACATTCTTAGCACAAGTACAAGAAGTGACAGTTTAAAGTCCAGAAATGTAAGCAAAGCTAGAGCTAATCACAGCGGACAAGTGAGGAGGAGGAGGAGCTGTGGGGGAGAGAAGATGGGAGGCGACTGCTGACGCTGCAGATACACAGACAAGCTGCTGGCTCAGTGGCTACCGGAACAGCGCTCCGGACTACTGGAGTAACTGGCCCCGCGGCTAAAAGTAGCGGCAGACGAGCAACGGACCCACGGGCGACTGGCGACTACCGGAGATTGTAGCCTCCGGACTGCTGCTGCTGCTGACGACAAGACTGCTGCCTCCACTCAACCTCCCCCAACTGCCCCACACTCTCGGCACACGCCCACTGCTCAAACCCTAGCTCCACTCCCACGCACCCCCCTTAAACCCTAAACCCCAGTCTTCCACTCATCCACCCCCCTCAGCGACAGCTGCAGTAGTGGGAGACGAAGGAGGAGGAGGTGCAAAGGGAGGAATGCACAACTGCCACCCCTATACTCGCCACCCCCAAACCCTAACACATGGCAGGGCGGGATGGCGGGTAGGGAGGTGACGGGGGGGGGGGGGGGAGGGGGGGGGAGGGGACCGACGCGCGGCCTCCTAGAGCGCCAAAACAGGCGGCAGAAGGGGCGGCGCTCGCCCCCCTCCCCCAGGTAGCGGCCCTCGAGGGAGCCGCGACGGGCGACGGGAAAAGGGGGGGGGGGTGGGGGGGGGGGGGGGGGGGGGGGGGCGGTGCACGTGCCCTCGGTGCGCCGCGACTGGCGACGCAGCATGGCCGGGGCGAGGCCGGTCCTGGCGCAGCCCGTACGGGCCGCGCGCTGCCTGTACGGGCCGCGCGCAGGCCACGACGGGCGACAGGGGGCGGCGCGCGGGTCCCCGTCGCCCGTCGCAACGCCTCCCGAGGGCGACGTGCCGAGGGACGGGGCAGAAGCCCACCGCGCGCCTCGGGGCGCACAGCGGGCAGAGAACCGCCGCGCGCCTCGGGGCGCACGGCGAGCAGAAAACCGCCGCGCGCCTCGGGGCGCACGGCGGGAAGAAAAACTGCCGCACGCCACGGGGCGTGCGGCACAGAGAGTAGCAGTAGCAGTTGCAGCGGAAGCAACGAGGTGGTGAGCCCACCCACAGGTTCAATCCAAGGGGATCAACCTGCTCTGATAGCATGTGGAAGTTTAGAAGAAAGAAGAGGCGTTTCACTAGCAGCAGTTGGGATACATATAGCAAACCCTAACAGGGTTGTACTCGCTATAGAGCACCCCACTACAGGCTAGATAATAACATTCTGACATACCCTTCCAGGTTAACAGGCCTATAACCCTCCAATGATCAATCGAGGATCTCACAGTGCAAGTCTTCTGACAAACCTAACCCAACTGTCAACGTGTTTCACCCGTCAAGATTCGACCGCAACGGAAAGATTCCCACGTAAAATCCCAACGGCGAGTTCCCCAATCATCGCCGCAACAACAATCGAGTTCCGAAATCTACGCGTAACCCAACCCATTCCGCTATCAACGGCGTTTACAAGTATTCCCCAAAACAAACATCGGTAAAATCCACAGCAAGTGTTGAGAAATACATAACATAAAGAAAAGAAATAGGTATGCTGCTAGATTTTACTGTAGTCCTCCTTATAAGACTTCAGGGCCTACAATAATTTTACAATTATTGTAGGGCTGAAATTATTGGTGTGAGAGTACGACGGTTTATGCTGGCTTTGCTAGCTTGCCTAGACTTTATTATGCTATATCTAGCTGGGGTTTTATTTATCATGCATAGATATGTTTGATTTCCTAGGTCAGGTGCATTCCTATATTTTATTATAATTATAGCACCGAACCAGGTTACGTGTACCGAACTCAAGCCTTTTCGGTTGCCACCGAATTGCTTTCTACGGAGTTTCGGAAGGTTCTGTTCGAGACGCTTCGAGACCTTCAGAACATTTGCGTAACACCTGGGTAACTGGCCTTATGTCGAGACTATATATAGCCTCGTGTTGTACCCAGGTGGATCATTCAATTCACATTCTCTTTTTTGAGCTCGGTCCTAGATTCCCACACTTGGTAATCAGAGATTGTTTACACGCGAAGTTTTCGACCGCTAAAAACTAGCTTTTGAAACTGCGGGGGCGACGACGGAGGGCGCCGATTTCGGGAAGGTAAACCAATTCCACGCTATTTTTTAATGTCCCCCTCGAACCGGTTTTCGAACACTCCTCAGGTCCAGTGGCGAAAAAATTGGAATCTCGACCGTCGGATCGATTCGAAGCCCTGAGAATTTCGCATAAAAAACGTTGGAATTTGGAGCGTCGGATAAAATTTCTTCTCAACGGCCGAGATCGGACGCGAGTTTCGACTAAGGGAGAATCACACGACCTACAGAATTGGTGCTCGTCATTTCTACAGTCGATTCGACTCACAGTAAGATGACTAGCGCCTAAAATTCGTTTATTTTCGTCGCAAATCTTCATGTAAATCGCCAAATGGAGGAAAATGGTAATAATTCCGTACGAAAAATTACAGAGTTACACACCGGCTTGGACCAGACGCGAGCGGCACTCCAGCGAATAGGGGCACTTCTCGCGAACCAGTCGGCAACCGCCACGGAAGTAGTGAACGCAGGGGCGAATGCAGCAGCGACGTCAGCAGCAGCAGCGGCGACACCGACACTTCACCCGGCAGCAGCGACTACAGTGAATCTTGAGGCGGCACGTCCGAGGCTACCGGAGACGTTCAGTCCGAATACGAGAGACACCGACGTCCGTTGATTCATTGCGACCCTTGAAATTTACTGAGAGGCCGTTGGCTGTACGACCCTGACACACGATGCAATGCGGATTCGGCTCGCAGCGACACTGTTACGAGGCCCGGCGCTCGAGTGGATTTACAGTAGCAATAAGATCCGAGGCGAGGGGTCATGGACGCAGTTTTGGTAAGCTTTAATTCAACGTTTCGAACCAATCAACTCCAGCTACATGGCGCGGCAGCAGATTCTTCGGCATAAACAGTTCGGCAGTGTAACACAGTACACGCATGAGATGGAGAGCCTCTTCAACCGAATTACCGACCTGACCAAAGGGGAAAAAATCCAAGCGTATACTGAGGGGGTAAAGATGGAAGTCCGCCAACAGGTTATTTCCACGAACTACAACAACTACCGCAACATGGTGTGTGCAGCAGAGAGATTCGATGCGCTGACGCGAGATCAACCCGAGACACGACGCCACGTGCCGAACAGATCATTCGACACGAAGTGATCGACACCACCCACGACCTCCGACCCGATGGATATCAACAAAGATCGACGCGAAGCAGCGACCGACAAAATATGAGAAGTGCGAATTTTGCGGTGCAGCAGGACATCGACTCTTGGCGTGTTGGAAAATGAAGAAGGCACGAGCGGAGCTGGAGGGCAACAACAGTGCGACATCCACGATGGCGAAAAAAGGAAGACACGATGGCGCGAATTTAAAACGCCACGACCGGCCGGCAACAGGGGAAATCGCCAAGACAAATGGAGGTTCCGCGAAACAAGACTCTGCACCGACCAGGAAACTCCAGCCGAACACCCCCGAGAGTAAGAATATTCCCTCTCGAGGTTTTCAAGCCTTTAAAATATTCAGGGGAGATTTCAAGGCCAAGAGAAAGCCTTCAGACATTATTCAAGTACCTGAGAAGTTGGGCAAACCACTCCGGTGTCAGAACATTATAGCTTACTTATTTGTGTAGGCTATAGTGGGGTATCCCATAGGGGGTACAACCCAATTAGGGTTTCATATTTGTACTCACTTCATTCATAGTTGATTCATTCTCATTCGCTTCTTCTCATGGAATCAGAGCAGGTTCCCCTATGGGAACTGTGCTTAGGGCCCACCACTTAATTTTTTTTTTCTGCCCTAGCGCCTTGCGCCCTAGCGCCTACCCTAGCGCCCGCCCTAGCGCCCTAGCGCCCGCCCTAGCGGCCGCCTTAGCGCCCGCCCTAGCGCCTGCCCTAGCGCCCTAGCGCCCGGCGCCCGCCCTAGCGCCCGTTCGCCGCCCGCGGCCTGTCCGTGCGCTGCCGCCCGTGCGCCGTCGCCCGTGTGCGCCGCTCGTGAGCGCCGCCCGTGAGCACCGCCCGTGAGCGCCGCCCGTCAGCGCAGCCGCCCGTCAACCGCCGCTGGTGCGCCGCCGCCCGTGACGCCGCCGCCCGTGAGCCGCCGCCCGTGAGCCGCCGCCCGTGAGCCGCTCGCCCGTGAGCCGCCCGCCCGTGAGCCGCCCGCCCGTGAGCCGCCCACGACGCCGACGCCGCCGACGCCGCCGACGCCGCCCGTGCACCGCCGACGCCGCCGACGTCACCCGTGAGCCGCCGACGCCGCCGACGCCGCCCGTGAGCCGCTGACGCCGCCGTCGCCGCCGACACCGCCCGTGAGCAGCCGACGCCGCCCTCGAGCCGCCCGTGCAGCCGCCCCAGCCGCCCGTAAGCCGCCCGTGCGCCGCCCGCGAGCCGCCCCAGCCGCCCGTGAGCCACCCGCGAGCCGCCCCAGCCGCCCGTGCTGTCGCCCGCAAGACGCCCGTGCCGCCCGAGCCGCCCGAGCCGCCCGAGCCGCCCGAGCCGCCCGAGCCGCCCGAGCCGCCCGAGTCGCCCGAGCCGCCCGAGCCGCCCGAGCAGCCTGAGGTGTCGGCCTCCTGTTCCTGTGGGGCTGCTGCTGCTCCTGGGCCGCCGTAGCTGCTGTGCTGCTGTGTGGGTGTACTCCTGAGCTACCCGACTCTTCCCGCCCGGTGAGACTGTCAACTGCTATAATGGCCACCCCCAGTGTCCTGTCTTTTGACGCTGAGGGTCGCGCCATTGACTTTGCAGTCTGGGTCGAGGACCTGCCGCTGTACTTACTGTGCGATGCGATCGATGAGGTTTCTCTCTTTGACTTTGTCTCTGGCGCTGTCCCTGCCCCTCCTGCTGATGCTGACCCCTCTGTTCGCTCCAAGTGGGCCACGCGCGATGCTGCTGCACGTCTTGCTGTGCGTCACCACCTCCCTTCCTCCGAGCGTGCACACTTTAGTCAGTGCAAGACCGCTCAGGCCTTGTACGACGCTGTAGTTGCGCGCTACTCCTCCCCTTCCTCCGCTACGCTGAGCCGCCTCATGCTACCGTTCCTCTTCCCTGACCTCGCTGCCTTTCCCACAGTCGCTGACCTCTTTACCCACCTCCGCGCTAGTGACACTCGCTACCGCGCTGCGCTTCCTGCTGAGTTCCGCGCCGCAAACCCTCCTCCCATGTACATCACTCTCTACTTTCTAGTCACCCGTCTCCCTGAGTCCCTTCGTGCCGTTAGGGACCAGTTTCTCTCTGTCTGTCCCACCACCCTCACTGTCGACCTCCTTGAGAAGTCCCTGCTAGCGGCTGAGAAGAGTATCGTCGCTGTAGGGGCCTCTCGTGGTGACCCTCGCACCCCCATCTTTGAGGGGTGTTCTCCTTCCCCCCTACTTCCCTCTGTCGCCTTTGCTGCTGCGGCCGGCCTCGTTGGCTTGGAGTCGGTCGGTGCGGCGTCTGCCCCCAGCAGGTAGGCGCCGCCCTGGCAGGGGCAAGGGGGGCAAGGGAGCGGGTGGAGCTAGCGGGGGCGGTGGCGGAGGCGGTGGAGGCGGCGGGGGGAGTGGGGGTGGCAGTGGAGGTGGTGGCGGGAGTGGAGGTACTAGTGGCGGCGGTGGAGGCGGAGGTGGTGGTGGTGGTGGCGGTGGGAGCGGCGGGGGCGAGGATGGCGGTGGCGGCGGTGGCGGCGGAGGCGGGGGTGGCGGTGGTGGAGGTGGTCGGAGTGGCTCGTCCCAGCGGAGCACCACTGGAGGTAGTCAGCGCCAGCAGCAGCAGCAGCAGCAGAAGCGCTCTCGCGACGTCCCCACCCCTCAGCAGCTCCGTGAGTGGTACTCCCAGCGTCAGCGTGGTGGGGCGTTCGGTCCCTGCACCTACGTCCTTTGCACCGGCGACCGTGCGGGTGAGCAGTGTGGGGGCACCCACACCGCCCGCCGCTGCTTTGCCCGCTTGACCGACGCTTGGCGCTAGCAGTTTCCGGAGGCCTCTGAGATCCCCCGCTGGGGAGAGCTGTCTAGGGCTGGTGTAGCTATCTTTGATCTTGACTTTGATGCTATTCTTGCTGCCATGTATGCTGTGACTGTTAGTGATGAGGGTGACTGTTACCGGTGTTTCCCGCCCGATCCGGGCATTGAGTCTGCTGCTCTAGGTACTGGTGCGGCTGCTGCCCTAGGTGCTTGCGACGCTGCTGCTCTAGGTGCTAGTGTGTCTGCGTCCTCAGGTACTGGTGAGTCTGCGCTCTCAGGTACTACGTCGGCTTCGGCCTCCCTCACCTTCACCCTTCACTCTGGGGCGTCTCGCTCCTTCTTTCGGGACCGCACCACTCTCACGCCGCTTAGTCGGCCGGTTGCGGTGTCCCTGGCTGACCCCTCTGGGGGTCCTGTCCTGTCTCGTTTCTCTACAGTCCTCCCGTGTCCGGCGGCTCCCTCTGGCACCCTGACTGGTCTCTACCTCCCCTCGTTCTCTACGAACCTGGTGAGTGGTGCTGACCTACAGGATGGGGGTGTCCACCAGTTCACTCCTGCTCGTCAGCGGGTGACACACTGCACAGAGGCTAGCACAGGTCGCCACCTAGCTATGTTTACACGTCAGCCAGGGTCGAGCCTGTACACACTGACCACTGCTTCTCCTCCCGGTGCTGAGTCTGGTAGAGTCCCTTCGTCTGGTCAGGTGTTTGCTGCAGCGTCCAGGTCTGGTCCTGAGTCTGCCCCCTGTTCGTGTCGCCGTCTGTCTCACGAGACTCTCTTCTGGCACCACCGCCTTGGCCACCCCTCTCTGCTTTGGCTCAGAGGCATGGCCTCCCGTCTTCTTGTGTCTGGTCTCCCCCGGTCCCTCCCTCCCCTTCCTCAGGGCCCTGGCCCTGCCTGTGTCCCCTGCGTCGAGGGGCGCCAGCGTGCTGCCCCTCACTCCTCCCAGTTTCCTCCGACAGAGGCTCCGTTGCAGACGCTTCACATGGACGTGTGGGGCCCTGCCCGCGTCCGTGGACTCGGTCACGAGTGCTACTTCCTGTTGGTGGTTGACGACTACTCGCGTTACACCACAGTCTTCCCCTTGCGCAGCAAGGGTGATGTCACTAAGGTGCTGATCGACTGGATCCGCGCAGCTCGTCTCCAGCTCAGGCAGAGCTTTGGCTCGGACTTTCCTGTGTTGCGTCTGCACTCGGACAGAGGCGGAGAGTTCTCCTCTGGCCTTCTGCGTGCCTACTGTCGTGCGCGAGGCATCCGCCAGACCTTCACGCTTCCGGACTCACCGCAGCAAAATGGGATTGCAGAGCGCCGCATTGGCATGGTCATGGATGTCGCTCGTACGTCTATGATGCATGCGGCTGCCCCCCATTTTCTGTGGCCGTTTGCGGTCAGGTACGCGGCGCATCAGATCAACCTCCACCCCAGGGTCTCCAGGCCGGAGACCTCCCCAGCCCTTCTGTGGACGGGGAAGGTTGGCGATGCGTCGGCGTTCCGGGTCTGGGGATCTCGGGCGTTTGTCCGCGACTTGTCTTCCTGGGGTTCCCCCCCGACGCCCCTGGGTGGCAGTTCTACCACCCCACCTCTCGACGTGTTCTGTCCTCCTAGGACGTCACGTTCGACGAGTCGGTACCCTACTACCGCCTCTTCCCCTACCGCACTCCGTCCCTCCCCCCGCCCCCGCTCTTCTTGGTACCAGGTCCCCCCCCGGTAGACCCCCTCCCCCCTCAGGGTCCTGCCCCTTCAGGTGTGTCCCAGGTAGACGCGGTCGAACCTGTCGAGGTCACTGGTGACTCTGGTGCGGCTGCGGGTGCTGAGCCTGGGGGTACTGAGACTGGAGATGCTACGCCTGCGGGTACTGAGCCTGGGGGTGCGGAGTCTGGAGGTGCTGAGCCTGGGGGTGCTGTGCCTGGGGGTGCTGAGCCTGGGGGTGCTGAGCCTGGGGGTGCTGAGCCTGGGGGTGCTGAGCCTGGGGGTGCTGTGCCTGGAGGTGCTGAGCCTGGGGGTGCTGTGCGTTGGGGTACTGAGCCTGGGGGTGCTGAGCCTGGGGGTGCTGAGCCTGGGGGTGCTGAGCCTGGGGGTGCTGAGGCTGGGGGTGCTCCGCCTGGAGGTGCTTCGTCTCGCCGAGAGCCACTCTCCCCTCAGGAGCTACGTGAGTGGTTTGCCAGGCGCTGGAGGAGTGCTGCTGGTGCTGGAGGTTCTTCGGCTGCAGAGGGTACTGCTGCTGAGCGTCCCGGCGGTGCTCGTACTGTGGGTGCTGGAGCTGCTGGGTCTGAGGGTTCTCCTGGAGCTGGTGCTGCTGAGGGTGTTGACGCTGAGACTGCCGCTGGAGGTCCGACTCGCGGTGCTCCTGCTGGTGCTGCTGGAGGTTCTGGAGCTACTAGAGGTGCTGCTGGAGCGGGTACTCCTGCTGGGGGTACTGGTGCTGTCCCTGCTGTTTCTGGCGTCGCCGCGCGGCCCCGGCCGTACTTCGTTCCGCTCCTGCAGCAGGTTCTTGGTCTTACACCTTCTCCTGGTCCTCCTCCTCCTCCCTTAGAGGGTCCACAGCCTGTCTCGTCACAGTCACAGCTACAGCCTGCCTCACCTTTGCCTGCTCCTTCTCCCTACGCTGGTCCGACTGGAGGTCTTACTGAGCGTCGTGAGCCTACGTCTCGTCCTGCGTCGCCTGTTCGTACTGCGCGCACTAGTGGTCGTGGTTCGCGTCAGCGTCCTCCTCCTGTCCCTGGCACGCACCGGATGTCTCTGCGTCCGTCTACTGCTCCTCTGCGTGCCCCTTTGCCTTCTCCTCCTGCTTCCTCTCTTCCTGCTCTTGCCGACCCGGAGTCGGACTCTCTTCGTGCTGCCAGTCCTACTGTCACGCGTCTTCTTGCTACTGCTGTCACTGACCCTTCTTTCGAGTCTTCTGCTGCGTCTGCCCTTGTCACTGAGCTCGTCGACTTTGCTGCGCGCTGTCGTCTAGACTACGCTGCTAGTCTTGTCGCTGAGTCTGAGTCTGCCTGTCCTCCGTCTGTCGGGGGTGAGTGTGCCCTTGGCACGGACGTCCTTGAGGACAGGCAGGAGGAGTTCCAATGTCTGGCCGCCGCTTCACCTCATCTTGCGTCTGTACTGCTAGCCCCTGAGGGAGACCCGGATGCACTAGACATCCCGACTCCGCGCTCTTACGCGGAGGCGATAGAGGGTCCCTACTCCTCTCAGTGGCAGGCAGCTATGGATGCAGAGATGGCTTCCTGGAAGTCCACAGGCACCTACGTCGACGCTGTTCCCCCTCCTGGGGCGAACATTGTCAGTGGCATGTGGATTTTCAGGGTGAAGCGGCCGCCAGGTTCTCCGCCTGTCTTCAAGGCGCGTTACGTGGCTCGTGGCTTCAGTCAGCGGCAGGGGGTTGACTACTTTCAGACCTTCTCCCCCACCCCGAAGATCACCACTCTTCGGGTACTGCTGCATGTTGCTGCTCACCGTGACTACGAGCTGCACTCTCTCGACTTCAGCACAGCTTTCTTGCAGGGCAGCCTGCACGAGGAGATCTGGCTGCGTCGCCCACCTGGCTTCACTGGGTCTTTCCCTCCTGGTACCCAGTGGAGTCTCCGGCGTCCAGTCTACGGTCTCCGCCAGGCGCCACGTGAGTGGCACGACACACTGAGGACTACGCTTGCGGCTCTTGGGTTTGCTCCTTCTACTGCTGACCCGTCGCTGTTTCTGCGCACCGACACCTCTCTGCCGCCATTCTACATCCTCGTGTACGTCGACAACTTGGTCTTTGCCACAGCGGACACTGCTGGACTCGCTTACGTGAAGTCCGAGCTGCAGAAGAGACACACGTGCACTGACCTGGGTGAACTGCGCAGCTACCTTGGCTTGCAGATCACCCGGGACAGAGCACGCCGCACCATTACCCTGACTCAGTCACACATGGTGCAGCAGGTCCTTCAGCGCTTCGGCTTCACGTACTCCTCGCCTCAGGCCACTCCTCTGCCTACTCGCCACTCGCTCTCAGCTCTGCCTTCGGATGAGTCCGTAGAGTCGAGTGGCCCGTATGCAGAGCTTGTTGGCTGCCTCATGTACCTGATGACCTGCATACGACCTGACCTTGCATACCCTCTCAGCAGTCTCACACGCTATGTTGCTCCTGGGAGACACCGACCAGAGCACATGGCTGCAGCGAAGAGGGTGTTGCGCTACTTGTGCAGTACGTCGGGCATGGGGCTAGTGCTTGGAGGGCGCAGTCCAGTGGTCCTCACTGGGCACGCGGACGCTTCTTGGGCTGACGACCAGGCTACGCAGCGGTCGTCACAGGGTTACACCTTCGGCCTTGGTTCCGGCTCTGTCTCGTGGCGGGCTATTCGCTCGTCTTCTGTTCTCGGCTCCAGTTGTGAGGCTGAGATCTACGCCGGGGCTATGGCTGCTCAGGAGCTTCGCTGGCTCACCTACCTGCTGACCGACCTTGGAGAGCCGCCTCGTTCTCCTCCAGTCCTGTACGTAGACAACAAGGCCATGCTGGCCTTGTGTCGAGAGCAGCGACTAGAGCACAGGACAAAGCACATTGCTCTCCGCTACTTTCTTGCTCGTGAGCTGCAGCAGCGTGGACAGTTGCGACTTGCGTACGTGGCCTCTGAGGCCAACACTGCTGATGTCTTCACCAAGGCACTTGCTCCTTGTGATCATCAGCGTTGCTGCACGCAGCTGGGTCTTGTGCCTGTCTTGCCTCACTTGCTCACTTCTTGACCTTGTTTGTACCTTGACCTTTATATACTCTTGCTCTTGCTTGCTTGACTCTTGTATATCTCTATATATGATCTTGCATGCGAACTGGCCTTGTGGCCCTTGACCTTGCGCTCGGAATGTGTGGTGACTTTGTGATCCACCCTGAGCTTTGCTTTGCTTTGCTTGACTGGTCTTGTGACCCCTTGTTCTCCCCCACTTTGCCTATGGGGGTGTGTCAGAACATTATAGCTTACTTATTTGTGTAGGCTATAGTGGGGTATCCCATAGGGGGTACAACCCAATTAGGGTTTCATATTTGTACTCACTTCATTCATAGTTGATTCATTCTCGTTCGCTTCTTCTCATCCGGAGCGTTGAAAAGGGTCGTGCGTTCCGAGGAGTTAATATTCTCTCCCCGCAACATAGTGTTAAGCCCCCCCCCTGCTCACAGAAGAAGCCTACACAGCTGCAAAGACTTAAGGGAAGGTTCCAGGCCAAGAGGAAGCTGAATCGGCCTCGGATAAATCCTTCTAACCCAACTCAGTTGGAAAATGATATGGAGTCAACAGCTTCGAGCGCAGGACCGAGGGATGATCTATTCGACGTACCCTACGATCCTATAAGCGAGACCATCTATGGTTACTCGGAGCAGCAACAACCACTACTACTCGAGGTGATCTGCAACGGGCGACGCCTCCAGGCACTGGTGGACAGCGATGCGTCTCACTCGGTGTGCGACCACGTGACGTTGGAGAAAATTGGAGAATCTTCGGAGGAGACCAAGTTCACGGCAAAGATGGTGGACGATACGAAACTTCCCATCCACGGCGAAGCATCACTGCAGCTGCACATAGGAGTGCTGAGGTGGAAGCCAACGTTGTCGATCACGAACATCAAGGGTTTAGATTTCATGTTGGGGCGAGATTTTGTGAAGCGGTTCAACCCCGAGATCGATTGGATCAACAGGAAGGCGTGCATCTACAACAACGGGAAACGAGTGGAGCTGCGAAGCTGGACGGATACAGGGAGCGTTCCTGAAACAACACTGGCACGGTTTGAACAAACGGTAAACGAGAATAACACGGGATACCTAGCACTGGTTATGGTAGCAGCAGAGGAGAAGCCGAACGCAGAATTACCTGCAGCAGTGAAGGAGGTCTTGGAACAGTACAAGGATATAATGCCCGACAACCTACCTGCAGGCGTACCCCCTACACGCACAGACGAGCACGAGATCGTGGAGGAATCAGGTGCGAAACCCGTCTCACGTGCACCATACCGACTGAGTCCGACCGAACTGACAGACATGAAGAAGCAGATAGAGTATCTACTGGACAGACAACTGATCCGCCCATCCACCTCTCCCTACGGTGCACTAGTTCTCTTCACTCCAAAACCAGACGGCAGTCTACGGATGTGCATCGACTACCGCGCACTGAACAAACAGACAGCTAAAAAATACCCCATACCGCGCATAGACGACCTACTGGACCAACTGCGTGGTGCAACAGTCTTTTCGAAGCTGGACCTACGGTCGGGTTACTGGCATATCAAGATGGCGGACAACTCGATCCACAAGACGGCGTTCCGTACCAGATACGGCTCCTATGAATACTTGGTGATGCCGTTCGGACCCTGCAACGCACCAGCAACGTTTCAGGCGAAGATGAATCACATCTTACGACCCCTGCTGGACGAGTGCGTAGTGGTGTACCTGGACGACATTCTTATCTACTCCAAGAACATGAAGGAGCACGTGGAGCATCTACGGAAGGTGTTCGAGATCCTGCGGAAGAACAAATTCTACGTGAAGCTGTCAAAGAGCGACTTCGCCCTAAAGAAGGTGCAGTTTCTCGGGCACATAGTGAGTGCGGAGGGCGTACACGTGGACCCGCGGAAGATCGAAGCTGTCAAGAAGTGGAAAGTACCAGAAAACGTGAAGGAGTTGCAGCAGTTCCTAGGCTTCGCCAACTACTACAACAGGTTTGTGCCACAGTACGCTAAGATAGCAGCACCACTGATCGACCTACTGAAAAAAGATACGCCCTACAAATGGGATACTCCTCATTAGCAAGCCATGGAGCAGCTACAGACAGCACTGACTATAGTACCAGTACTCATCCTACCAGATCCAGACAAGGACTACGTGGTGGAAGCAGACGCTAGTGACCAAGCAGTCGGAGCAGTACTGATGCAGGATCACGGACGCGGTTTGCAGCCCATCGCCTACCTCAGTAAGAAGCTACACGGAGCAGAACTGAACTACCCCATCCATGACAAGGAAGCCTTAGCGATAGTCATAGCCTTCAAGGCGTGGAGGTGTTACCTAGAGGGAGCAAAGACCAGAGTCTATACTGACCACTGCAGTCTCAAATACCTGAAGTCACAGCCGACACTCTCGCGACGACAGGTGCGGTGGATGAACTTCTTGGAAACTCACTTCCACTACGACATTGTCTACAAGCCCGGGCTACACAACAAAGCAGACGCGTTGAGCCGCTCCGGTCATGTAGCAGGCATCCAGCTCGACGGGATGAACCCTCTGCTCAAGGGTCTATTCCAACATGGATACTCCGTGGACGCAGAGATCGCTACAGCACAGACTAAGAAGCTGCTACAGTGGGAGAAAGACTTAGCTGTATGGAAGGTTCAGGTTAGATTTGGGTACCGAATTACGCCCCGCTACGGCAGATCCTCTTGGAGGAGTTTCACGACGTACCTTACGCGGGACATTTCGGGAGCAACAAAACGTTAGCAGGGATAGCAAAGAATTACTACTGGCCCGGGATGGCAGCAGGCGTGCAGCAGTTCGTCACCTCTTGCGACACGTGCCAGCGGATGAAGATCAGCAAGCAGAAAAAAGCAGGGTTACTTCAGCCTCTCCCCGTACCGGAGCAGCCATGGCAGGTCGTTAGCCTCGACTTCATCACAGGAATTCCTTCGACCTCAAGGGGGCACGATTCCATCGTCGTAATGATCGATAAGTTCTCCAAAATGGGTCACTTGATACCGACCAACGCCACAGCTGCAGCTGAAGCAACTTCTCGCCTCTTCTTCGACCGCATCATCACCATCCACGGCATCCCCGCTACACTCATCTCAGACAGAGACCCGAAATTCACCAGTAAGTTCTGGAAGGAGCTCATGGGACTGTTGGAGACAAAGCTTGCAATGTTTTTAGCATACCACCCCCAGACTGACGGACAGACCGAGCGACTCAATTAGGTGGTTGAACAGTTATTGCGCACAGCTTGCAAAGACGACGTCAGCCACTGGGACACACAGTTACCGACCCTAGAGTTCGCTTACAACAACGCGTCACATGCGGCCTCACGGAAAACTCCTTTCTTCCTATGTTACGGACGGGAACCACTCACACCACAGCAGCCAACCGCACCGGCACACGTCCAAGTCACCACCATGCAGCAGCTGTGGGAGAAGACTCAGCGACGACTCACCACGATGCAGACCTCCCAGAAGCAGTATGCCGATCGTCAGCGACGAGATCACTCGGTAGCAGTCGGATATCAGGTGCTTCTTGACACGCGCAACTTGAACCTGTCTCATCTCCCATCCAAACTCCGGCCTCGCTTCTGTGGTCCTTTTCTCGTTGAGGCACAGGTGACACCAGTTACATTCCGCTTACACTTACCAGATACATGGAAGCTTCACAACGCTTTCCATATTCAGCTACTGAAACCCTACAAGGGTCACACTGATAATCAGGGTTTTGCAAAGGTGCAGGACTGATGATAAGGGTTGCTTAAAACAAAACAAGAGGCGACGAAATCGTCTTAGGGTTGCGAAGCAACACTCGTAACATGCGTAAGATTTTTTGAACGACTTTAATTTGTTTGTCGTTGTTGGATTGTAGTAAATTGTGCGATTTCCATGTTTTAAAATGATCATGAAATACAGATGTTTTGAGATATAGTTGAGGACAGGTTACTATTTTTTTTTATAATGTGTATACGTGGTAGTTGTGTTTCATACAATTTCAGTTTTCAAACGTTTGTTTATGTGTTATGATTTGACAGGAATGTAATTAGAGCGAATTGCTGACGTCAGCAGTTTCTAACGCGCAAAACATCGACTGACGTCAGCAGCGTCGAAGGAAATTTGCGCGGAAATTTCTGACGGCGCTGCTGGCGTCACGCGATTTTGTCTCGCGCGTGAAAGCTTGCTGACGTCAGTAGCGCGGAAATTTCGAACAGCGCTTCTGACGTCATGCGTTCCGCGCTGTACAGTTTCCGTGCAGCTGGGACCGTTTGTCTGGTAGCCGCGAAAGTTACTGAACAAGCAGTGAAGATTCGATTTAGCAGTTGCTAACCCGATTTCGATTTCGAGAGACACAGCTGACGTCAGCTGCAATTGTTTGCGCGCGAAACCTCGGGCGACGCAGCTGACGTCAGCTGCAATTTCTCGTGCGCGAAATTCGAACGTCGCTGCTGACGTCAGTCCGAAATTTCTTGCACGCGAAATTTCAGGCGACGCTGTTGACGTCAGCCCGCAATTACATCGCGTGCGACTTTAGTGGTTGCAAGGCTGCCCAACTGTTTCTAACTATTTCGATAGTAAGAAACACCACAGCATTTTGACAGCTGTCAAAACGGGTGACAGTTGTTTGACAGCTGTAAAAATAGTGCTCGAAGTAATAAAACCACTTGACGTTTTTGTTTCTGCCAGCTGTCAGCACTGTTGACGCGGTTTCAAGGTGTCTTTTTCTACGGTAGTAACTGTAAAAATCAGGACCGATCTGATTGCGGAAAGATCCGATTCCAACTGTTTCAGTTTCATATGCCATGCTATCTCTAGTGCCATAAACTACAAAGGCCAACTTGTTATGAAATTGATTGTGGCTGAGAGTGTTGAACGAGGAATGGAATGACTAAGAACGAATGAGTACAAATATGGAAACCAAGAAGTGTGTACCCCCTATAGGCTAACCCACTGTAGCCTAAACAACTACAACATTAGATATAATGTTTGACACACCCCCATAGGCGAAGTGGGGGAGAACTAGGGGTCACAAGACCAGTCAAGTAAAGCAAAGCAAGCTCAGGGTGGATCACAACGTCACCACACAATCCAAGCACAAGTTCAAGGCCACAAGGCCAGTTCACATGCAGGAGTACACATATATATATAGGACTAAACAAGCAAGAGCAGTGATATATATATGGAACAGTACAAAGAGGGTCAAGAGGAGAGCAAGTGAGGCAAGACAGACACAAGACCCAGCCGGGTACAGCAGCGCTGATGATCACAAGGCGCAAGTGCCTTGGTGAAAACATCAGCAGTGTTGGCCTCAGAGGCCACGTACGCAAGTCGCAACTAACCACGCTGCTGTAGCTCACGAGCAAGGAAGTAGCGGAGAGCAATGTGCTTTGTTCTGTGCTCCAGTCTCTGCTCTCGACACAAGGCCAGCATGGCCTTGTTGTCGACGTACAGGACTGGAGGAGAACGAGGCGGCTCTCCAAGGTCGGTCAGCAGGTAGGTGAGCCAGCAAAGCTCCTGAGCAGCCATGGCCCCTGCGTAGATCTCAGCCTCACAACTGGAGCCGAGAACAGAAGACGAGCGAGTAGCCCGCCACGAAACAGAGCCGGAACCAAGGCTGAAGGTGTAACCCTGTGACGACCGCTGCGTAGCCTGGTCGTCAGCCCAAGAAGCGTCCGCGTGACCAGTGAGGACCACTGGACTCCGCCCTCCAAGCACTAGTCCCATGCCCGACGTACTGCACAAGTAACGCAACACCCTCTTCGCTGCAGCCATGTGCTCTGGTCGGTGTCTCCCAGGAGCAACATAGCGCGCAAGAATGCTAAGAGGGTATGCAAGGTCAGGTCGTGTGCAGGTCATCAGGTACATGAGACAGCCAACAAGCTCTGGATACGGGCCACTCGACTCTACGGACTCATCCGAAGGCAGAGCTGAGAGCGAGTGGCGAGTAGACAGAGGAGTGGCCTGAGGCGAGGAGTACGTGAAGCCGAAGCGCTGAAGGACCTGCTGCACCATGTGTGACTGAGTCAGGGTAATGGTGCGGCGTGCTCTGTCCCGGGTGATCTGCAAGCCAAGGTAGCTGCGCAGTTCACCCAGGTCAGTGCACGTGTGTCTCTTCTGCAGCTCGGACTTCACGTAGGCGAGTCCAGCAGTGTCAGCTGTGGCAAAGACCAAGTCGTCGACGTACACGAGGATGTAGAACGGCGGCAGAGAAGTGTCGGTGCGCAGAAACAGCGACGGGTCGGCAGTAGAAGGAGCAAATCCAAGTGCCGCCAGCGTGGTCCTCAGTGTGTCGTGCCACTCACGTGGCGCCTGGCGGAGACCGTAGACTGGACGCCGGAGACTCCAATGGGTACCAGGAGGGAAAGACCCAGTGAAGCCAGGTGGGCGACGCAGCCAGATCTCCTCGTGTAGGCTGCCCTGCAAGAAAGCAGTGCTGAAGTCGAGAGAGTGAAGCTCGTAGTCCCGGTGAGCAGCAACGTGCAGGAGTACCCGAAGAGTGGTCATCTTCGGGGTGGGGGAGAAGGTCTGAAAGTAGTCAACTCCCTGCCGCTGACTGAAGCCACGAGCCACGTAACGCGCCTTGAAGACAGGCGGAGAACCCGGCGGCCGCTTCACCCTGAAGATCCACATGCCACTGACGATGTTCGCCCCAGGAGGGGGGACAGCGTCAACGTAGGTGCCTGTGGACTTCCAGGAGGCCATCTCTGCATCCATAGCTGCCTGCCACTGAGAGGAGTAGGGACCCTCTATCGCCTCCGCGTAAGAGCGCGGAGTCGGGATGTCTAGTGCATCCGGGTCTCCCTCAGGGGCTAGCAGTACAGACGCGAGATGAGGTGAAGCGGCAGCCAAGCACTGAAACTCCTCCTGCCTGTCCTCAAGGACGTCCGTGCCAAGGGCACACGCACCCCCGACGGACGGAGGACAGACAGACTCAGACTCAGCAACAAGACTAGCAGCGTAGTCTAGACGACAGCGAGCAGCAAAGTCGACGAGCTCAGCAACTAGGGCAGATGCAGCAGAAGACTCGAAAGATGGGTCAGTGACGGGAGTAGCAAGGAGACGCGTGACAGTAGGACTGGCAGCACGAAGAGAGTCCGACTCCGGGTCGGCAAGAGTAGGAAGAGAGGAAGCAGGAGGAGAAGGCAAAGGGGCACGCAGAGGGGCAGTGGAAGGACGCAAAGACATCCGGTGCGTGCCAGGGGCAGGAGGAGGACGTGGACGCGAACTACGAGCTCCAGTGCTAGCAGGCGACGCAGGGCGAGACGCAGGCTCACGACGCTCAGTAAGACCGTCAGTAGGACCAGAGTAAGGAGAAGGAGCAGGCAGTGACTGAACAGGCTGTGGACACACTAAAGGAGGGGGAGGTCCAGGAGGAGGCGAGAGACCAAGAACCTGCTGAAGGAGCGGAATGAAGTACGGGTGAGGGCGCGCGGCGACTCCAGACACAGCAGGGACAGCACCAGTGCCCCCAGCGGCAGTACCAACGCCCGAGTCCGCAGCACCAGCAGGGACTCCACCGCCCGGGTCCTCAGCACCAGCAGCAGCTCCAACGCCCGGGTCCTCTGCACCAGCAGCAGCTCCAACGCCCGGGTCCGCAGTACCAGCAGCAGCCCCAACGCCCGGGTCCTCAGCACCAGCAGCAGCTCCAACGCCCGGGTCCGCAGCACCAGCAGCAGCTCCAGCGCCCGGGTCCGCAGCACCAGCAGCAGCTCCAACGCCCGGGTCCTCAGCACCAGCAGCAGCTCCAACGCCCGGGTCCGCAGCACCAGTAGCAGCTCCAACGCCCGGGTCCGCAGCACTAGCAGCAGCAGGGTCCGTGAGACGAGTCGCGCCACTACGAAGTGTGCAACGGCGCTCGTACCACTCACGGATCCGCTCACGAGAGGGGAGCTCCCGAGTAGAAGGAGAAGTGCCAGCACCAGTCTCCGTAGCGCGCCTGGTCCCAGAGGTACCCCTCCGGAGGCTGCAGTACTGTAAGTACCACTCACGCAGCTGCTCCGAGGAGAGGTCTCGGCCAGGCGGAGGACCCCCTGGCGCAGTACCGCCAGGCTCAGCACCCCCAGTCATCGTACCCCCAGGCTCAGCACCCCCAGGCACAGCACCCCCAGGCTCAACACCCCCAGTGTCCGCACCCCCAGACCCAGCACCCCCAGAGTCAGCACCCCCAGGCTCAGCACCCCCAGAGTCCGCACCCCCAGGCTCAGCACCCCCAGTGTCCGCACCCCCAGGCTCAGCACCCCCAGCAGGACGAGAGTCGACAGCAACCTCAACAGGCTCGACCGGGTCTACCTGAGACACACCTGAGGGAGCGGCACCCTGAGGGGGGAGGGGGTCTACGATAGCAGCACCTGGCGCGAGGAAGAGAGGCGGGGGTGGGAGCGGGGCAGTGCGGTAGGGGAAGAGGCGGTAGTAGGGGACAGACTCGTCAAAAGTGACGTCCTGAGAGGGCAAGACCCGGCGCGAGGTGGCGTGGTAAAACTGCCAACCAGGTGCGTCCGGAACAAAGCCGAGGAAGACGCAGGGAACAGCACGAGAGGAGAGCTTGTCCGCAGACGAATCGCGAACAAAAGCTCGAGATCCCCAGACCCGGAAACGCGACGCATCGCCAACCTCCCCCGTCCACAGCAGTGTGGGCGAGGTCTCCGGCAAGGAGACACGGGGCCAGAGGTTGAGCTGATGCGCAGCGTACCGGACCGCAAACGGCCACAGAAAATGAGGGGCAGCCGCATGGATCAAGGAGGTACGAGCGACCTCCATGACCAGGCCAATGCGGCGCTCCGCAACCCCATTCTGCCGTGGAGAGGCCGGAAGCGTGAACGACTGCTCAATGCCGTGCTCAGCACAGTAGGCTGCCAAGAGGTCGGAGGAGAACTCACCACCTCTGTCAGAGTGCAAGCGCAGGACAGGAAAGTCCGAGCGGAAACGCTCGCTGAGCTGGAGACGAGCTCTGCAGATCCAAGGGATCAAAACATCAGGGACCTCACCCTTGGTGCGCAAGGGGAAGACCGTGGTGTAGCGCGAGTAGTCGTCAACAACGATCAGGAAGTACCTCTCCTGACCCTGACCACGGACGCGGGCTGGGCCCCACACGTCCATGTGGAGCGTCTGCAAAGGAGCAGTCGTCGGGGGAAACGAGGAGGAGTGAGGAGCGGCGCGCTGCCGCCCCTCGACACAGGGAAGGCAGGGAGGAGCAGGTGAGGGTGGGAGAGGAGGGAGAACCCTGGGAAGACCAGAGACAAGGTACCGGGAGTGCATGGCACGAAGGCGCTGCACAGACGGGTGGCCAAGTCGGTGGTGCCAGAGGACAGTCTCGTGCGCTAGAGAGCGACACGAGCAGGGGGCAGACAGCTGACCTGACGCGGACGCAAACGCAGACGCAGACGCAACGACCTGAGGGGAGGCAGTAGTCAGTGTGTACAGGTCCGACCCCGGCTGCCGGGTGAAGGTAGCCAAGTGGCGGCCCGTACGAGCACACGTGCAGTGTGTCACACGCTCGTAGGCAGGGGTGAACTGGTGAACACCCCCGTCCTGGAGAGCAGAACCTGCCACCAAGTTCGTGGAGAACGAGGGGAGGTGGAGACCTGACAGTGTGCCGGACGGGACCGCAGGGCAGGGAAGGACAGTGGAGGAGGTCGCAATGACCGGACCCCCAGAGGGGTCAGCAAGGGAGACAGCAACTGGCCGAGCAAGGGGCTCAAGGGCAGTGCGGTCACGAAAGAAACAGCGAGAGGCACCTGAATCCAGCGTGAAGGTGTGCAGTGCTGCAGTCGACACAGTACCAGGGGGGGCAGACACGCACGCACCTAGAGCAGTAGCCTCACCAGCACCTGGGGTAGCAGACTCGTGGGTACCTGGAGCAGCAGACGCACTCGTCCTAATGCCCGGGTCGGGCGGGACACTCAGGTACTCAGAACCCTCTCCACTAGTAGACATCACATACATGGCAGAGAGAATAGCATCAAAGTCTAGAGCATAGATATCAATCCCCTTCTTCAGGAGATCAAGCCAGCGGGGCAGCTCAGTGGCCTGAGGGAACTGAACACGCCAAGCGTCGCTCAGACGAGCGAAGCAACGCTGTGTGGCGTGCGGTCCCCCACACGGCTGGCCAGTGCGGTCACCAGTGCGAATGACGTACGTGCAGCTAAGGCCACCCCCCCCCCCGTGCTGAGAGTACCACTCACGGACCTCCTGGGGCGAGGGAGTGTGCTGCTGTCCCTGGCCACCGCCAGTGCCGCCACGCCCACCACCCCCACCACCACCTCCTCGACCACCCCAACCCCTGCCGCCGCCTCGTCCACCGCCACCCCCACTACCTCCTCCGCCCCGGCCACCTCCCCCGCCGCTGCCGCCACCCCCACCACCGCTGCCACCTCCCCCACCCGCTCCACCCCCCCCGCGACCACCTCCCCCACCACCGCCACCCCCGCTGTCACCACCACCGCTCTTGCCCCCTTTGCCCTTGCCGCTGCGGCGTCCGCCCGAAGCAGACGCAGTCCCGACCTTCTCAGCACCAAGGAGGTCGACAGCAGCAGCAGAGGCGATAGAGGGAAGAAGGGGGGAGGGAGAACACCCCTCAAAGAACGGGGTGCGGGGGTCACCGCGAGAGGCACCTACAGCGACTATGCTAGTCTCGGCTGCAAGGAGTTCCTTCTCGAGGAGGGCAATGGTGAGCTCGGTGGGGCAGCGAGCGAGGAAGTGGTCCCTGACTGAGCGCAGCGAGTCAGGGAGGCGCGTGGCTAGGTGGTAGAGAGTGATCCAGAGCGGGGGTGGGTTCGTGGCGAGGAACTCATCAGGCATAGCGGCGCGGAAGCGAGCCTCACTAGTGCGGAGGTGGGTAATGAGGTCAGCGATAGTGTGAAAGGAAGCTAAGTCGGGGAACAGGTAGGGAAGAGAGAGACGGCCTAGAGCAGCAGAGGCCGGTGAGGAGTAGCGGGCAACGACAGCAGTGTACAGTGCCTGTGCAGTCTTGTGCTGCCCAAAGTGCTCGCGCTCATCTATCGGCAGAGAGTTGCGGATAGCGAAGCGAGCATGGGCGTCACGAGTCTGCCACTGTGAGCGAGCAGTGCTGTCGGCAGTAGCAGGAGGAGCAGTAGCGTGGCCTAGGGCGTGATCGTACAGCGAGATGTCTTCCTTGGCAGTGAGCTGTAGGAAGAGGTGTAGGTCATCAAGCCAGGTGTCGAACTTCACTGGGCGCCCCTCAGCATCGAAGGCTAGCACGGGAGGGCTAGCCATGGTAGTAGCAGTAGAAAAAACAGCAGGAGCAGTAGGTAGGTAGGGCGGCGCGGCTCGGTACAGGTAGGGCGGCGCGGCTCGGTATAGGTAGGGCGGCGCGGCTCGGGTCGGGCGGCGCGGCTCGGTTCGGGCGGCTCGGGTCGGGCGGCGCGGCTCGAGTCGGGCGGCTCGGTTCGGGCGGCTCGGTTCCGTTAGGGCCGGGCTGTTCGGTGCGGGCGGCGCGGTCTAGGTGGGGCCGTTCGAGGCGGCTAAGGGGAGCGCGGGGAGCGGGTGGGGTTGGGGACGGGGCCGACGCGGGCTGTAAGGGGTAGGGACGGGGCCGACGCGGGCTGTTAGGGGTAGGGACGGGGCCGACGCGGGCCTCTAGGGGTAGGATCGGGGGCCGACGCGGGCCTCTAGGGGTAGGATCGGGGCCGTCGCGGGCCTCTAGGGGTAGGGACAGGGTCGTCGCGGGCCTCTAGGGGTAAGGACGGGGCCGTCGCGGGCCTCTAGGGGTAGGCTCGGGGCCGACGCGGGCCTCTAGGGTAGGCGCGGGGCCGACGCGGGCCTCTAGGGGACGAGCTCGGGGCCGACGCGGGCCGTTAGGGTTAGGCGCGGGGCCGATTCGGGGCCTCTAGGTGCAACAGCGCGGGGCCTACAGGGCCTCTAGAGGCGTGAACGTCGAGGCGCCCTAGGGCAGGTAGGCAGATAGGCAGGTAGGTAGTGGTGGGCCCTTAGGAAAAACGGTCCTAGGAAGGACCTGCTCTATACCATGTTGAACGAGGAATGGAATGACTAAGAACGAATGAGTACAAATATGGAAACCAAGAAGTGTGTACCCCCTATAGGCTAACCCACTGTAGCCTAAACAACTACAACATTAGATATAATGTTTGACAGAGAGTTGTAGCTATTCCCATGTGCAGATTTTGTACTCACCTCTCCACTGAGTGGCTGAATAACATCAGGAAGGACCATTTGATTCTGTCCAATGAAAACAACTCTTTGGAAAGGTGACAATTGGGCAACAAAAATAGTTCAAGTTAAGGAATGTGCATCAACATCTGAGCAAATTTCATGATACATTTTATGATGGACTCCTCAAGGGCAGTTTTCACACGGGGAAAAAAAAACGTTTTCTAGGAAAGCACCCCATCTTTCCATTCCTGCTCAAACAAGTCTCCTTCCACCCTATCTTTCCCTTCCTGCTCAAGCTGGTCTTCTTCAACCCCATCTTTCCCTTCCTGCTCAAGCTGGTCTTCTTCAACCCCATCTTTTCCTTCCTGCTCAAGCAATTCTTCTTCCATTAGGTTAGACAACCTTGAGCTTGCTCAACTTCTCAAACTCATCTCACAATTACCTGAGAACTCTTCTCACAAGTTTCTTGCAACTCTTGTTCTTCTACCTTAGATCTTCAAGCCAACTACTTAGTACGTGCGTCCATAGGTAAGATTACATACTCTAATTGTCCAGAACATCAATTTCGTGTCTCTAATATTGTTCTTTCACCCTTTTTTGTTGCTGTTGCTGAAAAGCTTCTTTGTTATGGTTATTTTTATCTTGATTGCCTTATCTTGATTGCTTCCCCATGTCGAATCCCGTGTGTGTGTCTTTCAGCCGCTCAAGAAGAAAGCTTCCCCGCTGGATTCAAAAACGTGTGTGTGTATCAATGTGTGTGTTTACCCTTTTAACTACATTTTCCCCCTTGAAATCTTTGTTGTGTTGTCATGTTTTCAACTACTATTATAGACATGCACTCTTGGAACATTATCATTTGTGAATGGTTTCATCGCAATTCTCTTTCCTTATTAACTTCTAGTTGCACAAGAATTTCACCAATAGCATCCATTGACGCTATTGTTTTTTACACAATTGTATTTTACATATGTAGATTTTATAATCCTTTTCCATTTTTTACGAACTCCAGTGTGCAGTTATAAGTGTGAGAGTTGTAACTGCAACTATGTAGTAATAATTTTGTATCATGTATGACGATCTGTTGTCATGTAAGAGCATCAACTAATGTGATATTTTGTTGTTTGTTTTTTATCTTTCCAGATGTTCTGACAATTTCTGGTTCTCAATTCATTGAGTAGCTGTTTTTGAGCCACTCTCTGCAATTCAAGTATGTGGTTCCGTAATACCAAGTATGAATAGTGTTGAACATATTCTGACAATGATTATGCGTTTTTCTATTTTAGTAGTTTTACGTTTTTCTTCAAATTTTATATTTTCGTTTCATTATAGCTCATTAAACTGAAGGTTGGATCCATTGCTAATCAAAGAATGCGTAAATTATCATAGTGGATATTTAGATAATCGTTGTTACACTGCACTATGGAATGAAATTTCTACCTATGTTTATTATTGAATATTGTAATTATTGTTTAATGTTGAATATTTTCTCTTTAAACAATGTGTTTCATGTGTGAAACTAACTGAACAGGAAAAATGAATTGACTAAGTCAGAGTTGGGTACAAATACAACCCTAGCAAACTGTACCCCATATGTGCTACCCCACTATAGCCTACAAACATGCATCAGCTATAATAATCTGACACACCCCCATAGGCAAAGTGGGGGAGAACAAGGGGTCACAAGACCAGTCAAGCAAAGCAAAACAAGCTCAGGGTGGATCACAAAGTCACCACACAGTCCGAGCACAAGAGCAAGGCCAGAGGCCAGTTCACATGCAGGAGTACAGACATATATATAAAAACTAGACAAGCAAGAGCAGGTATATATATGTCAAAGTACAAGTAAAGTCAAGAAGAGAGCAAGTGAGGCAAGACAGGTACAAGACCCAGCTGGGTACAAAAGCGCTGATGGTCGCAAGGCGCAAGTGCCTTGGTGAACACATCAGCAGTGTTGGCCTCAGAGGCCACGTAAGCAAGTCGCAACTGACCACGCTGCTGCAGCTCACGAGCAAGGAAGTAGCGGAGAGCAATGTGCTTCGTTCTGTGCTCCAAGCGCTGCTCTCGACACAAGGCCAACATGGCCTTGTTGTCTACGTACAGCACTGGAGGAGAACGAGGCAGCTCTCCAAGGTCAGTCAGCAGGTAGGTGAGCCAGCGAAGCTCCTGTGCAGCCATGGCCCCGGCGTAGATCTCAGCCTCACAACTGGAGCCGAGAACCGAAGACGAGCGAGTAGACCGCCACGAGACAGAGCCGGAACCAAGGCTGAAGGTGTAACCCTGTGACGACCGCTGCGTAGCCTGGTCGTCAGCCCAAGAAGCGTCTGCGTGGCCAGTAAGGACCACTGGACTCCGCCCTCCAAGCACTAGCCCCATGCCCGACGTACTGCACAGGTAGCGCAATACCCTCTTCGCTGCAGCCATGTGCTCTGGTCGGTGTCTCCCAGGAGCAACATAGCGTGCAAGGATGCTCAGAGGGTATGCAAGGTCAGGTCGTGTGCAGGTCATCAGGTACATGAGGCAGCCAACAAGCTCTGCATACGGACCACTCGACTCTACGGACTCATCCGAAGGCAGAGCTGAGAGTGAGTGGCGAGTAGGCAGAGGAGTGGCCTGAGGCGAGGAGTACGTGAAGCCGAAGCGCTGAAGGACCTGCTGCACCATGTGTGACTGAGTCAGGGTAATGGTGCGGCGTGCTCTGTCCCGAGTGATCTGCAAGCCAAGGTAGCTGCGCAGTTCACCCAGGTCTGTGCACGTGTGTCTCTTCAGCAGCTCGGACTTCACGTAGGCGAGTCCAGCAGTGTCCGCTGTGGCAAAGACCAAGTCGTCGACGTACACGAGGATGTAGAACGGCGGCAGGGAAGTGTCGGTGCGAAGAAACAGCGACGGGTCAGCAGTAGAAGGAGCAAACCCAAGAGCCGCAAGCGTAGTCCTCAGTGTGTCGTGCCACTCACGCGGTGCCTGGCGGAGACCGTAGACTGGCCGTCGGAGGCTCCACTGGGTGCCAGGAGGGAAAGTCCCAGTGAAGCCAGGCGGACGGCGCAGCCGAGATCTCCTCGTGCAGGCTACCCTGCAGGAACGCAGTGCTGAAGTCGAGAGAGTGAAGCTCGTAGTCGCGCTGAGCGGCAATGTGCAGCAGCACCCGAAGAGTGGTCATCTTCGGGGTGGGAGAGAAGGTCTGAAAGTAGTCAACTCCCTGCCGCTGACTGAAGCCACGAGCCACGTAACGCGCCTTGAAGACAGGCGGCGAGCCCGGCGGCCGCTTCACCCTGAAGATCCACATGCCGCTGACGATGTTCGCCCCAGGAGGGGGAACCGCGTCAACGTAGGTGCCTGTGGACTTCCAGGAAGCCATCTCTGCATCCATAGCTGCCTGCCACTGAGAGGAGTAGGGACCCTCTACGGCCTCCGCGTAAGAACGCGGAGTCGGGATGTCTAGTGCATCCGGGTCTCCCTCAGGGGCTAGCAGTACAGACGCGAGACGAGGTGAAGCAGCGGCTAGACACTGGAACTCCTCCTGCCTGTCCTCTAGGACGTCCGTGCCAAGGGCACACTCACCCCCGACGGACGGAGGACAGGCGGACTCAGACTCAGCGACAAGACGAGCAGCGTAGTCTAGACGACAGCGCGCAGCAAAGTCGACAAGCTCAATGACAAGGGCAGACGCAGCAGACGACTCGAAGAAAGGGTCAGTGACAGCAGTAGCAAGGAGACGCGTGACAGTAGGACTGGCAGCACGAAGAGAGTCCGACTCCGGGTCGGCAAGAGCAGGAAGAGAGGAAGCAGGAGGAGAAGGCAAAGGGGCACGCAGAGGAGCAGTGGACGGACGCAGTGACATCCGGTGCGTGCCAGGGACAGGAGGAGGACGCTGACGCGACCCGCGACCACTAGCGCGCTCAGTACGAACAGGCGACGCAGGACGAGACGCAGGCTCACGACGCTCAGTAAGACCTCCAGTCGGACCAGCGTAGGGAGAAGGAGCAGGCAAAGGGGAGGCAGGCTGTAGCTGTGGCTGTGACCGGACAGGCTGCGGACCCTCTAAGGGAGGAGGAGGAGGTGTAAGACCAAGAACCTGCTGCAGGAGCGGAACGAAGTACGGTCGGGGCCGCGCGGCGACGCCAGAAACAGCAGGAACAGCACCAGCACCCCCGGCAGGAGCACCCACTCCAGCAGCACCTCCAGCAGAACCACCAGAAGCTCCAGAACCTCCAGCAGCAGCACCAGGAGCACCGTCAGTCGGACCACCAACCGCAGGCTCAGCGCCAACGTCCTCAGCAGGACCAGCTCCAGGAGAACCCTCAGACCCAGCAGCTCCAGCACCCACAGGACGAGCACCGCCAGGTCGCGTGGCAGCAGCGCCCTCCGCAGCCGAAGAACCACCAGCACCAGCGGCACGCCTCCAGCGCCGGGCAAACCACTCACGCAGCTCCTGTGGAGAGAGCGGCTCCCGGCGAGACGAAGCACCCCCAGGCACAGCACCTCCAGGCTCGGCACCTCCAGGCTCAGCACCCCCAGGCTCAGTACCCCCAGACACAGCACCCCCAGGCACAGCACCCCCAGGCTCAGCACCCCCAGGCACAGCACCCCCAGGCTCAGCACCCCCAGGCCCAGCACCCCCAGACTCCGCACCCCCAGGCTCAGCACCCCCAGGCTCAGCACCCCTAGACTCCGCACCCCCAGGCTCAGCTCCCGCAGCAGCACCGGAGTCACCAGTGACCTCGACAGGCTCGACCGCGTCTACCTGAGACACACCTGAAGGGGCAGGACCCTGAGGGGGGAGGGGGACTACTGGGGGGGGACCTGGTACCAAGAAGAGCGGGGGTGGGGGGAGGGACGGGAGTGCGGTAGGGGAAGAGGCGGTAGTAGGGTACCGACTCGTCGAACGTGACGTCCTGGGAGGACAGAACACGTCGAGAGGTGGGGTGGTAAAACTGCCACCCAGGGGCGTCGGGGGGGAACCCGAGGAAGACGCAGGGAGAAGCACGAGGGGACAGCTTGTCCGCAGACAGGTCGCGAAACAAACGCCCGAGATCCCCAGACCCGGAACGCCGACGCATCGCCAACCTTCCCCGTCCACAACAGAGCTGGGGAGGTCTCCGGTCGAGAGACCCTGGGGTGGAGGTTGATCTGGTGCGCAGCGTACCTGACCGCAAACGGCCACAGAAAATGGGGAGCAGCCGCATGCATCATGGACGTACGAGCGACGTCCATGACCATGCCAATGCGGCGCTCAGCGATCCCATTCTGCTGTGGTGAGTCCGGAAGCGTGAAGGTCTGACGGATGCCTCGCACACGACAGTAGGCACTCAGGAGGGCCGAGGAGAACTCTCCGCCTCTGTCCGAGTGCAGACGCAAGACAGGGAAGTCCGAGCCAAAGCTTCTCCGAAGCTGAAGACGAGCTGCGCGGATCCAGTCGATCAACACCTGAGTGACCTCACCCTTGCTGCGCAAGGGGAAGACTGTGGTGTAACGCGAGTAGTCGTCAACCACTAGCAGGAAGTAGCGCTCCTGACCCTGTCCACGGACGCGGGCTGGGCCCCACACGTCCATGTGAAGCGTCTGCAACGGGGCCTCTGTCGGAGGAAACTGGGAGGAGTGAGGGGCAGCACGCTGGCGCCCCTCGACACAGGGGACACAGGCAGGGCCAGGGCCCGGAGGAAGGGGAGGGAGGGACCGGGGAAGACCAGACACAAGGACCCGCGAGGCCATGCCTCTGAGCCGAAGCAGAGAGGGGTGGCCAAGGCGGTGGTGCCAGAGGAGGGTCTCGTGAGACAGACGACGACACGAACAAGGGGCAGACTCAGGACCAGACCTGGACGCTGCAGCAAACACCTGACCAGACGAAGGGGCCCTACCAGACGCAGTACCTGGAGGAGAAGCAGTGGTCAGTGTGTACAGGCTCGACCCCGGCCGACGTGTAAACGTAGCCAGGTGGCGACCTGTATCCCGCCTCCGTACAGTGGGTCACCCGCTGACGAGCAGGGGTGAACTGGTGGACACCTGCATCCTGGAGGTCAGCACCACTCACCAAGTTCGTCGAGAACGAGGGGAGGTAGAGACCAGTCAGGGTGCCAGAGGGGGCCGCCGGACACGGGAGGACAGTGGAGAAGCGAGACAGGACAGGCCCCCCAGAGGGGTCCGCCAGGGACACCGCAACAGGCCGACTCAGCGGCGTGAGAGTGGTGCGGTCCCTAAAGAAGGAGCGAGACGCTCCAGAGTCAAGGGTGAAGGTGTGAGAGGCCGAAGCCGACACAGTACCTGAGAGGGCGGACTCACCAGTACCTGAAAGCACAGACGCACTGGCACCTAGAGCAGCAGCCTCACTAGTACCTGACGCGGCAGTACCAATGCCCGGGTCGGGCGGGAAACACCGGTAACAGTCATCCTCATCACTACCAGTCACAGCATACATAGCAGAGAGAATAGCATCAAAATCAAGATCATAAATAGCTACACCAGCCCTAGACAGCTCTCCCCAGCGGGGGATCTCAGCGGCCTCCGGAAACTGCTGACGCCAGGCGTCGGTCAGGCGGCCAAAGCAGCGACGGGCTGTGTGGGCGCCTCCACACCTCTCCCCTGCACGGTCACCAGTGCGAAGAACGTAGGGGCAGGGACCAAGCGCACCATCCGCGCTGACGCTGCAAGTACCACTCACGGAGCTGCTGAGGGCCGGGGACGGTGCGAGAGCGCTGCTGCTGCTGCGGCTGCTGCTGTGGCTGCTGCTGCTGCTGCTGCTGGCGCTGACCACCCCCAGAGCTGCTCCGCTGGGACGAGCCACTCCGACCCCCTCCTCCACCGCCACCCCCGCCTCCACCGCCACCCCCGTCGCCACCGCCACCTCCCCCACCAGGACCGTCGCTCCCACCGCTCCCACCGCCTCCTCCGCTACCACCTCCGCCGCCACCTCCGCCTCCACCGCCGCCACTACTACCTCCACTCCCGCCACCACCCCCCCCGCCACCCCCACTCCCCCCTCCACCCCCACCGCCTCCTCCACCGCCCCCTCTGGCTCCACCCGCTCCCTTGCCCCCCCCTTGCCCTTGCCAGTGCGGCGTCTGCCACTGGGGGCAGACGCCGCGCCGACCGACTCAAAACCAACGAGGTCGGCCGCAGCGGCAGAGGCGACAGAGGGCAGCAGGGGGGAGGGACCACACCCCTCAAAGATGGGGGTGCGAGGGTCACCCCGAGAGGCCCCTACAGCGACAATACTCTTCTCAGCCGCTAGCAGGGACTCCTCAAGGAGGTCGACAGTGAGAGTGGTGGGACAGACAGAGAGAAACTGGTCCCTAACGACACGAAGGGACTCAGGGAGACGGGTGACGAGAAAGTAGAGAGTGATGTACATGGGAGGAGGGTTCGCAGCGCGGAACTCAGCAGGAAGGGCAGCGCGGTAGCGGGTGTCACTAGCGCGGAGGTGGGTAACGAGGTCAGCGACAGTGGGAAAGGAAGCGAGGTCAGGGAAGAGAAACGGTAGCATGAGGCGGCTAAGGGTAGCGGAGGAAGGGGAGGAGTAGCGCGCAACTACAGCGTCGTACAAGGCCTGAGCGGTCTTGCACTGACTAAAGTGGGCACGCTCAGAGGAAGGGAGGTGGCGACGCACAGCAAGACGTGCAGCAGCATCGCGGGTCGCCCACTTGGAGCGAACGGCAGAGTCAGCATCAGCAGGCGGGGCAGGGATAGCGCCAGAGACAAAGTCAAAGAGAGAGACCTCATCTACCGCATCACACAGTAAGTACAGCTGCAGGTCCTCGATCCAGACGGCAAAGTCAATGGCCCTCCCCTCAGCGTCAAAAGTGAGAACATTGGGGGTGGCCATGGCAGCAGCTGAAAGTCTCACCAGGATGGGAGAGTCGGGTAGGTCAGCAGCAGGCGGCTCGGGCTGCTCGGGCGGCTCGGGTACCGGGCGGCTCGGCTGCTGCTCGGCGGTTCGGCTGCTGCTGGGCGGCTCGGCTGCTGCTGGGCGGCTCGGCTGCCGCTGGGCGGCTCGGCTGCGGCTGGGCGGCTCGGCTGCTGCTGGGCGGCTCGGCGGGGCCGTCAGGGTGCAGCTGCGGGGCCGGGACAGGGGACGGCGGGGCCGTCAGGGTGCAGCGGCGGGGCCGGGACAGGGGACGGCGGAGCCGTCAGGTGGCGGGCCAGCAGGCGAGGTGGCGAGCCGTCAGGTGAGGCGGCGGGGCCGTCAGGTCAGGTGGCGGGCCAGCAGGTGAGGCGGCGGGGCCGTCAGGTCAGGTGGCGGGCCAGCGGGTGAGGCGGCGGGCCTTCAGGTGAGGTGGCGGGCCAGCAGGTTAGGCGGCGGGCCGTCAGGTGAGGCGGCGGGGCCGTCAAGTCAGGTGGCGGGCCAGTAGGTGAGGCGGCGGGCCGTCAGGTGAGGCGGCGGGGCCGTCAGGTAAGGTGGCGGCGGGCCGTCAGGTGAGGCGGCGGGGCCGTCAAGTAAGGTGGCGGGCCAGCAGGTGAGACGGTGGGCCGTCAGGTGAGGCGGGGGGGCCGTCTGGTGAGGTGGCGGGCCAGAAGTCGAGGCGGCGGGCCGTCAGGTGAGGCGGCGGCCGTCAGGTAAGGCGGCTGCGGGGCCGACAGAGGTGCAGCGGGGGGGGGGGGGGGGGCCTGCTGCAGCGACGAAGAGGCCGCGCGGCCGTCTTGAGGGCGGCGCGGCGCGGCAGAGCCGAGAGGGCGGCGCGGCGCGGCTGTAAGGGCCGCGCGAAGTGGGGCCTGAACCGCGCGCGCGAAAAAAAAATGAGTCGCGCGCGCGACTCTCGGGGCGCCACAAGGGCAGCTCGACGCGCACTAGGGGGAGCGCGCCTCGGGGAGAATAGGGCGCGCTCCGGGCAGGAAAAAAAAATCGTGGGTGGGCCCAAAGAACGGTCCTTAGGAGGGACCCGCTCTATACCATGTGAAACTAACTGAACAGGAAAAATGAATTGACTAAGTCAGAGTTGGGTACAAATACAACCCTAGCAAACTGTACCCCATATGTGCTACCCCACTATAGCCTACAAACATGCATCAGCTATAATAATCTGACATCATGTTCTGTTCATTATCTTGCAGAGCCATCAACAATACAGTCGATTGCATCGATCTACTCTAGCATTGCGGAGAGCGCTGAAGTGAGCTGTTCCATGTTTTGATTCTCGTTATTCAATTGTGTGATTTTGTAACGATTAATATCATTTTTAAATAAAACACTGGCTTCTTTTTGAGAAAATATGAACGAGAATGAATTGACTATGAACGAAGTGAGTACAAATAGGAAACCCTAATTTGGGTTGTACCCCCTATGGGATACCCCACTATAGCCTACAGAAACAAGTAAGCTATATGTTCTGACACACCCCCATAGGCAAAGTGGGGGAGAACAAGGGGTCACAAGACCAGTCAAGCAAAGCAAAGCAAAGCTCAGGGTGGATCACAAAGTCACCACGCATTCCGAGCATAAGTTCAAAGGCCAGAAGGCCAGTTCACATGCAAGATCATATATAGAGATATACAAGAGTCAAGTAAGCAAGAGCAAGAGTATATATAGGCGAAGGTACAAGCAAAGTCAAGAGGAGAGCAAGTGAGGCAAGACAGGCACAAGACCCAACTGCGTGCAACAACGCTGATGATCACAAGGCGCAAGTGCCTTGGTGAAGACATCAGCAGTGTTGGCCTCAGAGGCCACGTACGCAAGTCGCAACTGTCCACGCTGCTGTAGCTCACGAGCAAGAAAGTAGCGGAGAGCAATGTGCTTCGTTCTGTGCTCCAGTCGCTGCTCTCGACACAAGGCCAGCATGGCCTTGTTGTCTACGTACAGGACTGGAGGAGAACGAGGCTGCTCTCCAAGGTCGGTCAGCAGGTAGGTAAGCCAGCGTAACTCCTGTGCAGCCATAGCCCCAGCGTAGATCTCAGCCTCACAACTGGAGCCGAGAACAGAAGATGAGCGGGTAGCCCGCCACGAAACAGAGCCGGAACCAAGGCTGAAGGTGTAACCCTGTGACGACCGCTGCGTAGCCTGGTCGTCAGCCCAAGAAGCGTCTGCGTGCCCAGTGAGGACCACTGGACTGCGCCCTCCAAGCACTAGCCCCATGCCCGACGTACTGCACAAGTAGCGCAACACCCTCTTTGCTGCAGCCATGTGCTCTGGTCGGTGTCTCCCAGGAGCAACATAGTGTGCGAGAATGCTAAGAGGGTATGCAAGGTCAGGTCGTGTGCAGGTCATCAGGTACATGAGGCAGCCAACAAGCTCTGCAAACGGGCCACTCGACTCTACGGACTCATCCGAAGGCAGAGCTGAGAGCGAGTGGCGAGTAGGCAGAGGAGTGGCCTGAGGCGAGGAGTACGTGAAGCCGAAGCGCTGAAGGACCTGCTGCACCATGTGTGACTGAGTCAGGGTAATGGTGCGGCGTGCTCTGTCCCGGGTGATCTGCAAGCCAAGGTAACTACGCAGTTCACCCAGGTCAGTGCACGTGTGTCTCTTCTGCAGCTCGGACTTCACGTGGGCGAGTCCAGCAGTGTCAGCTGTGGCAAAGACCAAGTCGTCGACGTACACGAGGATGTAGAACGGCGGCAGCGAGGTGTCGGTGCGCAGAAACAGCGACGGGTCGGCAGTAGAAGGAGCAAACCCAAGTGCCGCGAGCGTAGTCCTCAGTGTGTCGTGCCACTCACGTGGCGCCTGGCGGAGACCGTAGACTGGACGCCGGAGACTCCACTGGGTACCAGGAGGGAAAGACCCAGTGAAGCCAGGTGGGCGACGCAGCCAGATCTCCTCGTGCAGGCTGCCCTGTAAGAAAGCGGTGCTGAAGTCGAGAGAGTGGAGCTCGTAGTCACGGTGAGCAGCAACGTGCAGTAGAACCCGAAGAGTGGTCATCTTCGGGGTGGGGGAGAAGGTCTGAAAGTAGTCAACCCCCTGCCGCTGACTGAAGCCACGAGCCACGTAACGCGCCTTGAAGACAGGCGGAGAACCCAGCGACCGCTTCACCCTGAAAATCCACATGCCACTGACTATGTTCGCCCCAGGAGGGGGAACAGCGTCAACGTAGGTGCCTGTGGACTTTCAGGAAGCCATCTCTGCATCCATAGCTGCCTGCCACTGAGAGGAGTAGGAACCCTCTATCGCCTCCGCGTAAGAGCGCGGAGTCGGGATGTCTGGTGCATCCGGGTCTCCCTCAGGGGCTAGCAGTACAGACGCGAGATGAGGTGAAGCGGCGGCCAGACACTGGAACTCCTCCTGTCTGTCCTCAAGGACGTCCGTGCCAAGGGCACACTCACCCCCGACGGACGGAGGACAGGCAGACTCAGACTCAGCGACAAGACTGGCAGCGTAGTCTAGACGACAGTGCGCAGCAAAGTCGACAAGCTCAGTGACAAGGGCAGACGCAGCAGACGACTCGAAGGAAGGGTCAGTGACAGCAGTAGCAAGGAGACGCGTGACAGTAGGACTGGCAGCACGAAGAGAGTCCGACTCCGGGTCGGCAAGAGCAGGAAGAGAGGAAGCAGGAGGAGAAGGCAAAGGGGCACGCAGAGGAGCAGTGGACGGACGCAGTGACATCCGGTGCGTGCCAGGCACAGGAGGAGGACGCGGACGCGACCCGCGACCACTAGCGCGCGCAGTACGAACAGGCGACGCAGGACGAGACGTAGGCTCACGACGCTCAGTAAGACCTCCAGTCGGACCAGCGTAGGGAGAAGGAGCAGGCAAAGGGGAGGCAGGCTGTAGCGGTGGCTGTGACTGGACAGGCGGCGGACCCTCTAAGGGAGGAGGAGGAGGACCAGGAGAAGGTGTAAGACCAAGAACCTGCTGTAGGAGCGGAACGAAGTACGGTCGGGGCCGCGCGGCGACGCCAGAAACAGCAGGGACAGGACCAGTACCCCCAGCAAGAGTACCCGCTCCAGCACCACCTCCAGCAGCACCTCCAGTAGCTCCAGAACCTCCAGTAGCACCACCAAGAGCACTGACAGGCGGACCGCCAGCGGCAGTCCCAGTGCCAACACCCACAGCAGCACCAGCTCCAGGAGAAACTGCAGACCCAGCAGCTCCAGTACTCCCAAGACGAGCACCTCCAGGACCCGCGGCAGTGGCACCCTCTGCAGGCGAAGAAACTCCAGCACCAGCAGCACGCCTCCAGCGCCTAGCAAACCACTCACGCAGCTCCTGTGGGGAGAGTGGCTCACGGCGAGACGAAGCACCTCCAGGCACAGCACTCCCAAGTTCAGCACCCCCAATCTCAGCACCCCCAGGCTCACCACCCCCAGACTCCGCACCCCCAGACTCCGCAGTCCCAGGCTCAGCACCCCCAGGCTCAGCACCCCCAGACTCCGCACCCCCAGGCTCAGCACCCCCAGACTTCGCACCCCCAGGCTCAGCACCCCCAGGCCCAGCACCCCCAGGCTCAGCACCCGCAGCAGCACCAGAGTCACCAGTGACCTCGACAGGCTCGACCGCGTCTACCTGGGACACACCTGAAGGGGCAGGACCCTGAGGGGGTAGGGGGTCTACCGGGGGGGGACCTGGTACCAAGAAGAGCGGGGGCGGGGGGAGGGACGGAGTGCGGTAGGGGAAGAGGCGGTAGTAGGGTACCGACTCGTCGAACGTGACGTCCTGGGAGGACAGAACACGTCGAGAGGTGGGGTGGTAGAACTGCCACCCAGGGGCGTCGGGAGGGAACCCCAGGAAGACGCAGGGAGAAGCGCGAGGGGACAGCTTGTCCGCAGACAGGTCGCGGACAAACGCCTGAGATCCCCAGACCCGGAACGCCGACGCATCGCCAACCTTCCCCGTCCACAGCAGGGCTGGGGAGGTCTCCGGCCTGGAGACCCTGGGGTGGAGGTTGATCTGATGCGCTGCGTACCTGACCGCAAACGGCCACAGAAAATGGGGGGCAGCCGCATGCATCATGGACGTACGGGCGACGTCCATGACCATGCCAATGCGGCGCTCAGCAATCCCATTTTGCTGCGGAGAGTCCGGAAGCGTGAAGGACTGGCGGATGCCTCGCGCACGACAGTAGGTACGTAGAAGGGTAGAGGAGAACTCTCCGCCCCTGTCCGAGTGCAGACGCAACACAGGAAAGTCGGAGCCAAAGCTCTGCCTGAGCTGAAGACGAGCTGCGCGGATCCAGTCGATCAGCACCCCAGTGACCTCACCCTTGCTGCGCAAGGGGAAGACTGTGGTGTAACGCGAGTAGTCGTCAACAACGAGCAGGAAGTAGCGCTCCTGACCCTGTCCAAGGACGCGGGCTGGGCCCCACACGTCCATGTGAAGCGTCTGCAACGGGGCCTCTGTCGGAGGAAACTGGGAGGAGTGAGGGGCAGCACGCTAGCGCCCCTCGACACAGGGAACACAGGCAGGGCCAGGGCCCTGAGGAAGGGGAGGGAGGGACCGGGGAAGACCAGACACAAGAAGACGGGAGACCATACCTCTGAGCCGAAGCAGAGAGGGGTGGCCAAGGCGGTGGAGCCAGAGGAGGGTCTCGTGAGACAGACGACGACACGAACAGGGGGCAGACTCAGGGCCAGACCTGGACGCTGCAGCAAACACCTGACCAGACGAGGGGACCCTACCAGACTCAGTACCTGGAGGAGAAGCAGTGGTCAGTGTGTACAGGCTCGACCCCGGCCGACGTGTAAACGTAGCCAGGTGGCGACCTGTGCTAGCCTCCGTGCAGTGTGTCACCCGCTGACGAGCAGGAGTGAACTGGTGGACACCCACATCCTGTAGGTCAGCACCACTCACCAGGTTCGTCGAGAACGAGGGGAGGTAGAGACCAGACAGGGTGCCAGAGGGGGCCGCCGGACACGGAAGGACCGTGGAGAAGCGAGACAGGACAGGCCCCCCAGAGGGGTCAGCTAGGGACACCGCAACCGGCCGACTCAGCGGCGTGAGAGTGGTGCGGTCCCGAAAGAAGGAGCGAGACGCTCCAGAGTCAAGGGTGAAGGTGTGAGAGGCCGAAGCCGACACAGTACCTGAGAGGGCAGACTCACCAGTACCTGAGAGCACAGACGCACTGGCACCTAGAGCAGCAGCCTCACGAGTACCTGACGCAGCAGTACCAATGCCCGGGTCGGGCGGGAAACACCGGTAACAGTCATCCTCATCACTACCAGTCACAACATACATAGCAGAAAGAATAGCATCAAAGTCAAGATCATAAATAGCTACACCAGCCCTAGACAGCTCCCCCCAGCGGGGGATCTCAGCGGCCTCCGGAAACTGCTGACGCCAGGCGTCGGTCAGGCGGCCAAAGCAGCGGCGGGCTGTGTGGGTGCCTCCACACCTCTCCCCCGCACGGTCGCCGGTGCGAAGAACGTAGGGGCAGGGACCAAACGCACCACCACGCTGACGCTGCAAGTACCACTCACGGAGCTGCTGAGGGGCGGGGACGGTGCGAGAGCGCTGCTGCTGCTGTGGCTGCTGCTGCTGCTGCTGCTGCTGCTGCTGGCGCTGACCACCCCCAGAGCTGCTCCGCTGAGACGAGCCACCCCGACCCCCGCCGCCACCGCCACCCCCGCCTCCACCGCCACCCCCGTCTCCACCGCCACCGCCCCCACCGGCACCCTCACCCCCGCCTCCTCCGCTACCTCCTCCGCCGCCACCTCCGCCTCCACCGCCTCCACCAGTACCTCCACTCCCGCCACCACCTCCACCGCCACCCCCACTCCCCCCGCCACCCCCACCTCCCCCGCCACCGCCCCCTCTAGCTCCACCCGCTCCCTTGCCCCCTTTGCCCTTGCCATTGCGGCGTCTACCGCTGGGGGCAGACGCCGCACCGACCGACTCAAAACCAGCGAGGTCGGCCGCAGCGGCAGAGGCGACAGAGGGCAGCAGGGGGGAAGGAGAACACCCCTCAAAAATGGGGGTGCGAGGGTCACCCCGAGAGGCCCCCACAGCGACAATGCTCTTCTCAGCCGCTAGTAGGGACTCCTCAAGGAGGTCGACAGTGAGGGTGGTGGGACAGACAGAGAGAAACTGGTCCCTAACTACACGAAGGGACTCAGGGAGACGAGTGACGAGAAAGTAGAGAGTGATGTACATGGGAGGAGGGTTTGCGGCGCGGAACTCAGCAGGAAGGGCAGCGCGGTAGCGAGCGTCACTAGCGCGGAGGTGGGTAACGAGGTCAGCAACAGTGGGAAAGGCAGCGAGGTCAGGGAAGAGAAACGGTAGCATGAGGCGGCTAAGCGTAGCGGAGGAAGGGGAGGAGTAGCGTGCAACTACAGCGTCGTACAAGGCCTGAGCGGTCTTGCACTGACTAAAGTGGGCACGCTCGGAGGAAGGGAGGTGGCGACGCACAGCAAGACGTGCAGCAGCATCGCGGGTCGCCCACTTGGAGCGAACGGCGGGGTCAGCATCAGCAGGAGGGGCAGGGACAGCGCCAGAGACAAAGTCAAAGAGAGAGACCTCATCTATCGCATCACACAGTAAGTACAGCTGCAGGTCCTCAATCCAGACTGCAAAGTCAATGGCTCTACCCTCAGCGTCAAATGCTAGGACCGTGGGGGTGGCCATGACAGCAGCTGACAGTCTCACCGGGCAGGAAAAGTCGGGTAGGTCAGCGGCACAGTAACACAGCCCAGGAGCAGCAGTGGTTCCACAGGAGCAGGAGCGCGGCTCCTCTGGCGGCTCGGGCGGCACGGGCGGCTCGGGCGGCTCGGGCGGCTCGGGCGGCTCGGGCAGCTCGGGCGGCTCGTGCGGCTCGGGTGACGCAGGGGCTCACGGGCGGCGCGGGCGGCTGCACGGGCGGCGTACGGGCGGCTGGGGCTGCTCACGGGCGGCACGGTGGGCGGCTGCACGGGCGGCTGCACGGTGGCGCGGCGGGCTGCAGCACGAGCGGCGGGGCAGACGGCGGGCCGTAGCGGGGCTGTAGCGGGGCCGACGGCGGGCTGTAGCGGGGCCGACGGCGGGCCGACGGCGGGCTGTAGCAGGGCCGGCGGCGGGCTGTAGCGGGGCCGACAGCGGGCTGTAGCGGGGCCGACGGCGGGCCGACGGCGGGCTATAGCAGGGCCGGCGGCGGGCTGTAGTGGGGCCGACGGCGGGCGGTAGCAGGGCCGGCGGCGGGCTGTAGCAGGGCCGACGGCGGGCTGTAGCGGGGGCGACGGCGGGCTGTAGCGAGGGCGACGGCGGGCCGACGGGGTCTAGGCGGGGCCGACGAGGGGCCGTAGCGGGGCCTAGGCGGGCCGACGGGGCCTAAGCGGGGCCGACGCGGGGCCGTAGCGGGACCTAATCGGGGCCGACGAGGCCTAAGCGGGGCCGACAGGGCCTAAGCGGGGCCGACGAGGGGCCGTAGCGGGGCCTAAGCGGGGCCGACTGGGCCTTAGCGGGGCCGACTCGAGGTCGTAGCGGGGCCGACGGGGCCTACGCGGGGCCGACGAGGCCTAAGTGGGGCCGATTAGGGGCCTAAGTGGGGCCGACGAGGGGCCTAAGCGGGGCCGACGAGAGGCCTAAGCGGGGCCGACGAGGGGCCTAAGCGGGGCCGACGAGGGGCCTAAGCGGGAGCACGGCGGTAAGGGCGACACGGAGGGTCGCTAAAAAAAAAAAAAAAACGCGCGCCTCGGGGCGCGCTTCGGTGGGCCCTAGGAACAGTCCCTAGGAAGGGACCTGCTCTGATTCCATGAGAAAATATGAACGAGAATGAATTGACTATGAACGAAGTGAGTACAAATAGGAAACCCTAATTTGGGTTGTACCCCCTATGGGATACCCCACTATAGCCTACAGAAACAAGTAAGCTATATGTTCTGACACTTTTTGTCAGATTTTATGATTTTTTATTAAGTTCAAGTTGTAATATCATTGTATAATGCGACCCGTTTCAGCTGATCTTTGCATCTGATTGTTATTTGTTATTCATTAATACGAAATTGTGTGTGTAAGCAGGTAACGCGGAAGACATTTTTTAGGACGGTTGTCTTCGTTCAGCTATGGGGTCTTCTTCAGTACAGCTTTTCACGGGACCTTCGCTTGACGGTGAGTTAAGGCGAAGGTATGTATTTCGTAGGCGATTCGTGCAAGGCGATGGTGCATGTTTGTATAGATGTCTATCACTCGCAATATGGAATGACGATAATTATTGGGACCTATTAAAAGTGAGGATTGTTGAGCATGTTTGCGACAACTGGTCACGATATCAAAACTTGGTTGCAATGTGTCACGATGTGTCGTTAACGACGATTGACCAGTATGTTCAATATATCAACGAACAATCTGTTTGGGGTTCAACGTGTGAAATTAGAGCATTTTGTGAGTTAATGAACAAAACAGTCATAGTATGGCTTAATTCTCGCGAGTGGGTGCAATACGAAGGGTTAGAGTTCCTATCTCGACATAACCAGATTCATTTGTTGTTATCCAGCAACCATTACACTCTACTTGAAGAGTGTAACGAGGGTGAGATCTGGGGTATCTCGTTCTTTGCTTCTGAAGTGTCAAGCGTACCTGATAGACGGGTTGAACCAGTAACGCACCACATGCAGCATGAGCATGCGTCATTAGGCGATGATTCGCTTGAGCAAGCAAGGAGTGCACAATCTTTCGGTAGTGCGGAAGTTTTGGAACAGTCAAGCAATCATGACGAACGAGTGGGATCAGTAACTACTGCTCCAGTATATAGTACGCGTCCAACTTGTATTGACATGGTGCAAGAAGGTGTGGAACAGACAAACGTTTCCGATAATCAAGTTGAATCAAGAACGTTTCACTTGAAACGCGAACACGTTCGATTGAACAATCGATCAAGAGAGCAAACAACCAGTAGGCAACCTGTTCGTATGCACGAAGCGCATGAAGATGAACGGTCAAGGATCTACGGTGTACGAGTTGAGTCGGTTTCGCCGCGCACGCAGCGTGTGCATACTTCATCCGATATTGTTCCACACAATGGAACCAGGACGATGCCAAATAGTTTTGAAGATAAAAATCAAGACGATGAAGTAAGATTCAGCATATCTGACGAACAGATTGATTCCAATGGAGATATTCACTTTTCAATCCCAAACATTGCTCCAAACAGTAAAGGACTTGTAGGCATCATCGAAGACGGATCTCGTTTTACCGTACGATTAATGGTAAACTATAGAAAAATGTCTGTTCGCAGATTTCCAACAAATCGACATGCTGCCTGGGCACGGCAATACTATATTTTGAAGTATCGAGGGCTCAAGACAAGTCAAAAGCTTCCGTTTGATCGGCGTTATCTCATCAACAATGGGAAGCTCGTGGACATATCGTTTTTTGACAGGATATACACAATCAATGATCGTGGGAAAAACCCACAAACTACTACTCCAAAGTCATACGTCGGAGTTCATGAAGGATGCGAGAAATTCGGTTTTCGTATAATGGTGAACGGACGTAACTACATATATGAGAAATGGGATTCCGAAGAATCGGCTGCACGTGCAAGACAATATTTTTTGCATTTGGCGTTCGGTCCTAAATGCACTAAAACATTGCTATTCAATGTCGACGAGTTTTATGAGGATGACAAACTTATTCGGAATGAGGAATTAGATAACTTGTTTGATGACCTGGAAGTTTGATACGATGAATCAAACGAGCAAGCTAAAATCGTTGACGAAGCTTTGTCTCGATTTGAAGATGCATCCAGAGAAGGACCTATACATGGGTGTGAAAGTTGTGATCAGTTATTGTTCAGACGACAATTGTTCAACGTGGAAGACGGCGCATCTACTATTAAAAACGTGTGTAATAGTTGCAAAATAGCAATAATGGGCAAAGAAACGCCCACGCTTTCTCGGAAAGGAGGAGCACAGCTACCGAAACGACCTCATGATCTTACGGGATTGTCAGACTTGGAAGAACGTTTAATTTCACCGCGCGTTGTGTTTTCGAGCATTACGCAAACGCACGTTGGAAAACAATACAAGATACGTGGCGGAGTAGTAAATGTTCCAGTCAAAGTTGTTGACATGGTAACTACATTACCTCGTCTACCACAAGAAACTCATACTGTTCGTGTGCGTTTTAAACGCAAATTACAGAATGCACATAACGTGTATGACGACAACGTGAGGCCTGCCAAGATATTACGAGCCCTATCGTTCTTGGAGAAGAAGGATTTGTTTAAACAATTTGGAATCAGACTAGATAGTGAAAGAATGTCCGAGTTACAACAAGAAATTGATGATATTGATCTTCATAATCAGTTTCTAGCACGCAGCAACTGTGATCAAACGAACGAAGGTACGACTGAATTGGACGATGAGGAAGTGGAAGTTGATATAGACGAAGCCGATTTAAACGTCGGAGTTTTGGATACTATTGTTTGTAATGAGCCATTATATCAAAATTTGGAGCAGTTCGTTGTTGAAATGGCGCCTGGAGAAAGGTCGCGACCGTTGCCAATTCTAATGGCCTCGCGCTAGCACCGACCGGCCCCCGAACGGCCCCCCCGCGCTTGCCTCTCACGGCCCCTCCCACGCTCGCCCCTCTACGGCCGAGCCGCGCTGCGCGACCCGACCCGAACCGCGCCGCCCTAGCCGAGCCGCGCCGCCCTAGCCGAGCCGCGCCGCCCTAGCCGAGCCGCGCCGTCCTAGCCGAGCCGCGCCCTCCTTACCTGAGCAGCAGCACCAGTACTGAACTGCTACTACTACTGCCACTGCTACTGCTACTGCTACTGCTGCTGCTACTGCTGCTGCTGCTGCTACTGCTACTGCTACTTTTGCTACTGCTACTTCAGCTATGGCTAGCCCTCCAGTTCTCTCGTTCGATACTGAGGGCCGCCCGATTAAGTTTGAGACCTGGCTCGATGATCTGCATCTGTTCCTCCAGCTCACTGCCAGAGAGGATATCTCGCTGTACGATCACGCACTACGCACAGTCCCTACTCCTGCTACTACTGCTGCTGCTACTGCTCGCTCACAGTGGCAGACTCGCGATGCCCACGCCCGCTTTGCTATTCGCAACTCCCTGCCAGTAGAGGAGCGCGAGCACTTTGGCCAGCATCAGACTGCGCACGCCCTGTACACTGCTGTAGTTGCGCGCTACTCCTCCCCGGCCTCTGCTGCACTAGGCCGCCTCTCGCTTCCCTACCTGTTCCCCGACCTGTCCGCCTTCCAGACAGTCGCTGACCTCATCACTCACCTCCGCACTAGTGATGCCCGCTTCCGTGCAGCCATGCCCGCTGAGTTTCTTGCCTCCAACCCTCCCCCGCTCTGGCTCACTCTCTACCACCTAGTCACCCGCCTCCCTGACACTCTGCGTACAGTCAGGGACCACTTCCTAGCTTGCTGCCCCATTGAGCTCACCATTACCGCCCTAGAGATGGAACTACTTGCAGCTGAGAAGAGTATTGTAGCTGTAGGTGCCTCTCGTGGCGACCCCCGCACCCCTTTCTTCGAGGGGTGTTCCCCCTCCCCCCTACTCCCCTCTGTCGCCTCTGCTGCTGCTGTCGACCTCCTTGGTGCTGAGCAGGTCGGCTCTGCGTCCGCTCCCAGCGGACGCCGCAGCGGCAAGGGCAGGGGAGGCAAGGGCGGTGGGGGTGACGGCGGGGGAGGCGGTGGTGGGGGTGGTGGCGGCGGTGGGGGTCGTGGCGGGGCTGGAGGGGCTAGTGGCAGCGGTGGGGGTGGTGGAGGCAGCGGCGGCGGAGGTGGCCGGGGTGGGGGCGGTGGTGGTGGCGGCAGTGGACGTGGAGGCGGCAGAGGCGGTGGTGGTCGTGGTGGAGGCGGCGGTGGTGGTCGTGGAGGCTCTGGCACTGGCCAGAGCGCGCAGCACCCTCAGTCCTCCCAGGAGCTTCGTGAGTGGTACTTACAGCACGGGGGTGGGGGGGGTAGCCTTAGCTGCACGTACGTCATCCGCACTGGTCGTCGCAAGGGACAGACGTGCGGGAGGGCGCACACTGCGCAGCGCTGCTTCTCTCGCCTAGATGACGCGTGGCGTGCTCAGTTTCCTGACGCTCCTGAGCTCCCTCAGTGGGCTGATCTCCTCAAGAAGGATATCGATATCTATGCTCTTGATTTTGATGTTATTCTCAAAACCATGTATGCATTGACTATTAGTGGAGAGGAGGACCAGTACCTGTGTGTTCTGCCTGACCCAGGCATCCGCACGAGTGAGGCTGCAGCCCTAGGTGCTTGCGTGTCTGCTGCCCCAGGTGCTCGTGAGGCTACTGCTCTAGGTGCTTGTGTGTCCGCCACCCCAGGTACTACTGAGTCCACTGAGGCACTGCACACCTTCACTCTAGACTCAGGCGCTTCGCGCTGTTTCTTTCGTGACCGCACTGCTCTTGAGCCCCTTGCTCGACCAGTCACTGTCTCGCTCGCTGACCCCTCTGGGGGTCCGGTCATTGCGACCTCCTCCACTGTCCTTCCTTGTCCTGCTGTCCCGTCGGGCACACTGTCAGGTCTCCACCTCCCCTCGTTCTCTACGAACTTGGTGGCGGGTTGTGCGCTTCAGGATGGGGGTGTTCACCAGTTCACCCCTGCCTACGAGCGTGTGACACATTGCACGTGTGCTCGGACGGGGCGTCACCTGGCTACCTTCACTCGGCAGCCGGGGTCGGACCTGTACACACTGGCCACTGAGTCCCCTCAGGTAGCGGCGTCTGCGTCTGCGTCTGCGTCAGGTCAGCTGTCTGCCCCCTGCTCGTGTCGCTCTCTAGCGCACAAGACTGTCCTCTGGCACCACCGACTTGGTCACCCGTCAGTGCAGCGCCTTCGGGGCATGCACTCCCGGTATCTTGTCTCTGGTCTTCCTCGGGTACTCCCTCCCCTCCCACCCTCCCTTGCTCCTCCTTGTCTTCCCTGTGTCGAGGGGCGGCAGCGCGCTGCCCCTCACTCCTCCTCGTTCCCCCCGACGACTGCTCCTTTGCAGACGCTCCACATGGACGTGTGGGGCCCAGCCCGCGTCCGTGGTCAGGGACAGGAGAGGTACTTCTTGATCGTCGTTGACGACTACTCGCGCTACACCACGGTCTTCCCCTTGCGCACCAAGGGTGAAGTCCCTGATGTTCTGATCCCTTGGATCAGCAGAGCACGTCTTCAGCTGCGAGAGCGTTTTCGCTCGGAGTTTCCTGTCCTGCGCTTGCACTCTGACAGAGGTGGCGAGTTCTCCTCCGACCTCTTGGCAGCCTACTGTGCAGAGCACGGCATTCACCAGTCGTTCACGCTTCCGGCCTCTCCACAGCAGAATGGGGTTGCTGAGCGCCGCATTGGCTTGATCATGGAGGTCGCTCGTACCTCCTTAGTCCACGCGGCTGCCCCCCACTTTCTGTGGCCGTTTGCGGTCCGGTACGCTGCGCATCAGCTCAACCTCTGGCCCCGTGTCTCCGCTCCGGAGACCTCGCCCACACTGCTGTGGACGGGGGAGGTTGGCGATGCGTCACGCTTCCGTGTCTGGGGATCCCGAGCTTTTGTTCGCGACACGTCTGCGGACAAGCTCTCCTCCCGCACTGCTCCCTGTGTCTTTCTTGGCTTTGTCCCGGATGCGTCTGACTGGCAGTTTTACCACCCCGCCTCGCACCGCGTCTTCCCCTCTCAGGACGTCACTTTTGACGAGTCCGTGCCCTTCTACCGCCTCTTCCCCTACCGCACTGCCCCGCTCCCTCCCCCGCCTCTCTTCCTCGCGCCAGGTGCTGCAGTGGTAGACCCCCTTCCCCCTCTGGGTGCCGCTCCCTCAGGTGTCTCTCAGGTAGACCCGGTTGAGCCTGCCGAGGTAGCTGTCGACTCGCGTCCTGCTAGAGGTGCTGAGCCTGAGCGTGCGGAGCCTGAGCGTGCGGAGCCTGCGCGGGCGGAGCCTAGGGGTGCTGAGTCTGGGGGTGCTGAGACTGGGGGTGCTGAGCCTGGGGGTGCTGAGACTGGGGGTGCTGAGACTGGGGGTGCTGAGCCTGGGGTGCTGAGTCTGGGGGTGATGAGCCTGGTGGTGTTGCATTTGATTGTGAGGCACCTGGAGGACCTCCCTCTTCGCAGCAGCTACGTGAGTGGTACTCACGGTACTGCAGCCTTCGGCAGGGTGCGTCTCGGGCTCGTGGTGCTACTGGAGTTGGTACTCGTGTTTCCCCACCACGGCGGGAGCCGCCCTCTTCCCCACAGCTTTGAGAGTGGTACGCTCGGCACATCAGTCTCCGGAGTGGAGCTGCTGGTGCTGGGGTCCCCAGAGTTGACGCTGCTGCGGGTGCTGCGGACCCTGGTGCTGGAGGTGCTGCTGCTACTGGCGGTGCTGCTGGAGGTGCTGCTCGTACTGAGGACCCGGGCGTTGGAGCTACTGCGGGTGCTGTGGACCCTGGTGCTGGAAGTGCTGCTGGTGCTACTGGAGGTGCTGCTACTGCTGCTGGAGTGGAGGACCCGGCGAGTGGAGCTTTTGCTGGTCCTGAGGTCCCTGCCGCTGGTGTCTCTGCTGGTTCGGGAGTTGCTGCACGGCCACGGCCGTACTTCGTTCCGCTCCTTCAGCAGGTTCTTGGTCAGCCTCCTCCTCCTTGTTCTCCTCTCGCCTTAGAGTGTCCGCCGTCTGTCCAGTCACAGCCACAGTTACCGCCTGCCTCCCCACTCCCTGTGAAAATAGGAAAACAGGAATGTGTGGACTATGAATGAAAGCAGTACAAATATGAAACCCTAACAGGGTTGTACCCCCTATGGGATACCCCACTACAGCCTACACAGCAGTATAAGCTATAGATATGTTCTGACACACCCCCATAGGCAAAGTGGGGGAGAACAAGGGGTCACAAGACCAGTCAAGCAAGACAAAGCAAAGCTCAGGGTGGATCACAAAGTCACCACACAGTCCGAGCACAAGAGCAAGGCCAAAGGCCAGTTCACAAGCAAGAGTACAGACATATATATAAAGCTAGACAAGCAAGAGCAGGTATATATATATGTCACAGTACAAGTGAAGTCAAGAGGAGAGCAAGTGAGGCAAGACAGGCACAAGACCCAGCTGGGTGCAGAAGCGCTGATGGTCACAAGGCGCAAGTGCCTTGGTGAACACATCAGCAGTGTTGGCCTCAGAGGCCACGTACGCAAGTCGCAACTGACCACGCTGCTGCAGCTCACGAGCAAGGAAGTAGCGGAGAGCAATGTGCTTCGTTCTGTGCTCCAAGCGCTGCTCTCGACACAAGGCCAGCATAGCCTTGTTGTCTACGTACAGCACTGGAGGAGAACGAGGCGGCTCTCCAAGGTCAGTCAGCAGGTAGGTGAGCCAGCGAAGCTCCTGTGCAGCCATGGCCCCGGCGTAGATCTCAGCCTCACAACTGGAGCCGAGAACCGAAGACGAGCGAGTAGACCGCCACGAGACAGAGCCGGAACCAAGGCTGAAGGTGTAACCCTGTGACGACCGCTGCGTAGCCTGGTCGTCAGCCCAAGAAGCGTCTGCGTGCCCAGTAAGGACCACTGGACTCCGCCCTCCAAGCACTAGCCCCATGCCTGACGTACTGCACAGGTAGCGCAATACCCTCTTCGCTGCAGCCATGTGCTCCGGTCTGTGTCTCCCAGGAGCAACATAGCGTGCAAGAATGCTCAGAGGGTATGCAAGGTCAGGTCGTGTGCAGGTCATCAGGTACATGAGGCAGCCAACAAGCTCCGCATACGGACCACTCGACTCTACGGACTCATCCGAAGGCAGAGCTGAGAGTGAGTGGCGAGTAGGCAGAGGAGTGGCCTGAGGCGAGGAGTACGTGAAGCCGAAGCGCTGAAGGACCTGCTGCACCATGTGTGACTGAGTCAAGGTAATGGTGCGGCGTGCTCTGTCCCGAGTGATCTGCAAGCCAAGGTAGCTGCGCAGTTCACCCAGGTCTGTGCACGTGTGTCTCTTCAACAGCTCGGACTTCACGTAGGCGAGTCCAGCAGTGTCCGCTGTGGCAAAGACCAGGTCGTCGACGTACACGAGGATGTAGAACGGCGGCAGGGAAGTGTCGGTGCGAAGAAACAGCGACGGGTCAGCTGTAGAAGGAGCAAACCCAAGAGCCGCAAGCGTAGTCCTCAGTGTGTCGTGCCACTCACGCGGTGCCTGGCGGAGACCGTAGACTGGCCGTCGGAGGCTCCACTGGGTGCCAGGAGGGAAAGTCCCAGTAAAGCCAGGTGGACGGCGAAGCCAGATCTCCTCGTGCAGGCTACCCTGCAAGAACGCAGTGCTGAAGTCGAGAGAGTGAAGCTCGTAGTCGCGCTGAGCGGCTATGTGCAGCAGCACCCGAAGAGTAGTCATCTTCGGGGTGGGAGAGAAGGTCTGAAAGTAGTCAACTCCCTGCCGCTGACTGAAGCCACGAGCAACGTACCGTGCCTTGAAGACAGGTGGAGAGCCCGGCGGCCGCTTCACCCTGAAGATCCACATGCCACTGACGATGTTCGCCCCAGGAGGGGGAACCGCGTCAACGTAGGTGCCTGTGGACTTCCAGGAAGCCATCTCTGCATCCATAGCTGCCTGCCACTGAGACGAGTAGGGACCCTCTACGGCCTCCGCGTAAGAACGCGGAGTCGGGATGTCTAGTGCATCCGGGTCTCCCTCAGGGGCAAGCAGTACAGACGCGAGATGAGGTGAAGCAGCCGCTAGACACTGTAACTCCTCCTGCCTGTCCTCTAGGACGTCCGTGCCAAGAGCACACTCACCCCCGACGGACGGAGGACAGACAGACGCAGACTCAGCAACAAGACTAGCAGCGTAGTCGAGACGACAGCGAGCAGCAAAGTCGACGAGCTCAGCGACTAGAGCAGACGCAGCAGTGGACTCAAAAGAGGGGTCAGTGACGACAGTAGCAAGCAGACGCGTGACAGTGGGACTGGCAGCACGAAGAGAGTCCGACTCAGGGTCCGCAAGCGCAGGAAGAGAGGACTCAGGAGGAGAAGGCAAAGGGGCACGCAGAGGAGCAGTGGACGGACGTAAAGACATCCGGTGCGTGCCAGGGACAGGAGGAGGACGCTGACGCGAACTGCGACCACTAGCGCGAGCAGCACGAACAGGCGACGCGGGACGAGACGCAGGCTCACGACGCTCAGCAAGACCTCCAGTAGGACCAGTGTAAGGAGAGGGAGCAGGCAGTGGAGAGGAAGGCTCCAGTAGGGGCTGCGACTGGACAGGCGGTGGACCCTCTACTGGAGGAGAAAGACCAAGAACCTGCTGAAGGAGCGGAACGAAGTACGGCCGAGGCCCGCGCGGCAGCTCCAGACTCAGCAGGGACAGCACCAGCACCCTCAGCGACAGCACCAGCGCCACCCACACCTCCAGCGGCAGGACCAACAGCAGCAGGCTCAGCACGAACGCCCTCAGCAGCTCCAGCTCCAGGAGGACCTGCAGGGCCAGCAGCTCCGGGACCGGCTGCACCCGCACCCTCGACGGTCGAAGAAGCTCCAGCTCCAGCTCCAGCAGCACCTCCAGACTCAGCAGCACGCCTCCAGCGGCGAGCGAACCACTCGCGCAGCTCCTGTGGAGAGAGGGGCTCCCGGCGAGACGCAGCAGCAGGAGAACCCCAGGCTCAGCAGCTCCAGACGCAGCACCCCCAGGCTCAGCAGCTCCCAGCTCAGCACCCCCAGGCTCAGCAGCTCCCGACCCTGCACCCCCAGACACAGCACCCCCCGGCTCAGCACCCCCAGGCTCCGCACCCTCCGCAGTAGCACCCTCAGGCCCAGCACCCCCAGCAGTAGCACCCCCAGGCTCAGCACCCCCGCGCACAGCACCCCCATAGTCAGCACCCCCAGGCTCAGCACCCGCAGCAGCACCAGAGTCACCAGTAACCTCGACCGGGTCAACGGCGTCTACCTGGGACACACCTGAGGGGGCAGGAACCTGAGGGGGGAGGGGGTCTACCGGGGGGGGAACCGGCACAAGGAAGTCCGGGGGGAGGGGGGAGGGAAGGAGTGCGGTAGGGGAAGAGACGGTAGAAGGGGACTGACTCGTCGAACGTGACGTCCTGGGAGGACAGAACACGACGAGAGGAGGGGTGGTAAAACTGCCACCCTGGGGCGTCAGTGGGGAAGCCAAGGAAGACACAGGGCAGCAGCACGAGGGGACAGCTTGTCCCGCAGACAAGTCGCGGACAAAACGCCCGAGATCCCCAGACACGGAACACAGACGCATCGCCAACCTTCCCCCGTCCACAGCAAGGCTGGGGACATCGCTGGCCGAGAGACCCGGGGTGAAGGGTTGAGCTGATGCGCCGCGTACCTCACCGCAAACGGCCACAGAAAATGGGGGGCAGCCGCATGCATCATGGACGTACGAGCGACATCCATGACCATGCCAATGCGGCGCTCAGCAATCCCATTTTGCTGTGGTGAGTCCGGAAGCGTGAAGGTCTGGGTCTGGCGATCCCCCGTTGCACGACAGTAGTCTCGCAAGAAGGCGAGAAGAGAACTCTCCGCCTCTGTCAGAGTGCAGACGCAGAACAGGAAAGTCCGAGCCGAAGCTCTTCCTGAGCTGGAGACGAGGCCTCGCGGATCCAGTAGATCAGCACCTCAGTGACCGCACCCTTGCTGCGCAAGGTGAGGACTGTGGTGTAACGCGAGTAGTCGTCAACCACCAACAGGAAGTAGCGCTCGTAACCCTGCCCACGGACGGGGGCTGGGCCCCACACATCCATGTGAAGCGTCTGCCAGGGGAGCCTCTGTCGGGGGGAAGTGGGAGGAGTGAGGAGTAGCCGGAGGCGACCCTCGACACAGGGGACACAGGAAGGTCCTGGCCCGGAGGGGAGAGGAGGGAGAGACTGGGAAGACCAGAGACAAGGACACGGGAAGCCATGCTCCGAAGACGGGGCAAGGAGGGGTGGCCAAGACGGTGGTGCCACAGGAGAGTCTCGTGAGACAGGAGGCGACAAGAACAGGGGGCAGACTCAGGACCTGACCGGGACGCAACAGCAAGTACCTGACCCGACGCAGCCACCTGACCAGACGCCAGGGACAGGAGGAGACTCAACGGTCAGGGTGTAGAGACTCGACCCCGGCCGACGTGAGAACGTGGCCAGGTGTCGGCCTGTGCGAGCCTCCGTGCAGTGGGTCACCCTCTGACGCGCAGGAGTGAACTGGTGAACACCCCCATCCTGCAGGTCCGCTCCACTCACCAAGTTCGTAGAGAACGACGGGAAGGTACAGACCCGACAGGGTGCCCGAAGGGGCAGCCGGACACGGGAGGACAGTGGAGAAGTGAGACAGGACAGGACCCCCAGATGGGTCAGCAAGGGAGACCGCAACCGGCCTGGCGAAGTGGCGAAAGGGTGTAGTGCGGTCTCGAAAGAAGGAGCGAGAAGCTCCGGAGTCAAGTGTGGAAAGTGAGGGAGGACGAGGACGACTCAGTACCTGAGAGCGCAGTCTCACCAGTACCTGAGAGCGCAGACGCACTGGCACCTAGAGCAGCAGCCTCACAAGCACCTAGCGCAGCAGTACCAATGCCCGGGTCGGGCTGAAAACACCGATAACCCTCATTCTCCTCACTATAATCCACAACATACATAGCAGTAAGGATAGCATCAAAATCAAGATCAAAGATCGCTACACCAGCCCTGAGAAGCTCATCCCAGCGAGGGATCTCACTAGCCCCAGGGAATTGCTGACGCCAAGCGTCCGTTCAGGCGGCCAAAGCAGCGCTGGGTGGCTGTGGGCACCCCCACACTGCTCACCCGCGCGGTCGCACGGAACGAAGAACGTAGGTGCAGGGGACCAGTACCACCCACCCCTCTGACGCCCAGCGTACCAATCACGAAGCTGCTGAGGCGAAGGGATGTCCCGCGAGCGCTGCTGCTGCTGCCGGTGCGAGCGCTGGCCACCACCACCGCCGCTACGCTGCCTGGGTACCACCCCGACCAGCTCCACCTCCTCCACCACTACTGCCTCCTCCGCTGCCGCCTCCACTGCCTCCACCTCCGCCGCTCCACCTCCGCCGCTGCCTCCACCACCACCGCTGGCACCACCACCACCGTCTCCGCCGCTGCTGCCGCCACCACCACCACCACCCCCGCCACTAGCCCCGCCGCCACCCCCACTCCCTCCGCCGCCACCGCCGCCACCGCCACCGCCACCCTCCAGCTCCACCCGCGCCCTTGCCCCCCTTGCCCTTGCTGGAGCGACGTCTCCCACTAGGGTCAGACGCCGCGCCGACCGACTCAAGACCAAGCAGCTGTCGGCAGCAGCAGAAGCAGAGGCAACAGAGGGCAGCAAGGGGAAGGAGAGCACCCTCAAAGATGGGGGTGCGAGGGTCACACGAGAAGCACCCTACAGCGACTATGCTCTTCTCCGCTGCAAGGAGGGCCTTCTCGAGGAGGTCGACGGTGAGAGTGGTGGGACAGACTGCGGAGAAAGTGGTCCCTGACGACGCGAAGGGAGTCAGGGAGGCGTGCGACACTACGTAGTAGAGAGCGATGTACAGGGGGGGGGGGTTCTTAGCGCAGAACTCAGCAGGAAGGGCGGCGCGGTAGCGAGTGTCACTAGTGCGGAGGTGCGTAATGAGGTCAGTCAGCGACAGTGGAAAGGCAGAGAGGTCAGGAAAGAGGTAGGGAAGCATGAGACGGCTCAGTGCAGCAGTGGCAGGGGAGGAGTAGCGCGCAACTACAGCGTCGTACAAGGTCTGAGCACTCTTGTACTGACTAAAGTGCGCACGCTCAGAGGTAGGGAGGTGGCGACGCACAGCAAGACGTGCAGCAGCATCGCGGGTGGCCCACTTAGAGCGGACAGCGGGATCAGCATCAGCAGCAGGGCAGGAGAGGCGCCAGAGGTGAGGTCAAAGAGAGAAAGGTCGTCAGCCCTGTCGCACTGTAAGAACAGCTGCAGGTCGTCTAACCAGACCTCAAAATCAATGGCGCGACCCTCAGCGTCAAAAGCTAGGACACTAGGGGTAGCCATGGTGACGACAGCGACGCAGTGCAAGCAGTAGGGAAAGAGCTCGCAGTGTCAGTGGGACAGTGCTCACCAGGCAGGGCAGGTCGTGCAGTCAGCAGAAAGGCGGGCTCAGCGACCGGGCGGCTCGGGTGCACAGCTGCTCGGCTCCCGGGCGGCTCGGCGGCTGGGCGGCTCGGGCGCAGGGCGGCTCGGCTCCCGGGCGGCTCGGCGGCTGGGCGGCGGGCGCAGGGCGGCTCGGCTCCCGGGCGGCTCGGCGGCAGGCGGCTCGGGTCACGGGCGGCTCGGCTGCTGGGGCGGCTCGGCCGGGAGATGCAGCAGCGTCGGGCCGGCAGGTGCAGCGTCGGGCCGGCAGGTGCAGCGGCGGGCCGGCAGGTGCAGTGGCGGGCCGTAAGAGGCGGCGGCCGATGGGTGCAGCGGCGGGGCCGGTAGGTGCAGCGGCGGGCCGGCAGGAGCAGCGGCGGGCCGGCAGGGTGCAGCGGCGGGCGGCAGTAGAGCAGCGGCGGGCCGGCAGGGTGCAGCGGCGGGCCGTAGAGTGCAGCGGCGGGGCCGTCGGCAGCAGAGGCGGGCCGCGTCAGAGGAGGCGGCGTGGCCGCGTCAGGGAGGCGGCGGGGCCGCATCAAGGGAGGCGGCGGGGCCGCGGCAGGCGGAGGCGGCGGCGGAGTCGCGCGTCAGGGGAGGCGGCGGGGCCTCGTCAGGGGAGGCGGCGGGGCGCGTCGGGGAGGCGGCGGCCGGCGCGTCAAGGGAGGCGCTGGGCCGCGTCAAGGGAGGCGGCAGGGCCGCGTCAGGGGAGGCGGCGGGGCCGCGTTAGGGGAGGCGGCGAGGCCGCGGCAAGGGAGGCGGCGGGGCCGCGTCAAGGGAGGCGGCGGGGCCGCGTTAAAAGAGGCGGCGGGGCGCGTCAAGGGAGGCGGCTGGGCCGCGTCAGGGGAGGCGGCAAAGCCGCGTCAGAGGGCGGCGGGCCGCGAGTGAAAAGGCGACCCGAGGGGTCGCTAAAAAAAAAGGCGCGCCTCGGGGCGCGCGTCGGTGGGCCCAGACAAACGGTCCTAAGGTAGGACCCGCTCTATACCATGTGAAAATAGGAAAACAGGAATGTGTGGACTATGAATGAAAGCAGTACAAATAGAACCCTAACTGGGTGTACCCCCTATGGGATACCCCACTACAGCTCACAGCCCCAGCAATAAGCTATAGATATGTTCTGACACTCCCTGTGCCTGCTCCTTACACTGGCCGACTGGAGGTCTTGCTGAGAGACGTGAGCC